>WBMV01003229.1:2913310-3139676 GCA_013396655.1 Campylorhamphus procurvoides | reverse complement strand
TTTTTTTTTTTTTTTTGTTGCTCATTATAATGAAAAGATTCCCCTGCTTAGGTCTTTTTCTGACCTTGACAGAGATCATTTTTAGTGTCTGGAGACTTGTACTGCCATACTTTTTATTCTCCACAGACCACATCTCTCTGCTGTGCACCAAATGGCACCTGCAGCCATTAAAAATGAGGGTGGCAAAAGCCCGAGTTTGCACTGGCATGCAGTGGGGCGGATCAGATGGACAGGCACATTTTATGTGTCTGCCTTGTTACCAAGCACTTTTTACTACTGACAGGAAGAAAAAGAAACAGGTTGTCAGCTGTGCAGCTTGCCTTTTCATTGGAGTTCTGAGGATGGGTTATGGTTTACAGAAGGTTGGGGATAATGCCACATAGAGCCCCTCTGACATAAAATTGTCACAGGTCTGTTTATCTACATGTACACACATTGATATCCACAGCACAATGCCTTTCCTAAATGACATTTTATAAATTGGCAGAGGCAAGCAGAACTTTGCAAAGAATGGAAAATAGACATCTTTCTTTCCTCTAATCAGTACTTTAGTCTGCAAACTTATCACACAAGTGTGAATCTTCAAGAGTATCTTTTTTATTATTATTATTATTATTATTATTATTATTATTTTTAAATTTAGTAAGTAAGTTATTTCAGGGTGCCTTTAGCCTCCACAGCAACTCAATTTACAGTTCTGTTATGCTCTTTTTAAAGTTTTATTATTCGAAATTCAGTTACCTCTGTGTTGTCTTTCTTGGAAAAGAAAATTAACAAACAAAAGTATGAATGCTGTCTAGGGGGTCAAGAGAAACAAGTCTGAAATACTTAATACTTTTACTGCATTTCTGTCCAGGTCTATTGGAAGGTAGAGCTGTGCTGATGAAATGTCTGGGTCTGTGTGCTGGGTGTGGGGGCAGGCAACAGGTAGCTGAAGGATGAAAGGCACTGGGGCTTTTCTTTTCTTTTTTTTCCTTTCTTTTTGGTAAATAATTTATTTTGGATCATTGTAGATATTGCTACTTGAAAAAGTAATCCTTCTATAATTTTTTTCTGAGTCCTTGTTACTGACGAAGTAAAACCTTGTTTATTCCACAGTGAGGAGGAGACAGTTTTCTGGGCCAGATGTGGATGTCCTGCTATCTGACATTCAAGTTTCCTTGTTCCCTCACAGCCTGCATGCACCTCAGCCATCCAGTCTGCTTCAGTTCTTCCTCTTTTATCCATGTGCAGAATTAATCAAAATTACTCAGCTCACGCTTGCTGTTATCTCAACCTTCCTGAATGCAGCAGCCTCTGAAGGAGAGGCAAAATGGGGTAGAGCCTCACTAGCCTGCAAAGCCTCTCCTGAGTTAGGGAAAGCTCTTTTCTACCTCTTCTCTTTGGAAAGTTTGTTTAGTTTTTCCCGTTTTCGTTCAATTAGCTAGAACATTTAATACACCTACTCAACAGACTAACTGCTGCTCTCAGGTAAACAGTCTACATTACCATAACGAGCTTTGATGCTCAAGTCACTACTTTTTAATGAGAATTCTTTCTAAGACTAATAAAAAATTATATGCTTTGGGAAGAAATAACCAAAGAATTCCCAGCAGAGAATCCAGTGTGGTTATAGCTTGGCGCTCATGCCTTGGGTACTTTTTGAAGCTTTCTCCTAGGTGCTGTGTAGGCAAGTAATGAAAATCACCTCAGAAAGCTACGCTCTGCATGCCAGACAGGATGTGACATATGGAAGGGGCAGATAAATGAGCTTGAAGGAAGGGTCATTCAAAGGGAAAGCAAGGAAAAAAATGTCATTTGCAGAAGATGCTTCCAACACAACCCCTATCCCCAATGCAGAAGACAAAAGAAGGTACAATTTTATGACTAGCTCACTGAAAAAATCCCTAAAGAAAAAAAGTTCCCATCTAGATTCAGGTGAGCTACAAAGACAGCTCAGTGGTCTTGTGTAGTAGAAATAACCCTGCTCTGGGCACCCTGTCTCAGTCGTTGCTACAGACAACCTTCATCACTAGTCAGAGCATTCTCTAAGCTTTAGGATCTGTTTAAGATCAGTCAGGCACCCAACATAAGTCTTTTTGGACTGAAGAAATCTCTCATCCAAGCCATACAGTTCCTCACTGGGGTGAATCATACATCTCAAGGTGATTTTGGTGGCAACACTTCCACTGACTCAAACTACTGGGTAACTGTATTTTTCTAACCAGTAGGAGATATTTCTTTTGAGCATGTTTTCTCCTGGAAAAAAATTAATAAAAAATAGGATATTCTCCAAAAACTGGCATCTGCAAACAGCTTTTTACATCCCAAAGCCCTCACACCACAACAATACAGGAAAAGAGAAACGGATTTTGGAAAGCAGTCCTTGAACTCTGTTCTATAGCTAGTTATTGCTGCAAAAAGTAACCAGTAACACCAAAACCGGCTGTATACAGCTGTGTCAGAGAGTCTAGCAGAAATCTGAATTACTGAATGGACTAAGCAGATCATTTCCCTTCCCTTCCCTCTTAAGCCTAACAGAACATGTCTTTTTTTCTGTTTGCGTGGTGGAGACTGGGGCCACTGTGTCACTGTCATAAATATGTATTTGCTCATTTGGAAGTGTGCATGGGACAAAATACTGAAGGGACACAATTGAGAAACAGGGAAGAAAGTGCAAAGCTGATTTTTTTTTTAAGTGATAACTTCCTGGGCCTCTCAAAGACTCCCCTCTACAGCAAGAAAGCCAGGCTGTCAGGGTGCCTGCTAGGAAGACAATCATTCACTGCTGGAACTTGCAGCACAAACAGAGAAAGGAAGCATTGGGTCAGCTCTCTACTTCTCCTGGGAGCTCACTCAGTTCTGTTCACTCTGCAGTGGTGTTAAGGCTCAGGTGAGCATTTAAGTGGCTCTGAACAGGAAGACACACGTATGTGCCAATGGCCACATACTGCACCTGGGAATGTACATGAACAGTTTTAATTCTGTCGTCTGGCTGTGCATCCCTCCCAGGTAATAGAGTGAGGGAAATTTTAAAGAACTGATTTCTCTATTGTTTTACTTTGCTCAAACAAACAGCTTCTTCCTTTCTTCTCTTCAGCTAAGAATTGCTGTGTCTTGCTATCAGCTGAGGAGATCTGCCTACTTCCCTGCTTCTGTCTCCTTCTCTGTGCTAAAAAGGGATTCATTGGTGGCAGAGCAACTCCACGTCACCAAGACTAACTAGAAAATAGCCAGATCATATGTGTAAAACTCAGAGGAGCCTGAGTTCCACTAGCAAAATATTTCATATGAGATTGACACTGGGTAGAAGCTGCTCCACTTGAGGAAGAGAGCATCCCAGTCTGCTGCCGTGTGGTGTAGCACAGCTGTTAATTAGGAGGAAAAGATTTCTGAGTGAAAATTGTGGGACTCGATCCCACAGGAATTACATTCAAGGAGCTTACACAATTTTCAGCTGGCTATGTGTCAATGGCTGAATAGCACACAAGACAGGGAATATACTGACTGGTAAAAAATGATGAAATATAATCAAATAATAGGTGTAAATCATGCTTTCTATCTTTTTCTCACACACTTCTATTTTTCAGCAGCTTTTCAGTTCAGCAGAGTTTAGGGCCTCAGCTAGTTACACTATAAACATAAGCCCATTCAACTTTTAAAAACATCTATATCAGCTTTCAATTCTTTCCTTTAAAACAGTGCACATATCCAGTAGATTATTTAGTTATAACTTATGTCCATTCCAATAAGTTCACTGATGTACTACTGCAACACATTTGACAGAAAGGAGCATGCCTTTGGCAGAGGTCTATACATACAGATTTTTTAAAAGGAAGGAAATGGTTTGATCACACCATCTTTTCCCAAAGTAGATTTTTTCAGGAACATTGTAACGCTGGTAAACAAACCTCGCTGACCGTGTCTGCTCTCGGAACTGACATGCTCTGGGAGGGCTTAAGTGGACTTATGTGTGTCTCCCGCCTGTCTGTCCCCTGATCTACACGACTGCCTTGCGTGCAGCAGTCAGCACTTGCAGCCTGCCTGTCTGGATATGCTGGATAGAATAGTCCCCTCCAGGCAGGCTTGCTATTTGCCTGGCAAAAATCATCTCCTGTTGTGTGCAGCCTCAGGATGACTTCTGCTAGCCCTTAATTATCACGGTGGCTTGTGCTCAGCTAAGCCAAATGAAGATTTTGCCTGGTGTACAGTGTTCTGCTGAAGACCAGATTGACAAGAATGGGGCAAGGAGCTGAGGCACAAAGAAAGGCTACAGCAAGTTTACCAATAGACAAGCAGACACTCAGGTTTGAATCTTGGTTTGCTTGCTACTTTCAGTAGCTTCAGCAGCAGTCCTATCTGCTCCTGACTGGTTGCTTCTGTGTTAGCTGATCAATATTGGCACACTGAGACCTTGCTCTTAATTTGCAGCCTTTGGTCATACAAAATAATAAAAATAAAATTTATATAAACCTGGTAAGTACGGAATTTGCCTCAGTTTATACTACACCAGCTATTGATTTATTTCTTCCCTTCCCCTCTGCCTGAAATCTCAGGGAGTGAAAATCAAAGGACATGGCTTTCTCAACATGGGAAGTCATGGTCTTCTATTCCAGATGCAGACTACTAATAAACACAGCTGTCTCCCTCCGGAAGCAATATACATCACACGTTACAAAGGCTTATTTGTCCCTTTTATTTTAATTCTATAGTAAAGACACAGGACTTAAACACAATGATATCATCTACCAATTAACTTTTTCTCCCACCATCCCCCCCCGACAGTGGCACCAAGACATAAAGCCTTCTTACCTGCACTTCTGGGGAAGACGTTGCAAACTTCCCTTAGCCTGGTTCCATATGCACACAGAGAGCCAATTGACAGAGAACAAAATACTGCTAACACCACAGCAGTTAGTATTATCCTCATTACTAGATCCTGAAGTGGAATGATCTTCAAAATGGAACAATCCTGGCTGAACCTGACACCAGAACATCAGCTATAAACCACCTTCACGTGGAACAAAGTGTCCCACTTTGTGGTGATCTCCCCAAGCTCCTCAGCTACCACTCAGAGTGCCAGACAGGCTGGAGCTTCAGCCTCCTGCCTTCCTCCTTCTCTCACCATCCTCACAGCCAGCAGCAGTGGACATTTCAGCATAGGTGCAGTTGAAAAAACCCATCCCTCATATCCTCATCCCATTCCTTCATCTTCTAAAGATTTCTTTGGTCTTTCCTGATTAAGCTGAAGGGAGTTAGAAGCTCACCAATGCATATTTCATTGGCCAAGGAGAAGGAAAAGGAAAATGTGCAGTCAATTCCTCAAAACATGTTTAGGGCTGAAGGAGACAGGCACATTCCTGGTAGGTAAAGAAAGAAGCACTCAGTAATTTCCAATAGATAAAGCCCCTTGGCTGGGGAGGAGAGTTACTGGACCCTTTCATCCCACCCTTGCCTTTGCCACGGAAACAGCCCTCATGGGAAGAGATGCACGTGGCAACAAGAGAGCCGCTGAGCGAAGCAGCCATGGGGATTGCGCCAAAGAGCTTTCTTGTTCCCTGTGAGATATGGCTGAGGAGGCAATTTACTTTCCAGTTTCCTTTCAAGATGAAGTATGGTTTGCACTATCATTGCTTAGGCTGTACTTATTCCGTAAATAAAGATTTTCTGTCTTCCATGTGGCAAATTTTGCCCTGAAGTCACTCTGTAAAATAAGCCTCAGACAATGGCAACGTTCTTCTAGCAGGTGCACAGCTGAACAGCCTGGGCAGCAGATACCCATCAGCATTAAACATTCAGTCTTGGTGTGAGAAAAACTTTCTCCTGCATTTCACCTGCTAACACATGGGTGGCTTTGCTGCTGACGGGGCAGCAGAGCTGACTTGTCTCTCTGATTTTTTCTTTCCACTTGGTGAAGATGCAGAGGCAGACTTTGCTGCAAAACCTTTCTGCTCCCTCTGTGCTCAACACAGAGCCACAGCCCTAGGAAGCCTCTGCAGAAAGGTGCCACAAGAACACAGAATCACTCAGCTCTTTTCTTTCTTTATTTTTTTATTGAAAGCTTCATCAAAGAAAACAGAAGTTTAAACCTAACATCCACTGATCTACAGAAAGCCCCAGGAGTGGGAAAATGGCAGCTATTTAGGATTGTGTTACAAATGGAAAACATAAAAAAAAAATCATAGCAGTACAGATCTTTCAAAGACATTCTGAGACATCAGCACACAGATGCCCATATAAATAAGATTCATAATTTAATGTATCACAGAGGTTCTGTATTCTACATTTTGGCTACAGTGAGGTCTGTAAGGGCTTTAAAGAACCTCTGTCCCATTTGTGTGATGCATGTTTTCTTGATAGGAAGTTCATCTGCTTTCAAAGCTGCTTTGATTTTTCATACAAATAGAATCTGTTAATTTTCCTTTAAAAAGGAAAACCATTAAAAATTCCTAAATTAATTCTGTTCACTTCCTGGTTTTGCATAAAATTGTTTTGTCTCTAAAAGATAGTAGAATTTTCTTCCACTCTGGAATACAGCATATTTAATAATATTTTTGTTACATAAACATCATGTTCTCTTCTCTAGGCTGTATTTTTGGGCTTTTAAAAATATAACTGACTGTAAATTTCACCAAATTCATAAAATTATTATCCAAGAGAAAGACACTTAAAGGCAGAAAATTAATGTTGGGCAGATACTCTCTTAAGGACAACAGATCCAGATCTTGGAAGGTGCTTACACCTTGCAGGCTTTGGACCTACAAGGAAAAATGGATTTGTGAACCTGCCAAAGGCTGACGTTTTTCACTTCATTACACACTTTTTTTAAGGTAAAGGAACTCAGCTGTCACTGTTGGGGAATTAACAACTGAACTGAACAACTGAAGTAAACACGAGAATTTTTTCTTATCATGGAAAGCTGAACCAACACTGGGATCAATTTCTTTTACAGCTTTACTCTCATAATTTTCCATTCAATATCAACAAAGAGCATGTTAATAAAGGGGAGAAGAAAGGCTCTCTTCTGCCTGCTTTGAGGCACAAAGGTGAATTAACCTCTGGGGTACATACAGCGCTCTAGCCTATTTGGGGGACAGGAGCAATATAGAAAAAGATGGTGCTCTTTTTGAGAGGAAAATAACTCTCCTTACACTGCATCTTTGCTGCTTGCGGAGATGCTAGAAATCTGCTCCGCTGAAGGGGAGGAGAAGTCTGCTGCTCACTCAGCCCTCCTTCTGAGAAAGTGTGCATGCATGTGACTGTGTGTGTGTGTATTAGAAATGTAAGGAACCTTTGTTACTAGAGTCAATTGTCGTTAAACAGAATAGGCTAATGCATCAAATGTCAGCATTTTTGTTGTTTTCTGTTTTGCATTTCCATCACACCGTGACTGTTTTCTTAGTTCACGTGGGCTACTGAGAAAGACCTGGAAAATCCCTTACCCTAGGGCACTTTTTTATATCTGGACCAATTTCATGTTAAATAAAGTTTTGAAAGGAAATGTTGACCATGCGTGTATCAAACATTACTATCTTCAACTACCACATTTGGTCTCATCACTAAGAATGGATTGATTCATTACTTTAAGCACATTATCACTCTTTAGCATGACTCTTGCTATAGGTGGAGTTAAGCGAGTCTGCCTAAACCTGTTTTGCTCATGTCAACCTCAGCATTAAAATGAAGCGGCATGAGGAGCACCATCAAGCTCAAAATCATGAAGCATGGCAATTTGTTAAACACTTAGTATCAGTCTCATCCTTCAGTACCATAAACAACATAATATAGATCCAAATACTATGACATATTAAAAATAAACTTTATTACAACGCAGGCTTCCTCAAATTTGCTGAGTTTTGGTACACATACATACATAAATAATACCCTTCATTTGATTTTCACTTGAGTAAAAATCCATTCAAATGCTACAGCCCAATTGCCCATTGAAAGTTTAAGCCCTCACTTCTCTAATGACCAGCCTTTATCTTCCACATTTGGGCATGCATCCATAGCAGAAGATGATACAATGTGATGCAGTTGCTCTCAAATATGCCTCGTTCTGCATTATGGTGCATTTCTTGACCAACACAACCAAGGCAGTCTCTTGGTAAACAGAACTATACAAGTAAGCACAGGCTACGGACATTTCAAGAGTCTGTTTCACTGGAAGGCAATAAGAGGACATTCACAATTTGAGGCCTGACTGTCACACGTGAAAAGTGCTTACAAAACCAGCAGTAGAGCCAGATAGGAAGAAGAGTCCCTCTGCAACCTCAGTGGGAACAGTGAGATTGTTTCAGAGCCCTGATCTACACTCGGGTCAGCACCTGTGCGTATAACACTCTCTTCAGTTCCACTGTATCTTTTTCTTATTTTTTTTTCCTCAATGTTAAGTGACAAGCCCAGGTATTCAGAATTTTCTAGCCATAATTCATTGTTTTCTGACACCCCTTCTGTATTTATCTTTTCAGGTAAAAACAAAATTACCAAACCTGAACATCCCGATTTGATTATTTACAAGAATTCAGGTGTGATGGAAAGTACATACGCAGTTCAGCTTATGGATTTGATGTTACTTCTAGACCTCTGGGCCAGGCACCATTGCCTTAGACATCTAGAGTTGTTTCTGCAATCTTTCAGGAACTCTCTTGATATTTAAAGCTAAATTGGCAAGACAGACATAGGCAGTGACTTTACAAATTCAGGTCTTAAAAATAAAAAGGAAAACAGAAACTTTAAGAGATAATAAACCTTAAAAAAATCATACTAGCCAGGACATAAAGTAAAAGCAGTTTCAGATTTCAGACGCCACCAAGTATTCCTGTCCTATGAAAACATCCATGCAGCGTGTTGCTATTTCACTGTTCATTTTTATCTAATTTTTAACTTTTAGAAATAAGTTACCACTTTCTGAGCATTTCGTATGTTCCAAATAAGCTTTTTTCTTACCTTATCATCTATGACTGTTTATATTCAAGGCTCACAGTGTTTATAATTCATAGACTTTCAGACCAGTTCACTGTTTTGTTTTGTTTTTTGGGATCAGTAAGACGATGAATTGTATTTAAGGGATCAATTTTCTTTCCTCTTCTTCTTCCTCTACTTCTTTGCTCTATTTCTTTCGATTTCAAACATTATTGAACATTATCGCATGTCAAAAAAGGGAACAAGTCTAATACAGAATGCACTTGAAACACTTTAAAGTGACAGGCACCGTGATACCATGTTGCCCGTCTGGCTTAATAAAAAACACTGAGATTGTTTAACTTTGCCGAAAAAAATAAGAAAAATGTTTCTGAATGTATAAATAAAGCAGCAGAGTTCTGAATAGAAACAAGAAGGTACCTCAGCATATTCATCAGCCACATGGTAGCTACCTTGTAGCCTCATTGTTGATAGTAAATGAGACTTTTTGTGTGTCACATTAGAACTAACACAGAAACAAATGTGTTTATTTCATATATAACTGACTTGTGCCGGGGATTATCTCCATTTGTACAAATAATTCAGAGAAAGACAGGAAGATAGTACATGTAGAAAGGAAGAAAATAAGGCTAGATTGATTTTTTTTCCCTCATATGCCCTCCAAAGAAAGAGGGAACCTTTATCCAAGGACAAAATTCAAGCGCCACTCTCAAAAAGTAACAAGTAATGAGACAGCATATGAAACAGAAAGAGAGGGGATTTTTTTTCTGAATTGAAAATATGTTGTGGATGATGTTGTACTTTTCCTTTGGCATCATCTGGTTTTCAGAAGTGTTGAATATCAACAGCTACTCTGGAGAAAGCAGAAGTTTTACCACTTCTGAAAATCAGGCCCTTTTCCTATGCTGAAGAACTATGTGAAGTCCCATTTCTCTCTTTTCTATGTTGCATATCTAGCAGCACTTATTTGGGATACCCCCTCCCCCCTCCCACTATGTTAAAAAATACGATCTTGTTTTATCGATTTAAAAAAATAATTGTGTTCTTTTCCCCAAAAAAGTCAGGTTAGGGAAACACAGACCTCCTTTTAGGATTGGGCAGCTGAATCAGATTGATCCAATACATATGTTTCAATTTCATTGTTTTTAATGGATACCCTGTGTCTAATCCACCACAATAAATGTGATGAACCTTCCCCTCTCTTCTGGATGGAGGAAAGTTTAAAAAGGTTTGGTTTAACTTTTACACATGAATACGTGCGTATGTATGTTTATCCTGAAATGCTGCTTCTCTTCTGCCTCCATAAGGAAAAAAATCATCTTTTGACCTGTTTTTCACCTTTTCCATTTGTTTGTTTGGAAAAACCTAGGGCCATAATCAAGATTTCTCTGTGGAAAATAACTGTTATTCCTAAAACAGGTTTTGGTGGATTAAATTGAACATCCTTTTTTTTTTCCCCCCTTCCTAATCATACTAATTAGTGATTGTCAGCCAACATATTAAGACAACACAAATCATAGCAGAGAAGAATAATTTTTAACTTCCTGCCTGCATGACAATACTACACCATTTTCAAAATTTCTGCTTGTATGGGAGAGCTAAAATGAGAACAAAGATAAAAGATCAAAGATCAAGTTTGCTTTCTCCTGCATCTACCTGGCAACTCAAATGCAACATTGAAAAATAAATGCAGAGTTAAGGTGGCTATGCATGCTGGACGATGACAAAGACTGAGGTGAAAAAATGAATCTGCAGTATGTCGGAATTCAGAAGGAAGACTGTTGTTTCAGTAGAAATACCAAAGATAGGCAATTAAAGATGAAAAATCATCGAAATTAAAGCCTGCCTGGACAGATTAGTTGGTAGCCCAATCCCCTTGCTTTGAGATGGTCTCCAAAGCACATCATCAAAAAGCTTCTAATACCAACTATTCTGAAATTTCCATTATAAGCATATGCAGTATGTAAAACACCAGTGGAAGATAGTTTAAACAAACGAGAAAGTAAGAACTGGTCCGGCCATGTAGGTCAAATAAAGATAAAAAAAGAAAAAAACCCTCTATCTTCTGGACTGCGTTAGGGTGTCACTTCATCTTTGGTATAAAATAGGCCATCCATAGGCTGCATTTGTTCACAACTAGGAAAGACTACAGAAATTGTCAACAATTTCTTCTATCTATTGCTTTTTTTGCACTTTTTTTGACCATAAGCTCCTATCTACTTAAGTTTTTTTAATGCTCTTAAGCTAGGTTTTTGCAATGTGACAAGCAAAGCAGACTAAAAACTTCTTAAAGCTCATAAAAAAGACTGCAGATAAAAAGCACTAATGCTTTTGCTAGCGATCACGCTTTGTAAATAAAAAAATCTGCATTCTGCAAGAAAAACCCCCTGCATTCTCTATAATGCAGCAAGTTTTTTTCTCAATTCAATAACTTTACTGTAAAATGCTTTAGCCTTCTAGAATTTTTTTTTCTGTCAACACTTAAGACAAAGTTCATAAAAGTCCCAGCATTTTTTCCAATCCTTTCAGTTGCCACAGTTCCTTTATCATCAACTTTTCTTCAAAAGAAGAAAATCATTTTCTTTTAAACTGTACAGTTTATTTTTTCTTCACCCCAAAAACTCAGTCTATTAAACTTCTGCACCAGCACCGGTGTGAGCAGTTTCAATTCATTCTCGGGTTTTCTAACAAGACGTTGACAGCTTGCCTTGAGAGCCTTTGACGTCCTTAAAATTAAGGCAATTAAGATTCAAGATAAACCTTACCTAAACATTTCTTTAAAAAAAACCCAAAAAACAAAAAAACCAAAATACACTCTAGATTTAAAACAAGAAGAAAAGGAAAATGAGAGAAAAAGAGTAGCTTAATTTTTGAGGAAGACAATTGGTTTTCATCACAACTTGCTCCCTCTTGACATCATCAGTTTTTCTGTTCAAAAAAAAAAAAGAATTAAAAAAAAAAAATCTAGCTACACCTCCAGGTAAATTCTGAATTCAAATGTTCATCCAGATGAAATGTCAACCCAGCATTTTTCCTCTGGGTTTTTCCTTTAGTTGAAAAAAAAAATAGCAAAAATAAAATTGTCAGACTACATGACGGAACCATTTGCACAGCACATAAAAACACTGTTTTGTTTTCATTGGGAAAGGTAGAAAAAAAAAGCATTCATTTGACGCCTGTGCAAACTGGAAGCCAACTTCTTGTTCAGTGAAGTTTCTCCATTCAAGGCAAAGATTTCAGACCGACATTCTTCAGTCCTGTTTATTGTCTGTAAAAACAATTGAATTAAAGTGGTCATTAAGTCAAAACAACTTTGAAATAGGCTTCTCTTCTTTTTTCCTACCCAATTCACTTTAGAAGTTATCCAAGCTAAACGAACTTTGCAACTGTTTAAATATGATACCACCAATAAGCTGAAAATAGTCAGGCAAAAATGGGGAATTCCTGCTTGGGGGACGATAACACATTCTAAGCAGATGAATTTATTCTTGTTAATACTATGCCTAACAGGCAGTGTAACTACACTGAAATGAGATGAATATATGTAAATCTTTCCAAAGTACTGCAAGAGGGTGAACATTTTAATAACAATTAGTGCCACTATTTATTTTGGGTACTAATAATGAAATGAAGGATAAAATTACAATAAAAGGATACATCCAGTTTGCTAGAAAGAACCCATTTTCTGATGGCAAGAACAATTAGACTGTGGAGCAGTCTGCTTAATGAGCCAGTTATGGCTAACTTAGTAGAAACATTCAAGATAATATGAATTAGAAAAACACATTTTTTAATCATATAGTGTTAAATCTTCCTAAATTTAGCACAGGGAATAAGCAAAACTATCAATCCTTTTCTTAGAGAAGATAACTCTCATTTTGTGTTTTTGAGGTTTCATGTCATGGAAAGAGATGTCACATCAAACTTAACAAGAGCGTGAGATCTTTGGGGAGACATGGAACCTGAGTACAAATGCTGTTCCATGTACAGGGCTCATATCAGTAAGGGTCAGCTGTTGTTTTTCCTACAGTCCCTTTCTGGCCAAAGTGCAAACCAAGAAAAACCAGCCCCTTTCCTTTTTCAAGCATTAACACATTTGCCTGGCTTAGTTTAAAGTTAGTTTTAAAATCACAAGTTAAATTGTGAAGAATGTCGATGACCTAATATTTGCCACAGAACTTTTTGTCTGAGATGACAAACATAAAACTACAATTTTAAATTTACCAAAGGATTTTTTCCTTGTATGAGAGCTGAAAAATAATATTTTGAATGTTAACAACATATTTATGTGGAATGCAACAATTTTCTTCTGATTTTCTATATCTAATTTCCTATAGGAGTACTCAAGTTGGATGCTCACCTTCTGAGGTTTTATTGTCCTGGGCTGAGTGGCCAATATCACCAAAGGGGCACACTACAGGCAAGGATATCCACTGATCTCCATTTCATGTGCAAAATTAAATATTTACAAGGAAAAAAAAGGAGTAGGATCTAAAACAATTAAGGTGATTTCCTCATAAGGTAGCTTCCTCTGCTCAGAAATCAAGGGCTGTTTCTACCTACACAATAGGTAGCCAGGTTTTTGACATGAAGTCACTATTTTTGAGCATCTGTGGGTGGGATCCTCAAGTACAGAACTCAGCATATTAAACAAAAGAACATGGGTGCTGATTAAAAAAGTGGAACTTAAAGTTTGTGCTTTATTTCTACTTACAAAGAGAGTACAATCCTTATACCACCCAGTTCATTCTTAGTACATTGTCTCTCCTTCGTTGCCTGCAATTTCATGATTGTTGCAAAGAAAATAAATATAAGGAAATATACTGTTATGATTTTTCTCCTGACTGATCAGTTCCTATGAAATAATTTTGTATTTTCTGCCTTTTCTTTTGCCTATATCTGACAAAATCATTGTCCAGTCATGTCAATTACTTTCTCTTATCATTCTTTGATAATTGCTGTTGTATATTGGGCATGATGTTTGTTACTGATAAATGTGCCCTTTGAAAAGCAGAGTAACAAAATTATATCTTAATTATAAAACAACTGTACTTAGTTTTGTATCAGAGGTTACTGAAATATTTTGTCAGAAGTTATTTTTTAAAGACAGAGGTTGTGGATATTTTGCTTGTTTCTACAGATTCCCACATTGCATTTTTGCCTGCAATTGGCGGACATAAATAGAGGGCCCATGTCATTAAAAAATACTGAAATAAGCATAATAAAAAAAGCTGTAGTGGAGCTGCCTGTGTGATTAAAAAAGAAAGAAATTTCTCTGAATACAAATGCAAGTGCCATTAGAAGCATATCCATCACTGCAAAAAGGCTGTAGCTGACAAGGAAAGATGAGCGATCTCATTCTCAGGGAATTCACCACACTGGCAAGAAACACAGCACCCATTTCAATAAAGAACTGCAATGTAGCTTCCTTCTGTGTGGGAAAAATGCCAGAATCTGCAGCTTGCAGCTACCTTATGAGGCCTTCTCAACTGAAGTCCTTCTGCTTTGAGACTTAAACAAAAGGGAACAGAGACACGGGAAGGGTCAGACCCAAATGCTACAGAACACAGTCATCAAAGCAAGCCAACAGGATGGGACAGACATATACTTTTCTCTCTTTGCCCATTGTATTCTATAAGTATTTTTCAATCATGTATTTACAGGCGCTAGAGAGACTGGTAGAGAGAAAGATAGAGATGCACAGACTGTGTCTCCAACTGGATCCACTAACAAAAAGCTTGTGGTTGATTGCTTTTGTAATATCTACACAGACAGAGATGGGCATGAAAAGAAAAGAGAAGTCTTCTGTTTTATGGTGGCCAGAAAGGGAGATTGTGTGATCTAAAACCATTTGGTACTCATATGGTAGACAAATAAATGTGTCTTCCACTTCCAGAGGCCAAAAATGAAGTAAAATAATTAACAGATTGGTATAATTCTAATCTTTCCCATACTAGCTCATATCTGTAAGTACCACTGTAAGTACCAAGTCATGATGCATCGACTGACATATCTAACATATTTCTTGTCTGGCTCTTTGTTTTCTTTCTTGTCCAAGATAACACATGTGTAACTCCCTTTTCACAGTGATGCTGGTGTTCAATATACATGTATTAATTAAGGACTTGATTTGTGCTTTTTCCTAGAATCTGTCCAACACTGATCAGTCCCAGTCAGTATCCTGTCGCTAAGTAACCTGCCTTTTGTGAGAACCAGTTTTATTGTTGCAAAAAGAAGCTATGTTTGAGGATTATTATGAAAATAAAGGGACTCTTTAGGAATTCTAAATCCAGCTGTCAGTGTATAAATTTTGAACTTTCCAAGGTATTCCATGGGAAGTAAACAAAAAGGAGCAGACGAATGGAGACAAATTGAGCAGTGATTCTTCCCACCTCTTTCTTATCCCTTCTTCTTCCACTTCCAATTCTTGCCCACTCAGTGTTTGCATGGCACCAGTTTTGCTCAATCACAAATACCAACTTGGGGTAATTTATGCTGCTTCATTAACTACACTTTCAGAAAGAAACCTTTACATGCGCCAATGTGCACAGTGCCAATATTTTCACCACTGCAAATTTAAGCCCTTTTTAACCTCCGATGCCAGATGCTGCTTTAGCCCAGCATGATGATTGTTAACACAGTTGTTGAGATCCTTCTGAGTCCAGAAAAGCAGCAGACAGAGAGCATACTATTGTAGGCAGGAACTCGAGGACATTTTGCCAAGGTGAGGCCATCAGCCAAAACCTTTTCCTAATTGCACTGCTCTATATCCAGAATTCATCGGAACTTAACGAAGCAGCTCAGAATTTATATTGCTGAAACCGGGAGTTGAATTTGGCCTGCTAGAATCAAGAGGCAAAGCCTTTTGGCTACAAAGTGTATGCCTACTTACTTAGACTGTTGGTAAGAATATGCAGGCGCATGTTCACTGGATGTTTCCACTGTCATCTGTTGCTGTTGACCACTGGCTTCCTGTGATGAAGATGCTACTGTCTGTGGAGAAGTATCAGCAACAACACCCTAGAGAATCAAATGAGAACATGAAAAACTTACTAATTTTACTCACTGCAAAATAGAGCTCACGTAATAGAGCTCAGCATCAGCTCACCATTCCTGTGTTTCTCTAGACAATGAGAGAGTTTGAGATAGCAGAACCACATGCTAACACAACAAACTCCACCAGTTTTAGAGAACTAATTCAGCAACAAGGAGCTTTCTCAGCATACCAGTAGTACTTTGCTCTCACAGGCTGCAGTGGAAAACATCTCCACTTCTGAGGGTAGTTCCCTGTCCATTCAAAGCCAGAAGCAAAACTTCTGACTTTGGAGGATTCTGGGTTTTACTTCTCTTTTTCACAACATATGTGTAGCTCTTCTAATTTTCACTTATCAACCTCAACTTTGCAGTTGATTCACATTTATTTTGCTTGATTTAAAATGTAATAAAGGCAGAATCTAGGCCTTCTGCTCTCCACTTTACTATACATCCAACAGAATTTTAGCCACCTTAGAAAAATACTGCCCTTCTCTACACATTGCTTTTATGCATGTGCCCTTAAAAAAAAAATTTGCTTTATGCTAAAGACATTTATCTGCTAAGTCAAAGCTCCAATAAAGTTTTGTTTGATTTATATGTTTGCAAAAAGTAGCTAAGTAAACACACAAAAGATTGCATGTATGAATTTATTTTGTGACTTCTTACCCTGTCTAGTCAGTCTGAATAATACTTTGTTCAGGTTTTTTGTACGCTTTCAAAGTAAGCTACATTTTCTCTTTTACTCTCATGCTCAGTGTGTTGGCCACATGAATAGCAGGTCTCTTCAGGGAACATGCTTTATTACTCTATTGCACACAACAGAGCCAGAAGAGGGAGCACAAAGCACTTGCTTTGTTTTTATTTGAGTTCTGTGTAAACAACAGGTAGTTTATTTTAAAGCATCAGTTAGAATATCAGTTTCATTTTTCAAAAATTCTTCATATCTGTTGCTTAACAGACTGTCAGTATTATCTTTTTCTGTCTACTCCCTTGTCTTTATCCTTTTGTTTTTGTCCATCTCATCTTGAGACTGTAAGCTCTCTGGGGCAGAGACTGTATTTTTTGGTCTCTGCTTGTGGAGCATCCAGCATGGTAGGGTCCTGGTTCATGATGCTACATGAATACAGATAAACATTAACAATAATCATCATCACTGGCTCAGAGCAAAACAGCCTATATATTCAGATAATATTTTGATTGTTACAGTAGATAGTTACAGCACCATGTTACTTTAGAAGGCATGAATATACCAGCAGGTGATGGGCAGGAGAGCTCCAGAAGAACTAACTTAAACTCTCATTTGCACAGGTCACCATGGTGTGCAGCCAATACTGTTGTATAAATCACTCTCCAACCCACCATCTCCTTTTAATTCATATTTGTATCTGCCCAGGTTAAAACTTAAGAATGGCAATTGACAAGGGGCACTCATGGTGCATTTATAAACAAATGAGGCTTAGGGAAAAATTATATAGAGGCAAAAAAGACTAAAACATGACCAGCTCAGTAGGACAGAACAGTAGTAGCCTTTCCTGTGGGACATCATTTGGGAATAATTGCAAAGAGGTGGGAGAAAACAGGATAAGCCCACTTGACTGCTGGTGGAACCATGTCAGCAGTACCACTAACTCAGCATCCTCAAAGCACAGAGTAGTAATAGCACAAAATCCAGAGTCCACACAGTCGAAGACAGAAGTACAGAGACCCTGGCACTCCTTGCCTTACCCCGGAGTAGGGCAGAAGTTGTTAATAAAAGAGGGTAGTGCTAAAGAGAAGCACATAGGGAAGAGGATGCCAAGGCTCCCTCCTCTTGCTGTGCTCAGTTGCCTTTATGAAGCTTCACAGAAGTGGAGGCCAAGCTGACGCTCTCCCGGCAGCTTGTGGTCTACAGGGTTGAGTAAATACTTACTCATTAGACTGTCATCAGCATGACTCAGCCCCAAGGAGGGAGGGAGCGAATCCTTCCTCAAGGATGAAAAGCACTCAGTCAGTGCAGCATCCTCCACGTCTGTATATACAAGAGGAAGGTTTCCATTGCTCAATCACTTTTTCTGGTGGCTAAATGTTTCAGCAATTACCTATGCTTGCTAAGGACCGCATCAAACCCTCTTGTAATCTTCTCTTCTTGAAATCTCTTTTGGTTTCGTGGTCTGCCTGCTGGGTTTGTTTTCCTGTCTCTTCCCATCTCCCTCCCAAGTACATGGGGAAAAAATAGTCATAATCACTGATGTTTTATTCCATGTCCTGCTGTACAACAAAACAAATGCAAAACAAGAACCCTTGCAAATAATTAAAAAAAAATAAATAACAAGAGGGGTTAGAAAAGAGAAGGAAAAGGAAAGAAAGAAAGAAAACAAATGAGAAAGAAATGTGCAGTCCTAATTTTAAAAGCTGGAAGCTTCCAGCCACCTCTACAAAGAAACTTTAGGCCCCTTTCAAACCACAGGTGCAAGAAGGCATAATAGATAAGAGTTCTGCTACCCCTTCACTCTACTTTCATGGATGGAGAAGAACTTACTTCAATAGGGACAGCTGTTGGAGGCACAGGAGTATACTGGGGAATGTAGGTCCCTTGCATAGGTGCAGCAGCAGTCATGTACTAGAACAAATCAAAAGCAAATGAACAGTAGAAAAACACAATCAAGATGCATTAAACCATATTAGAAGCATGATACTGTTTCAATTTCCCATTCAGAGTTTTTTAGTTAGTATATAGCATGTTATTTCTTCTAATCAAGGATTTTAGGCAATGGTAGAACTTACCAGCTACTAAAAAAGTCAGGTCATATCTTAAAACAGGCAAAAGTAAACATCCTGCTGATAGAGTCAGACTGTTCCCAGGTTCTCTAAAATTGTGAGACTACTATTTGTACTTACAAAAAACCCAGCAGAGACATGATAGCAGTGTATATATATATATATATATATATATATATATACACATATATATATGTAGCTGTTACAGTTACAAATCCATCTAAATGATTTTTTTGGAGTCCTATTGACCTTACCTAATGACACCTAAGCTTTATTCCAGTCTATATTTAATTCTATCAGTAACAGCCGTTGAGTTTGCAGGGATACAAAGCTTCAGAAAGGTGCAATCTGAGATGAGAGAAACAAGGGAGGAGGAAGATCTGAAGTTTCTCCTTTTGTACAAAGATACTTTAGCTAAATTCTTATCCCTTAATATTCAGGGATCTCCTCTATGCATTTTGAGACTTCTACAAATTATTATATAATATATAATGGTGGTATAATAATAATCTCTCTCCCAAGTACTACCAGCCAATCCTTTTTAAAATTCATGTGTGCATGTGCATTTTGTCATTGATAAGGCACTAATCTCTTTATCTTCAGCACTTCTCAAAAAGCTCTTGAACTGAATGCAAGTCATTGTTCAAATTTTCAAATAACATATCAATATTAAGTCCTCAGATCTATATGTACTGTTCTTTCTACAATCCAGTCCTAACTACATGTCCTAACTGACAAGAATCTCAGAATGTGCCCAATCCCCCAAATGACTGCATGACACTTCCACTACACGCTATCTTCAAAGACACACCAAAGATCTGAATCAGCCCAGAATGTATTTGATGAATTTTAAAATGAGTTAAATATAGCTTTGCTTCCTGGCAGAGCTAGGAAGTGCTTGCAAGATTTTATTCTGCTGTTTATAGTAAAATTTACATTTAAAGCACTCTCTTACCTCAGTTCTAAGCTAGCTGGGTGGTTTGATATGCCTGTCACAAACATGCATTATGAAATTGCAAAGTGGGGTGCAGACTGCAGCAATGCTGGAGAAAGGCCTTAGGGCATGACAACAGCATATTTAAGAATCTCACAGCTAAGTCCCAAAGTGTTCTCTCAAGTAGAAGAAAACAGAAATTATTTAAGTGAAATTGTTTTCTCTTAAAAAAATAAATCAGTGAGGATCACACATGACATAGAATGCATCCTTGCAATATGAGCAGCATATGGTGTTGGAAACCATTACAATATTTTTTCCAGAATTCACAGTGTTTTCCTTAACTTAAGCAAAGAGATGGGAGTGTCCCCAGCGTCTGCGTGCCTCTGTCAGGCCATGTTTTTCTGCAGATTTTTTCCTGGTTCTTCGGAAAGAGAACTGAATTCAGTAGTGTTTTCTATGAAGGCTAACCCACCAAAAACATTAGGCCAACTATCCCTATTGTACTCAGTACAGTTGAGTTATTCTCCTGCCTTACAGCCTAAGAGCTAATGAGAATGTTACAGCAGGGTGTTCCAGAGCTGCTTCTGCTCCATTCATTATGCTTTGTAATGTTGCTGTCACATGTTGGGAAGACATCTGCTGTGTAGCATTGTTCTAAATGTGCCAACATTTAACATTAACCTGAAGCACTCATTCCTACAGTTCTGCAAAGACCTGCAAGGGTTTTAAACACCTATGCAGGCTAGCTTAATTCAGACAAATACATATAGAATTTAATTAAAACTGTTAATTTAAATAATTCATTCAACTTGGACTTCCTCTGAGTTGTTCCTCAAACCTAGCAGAAATCTACATTCAGACTTGTAAGATGCAGTTGTCTTCCATTGTCTTCTCTGACATACAAACCCAAATGAGTTTTAATAGACAAATATCAAATTATTTAACTGCATTCTAATACAGATCACTGCTTTTTGCAAAATCCTTTGGTACTGTGTTCTGTGACAGAACAATTGAAACTGTCTGGGAATTAACTGATGTCTTTGCTGACTCTGAAAGCACTACTCTCAGTATTAGTGCAGTTTCTTACTCTATTGTTATTTTTGTCCTCTTGAGGCAGATCCTGATCTTACTTGCCAGACTACTTCATGTAGCTTCCTTCACTGCTAGACAACCTATAGGGAAAACTAATTTTTTTTTTTTTCAGGAATTTCAACTGAATTCAGCGAAATAGCAAGTGATTTGAAGTTCTGGAGATCGAAGCTGTTTAGTTACTTCCCCAACTCCCTCCTGAAGAACCGTAGGAAAGAGACTTCTCCCCTATATATAACATTCCACTTGTCCAAATTTCTTCTCTAATGGTCATTCAATTTTTTGTCTAAATCCTTTAGAGTTCTATAATTAAAAACAATTAGTTCCACCAATGGCACAAATGAAGTCATAGGCTTTGTGGCAATAAATTTGGTCCTAGTGAAAGTTAGCCAAGGCTCAGTCCTAGAGAGTACTGCTGCTTAACAACTAGCCCTTGACCACACAGCAGCAATGGTCTGTATTACACATACTGTGCTCTTCAGTGGAATGTTCAAACATATTTCACTTCTTTATGACTGTAAAGATACCCTCATCATTTTAGGAAAGAGCAATTGGGTCAACAATTAAACATGTTACTGGGGCTTGGAACTGATTCTCGATCTCTGGGGTCTCACTTAGGGATCTATTGAGATTTCTGTAAAAAACTTCACCAAGCTATAAATGAAAAATTATGGCTTAGTTCTCAGGGACACACAACTGGTCTTTGCTATCTAAAGTCCCCTCACATGCAGCACAGAGAGTCCCAGCTGAGACCACATTACTTCAATTTGGTTTACATGTATTTCTTTCCTTTGTGAATTACATAATCCTAATTCTCTGATCTCACAGGATAAATAAAGATTACACAGTGTTAAGGCACAATGTCAGTGTCGATACTTACATCAATGGGTTTGGATAATGCAAGAGTGGAATTGCTTGTCATGAATATTCACAGTTGGTTGTTTAGCAGAAAGCTTCTTGAACACAGCTGTTCTGTAGCCCCCATACCCAGCACACACTGAGCCCACTGGAATCTGTGTCTCTCCCTGGGTCTCCCAGACCCTTTACCTAGTTATTCTATAAAACAATGTGCTCTGGATGCACTGGAGTGAGTGGCACCCCTGCTGGGAGGTGGAAAAGACCTTCAGAAAGAATTCTGAGATTTAATGAAAAAATAAATATTTTATATCTACTCATCTTAAGACCACGTGGGATGAAAATTTTGGTCTAAGGACATCTCTTAGCTGAGGGACTGTGCTGTAATGCAGCTCCATTTGGATCACAGTTCCTGTAGATGCACATAGTTTGCACATGGCTTCCCATCTACTCCAAGAAACTCATGTAACTTGGAAGTAAGCAGAGGGCCAACAGAAAAGACATCTATGGCAGAAAACGATCACTGAGCTTTACTTTGTCCATGAACCACACTTGGTACAGTTCTTTATTCACACATATGTGTGAAAAAGAGACAGCATGACTCACATGCTCCGCTCAGTAGCACCTGGCTAGTTCCACTAAATATTACTACAGTGAGGACTGAAATGAGAGAATCTGAAAAATCCAAATCCATTCTTTCTTTGTCATATGTTTCCATCAGGATTAAAGATTTTTGAGCTGTAATGTGATCGGTCATTCAACAAAGTATGCACAAGGCAGAAGAAAGCACCGTTCATTCTTCCACAACTGTACAGGCTTTGTGGGTCTAACAGTAGAAGCCGCCTATTTCTGACAGTAAAATGAATAGTGACTCTACAGGCACAGATGATGGATCTGGAGGGTGTAAGGGATTTTTTTTTCCAGCACTTTGATCCCTTAAAAGCTGGTAGTTTCTACTATAGAAAAAGAATACATTGCTGGTGGCAACATGCTCTTAATTTGCTTGTAAACTATTATTTTCTTCATACAGTACACAGAATACATGTTCTTAGCACTGAAGACGTGCAGTATTATAACATAATTCATGCTTTATGATGCCTGACTGCTTAATTCAGACTGCCCTTACCAGGATACCAATTTAGCCTATACGCTACATTAACAATTCTACTCACATCATTTTGAAACTACATAAATGTGTGAAAAAATATGTAGCTAGAAAATGAGAGGGTATTAGTGTACACTTACACCTCTGCTATTCTTTCAGATACTACCATCTGTGACTACAAAGAGTTAAATGGAAGGAGGTAATGAATGAGGAGGTGGATTTTCAGGAAGGGTCATGGTTAACTCAGAGAGCAACATCAGTTCTTAGAGATCAGCAAGCAGTGGGGTGTCCCAGCCTGGATCCGGCAAGTATGGTGTTAAGCCTGCAGCAAACACTAAACGCATAAAGGTGACAAGCACTGGGAAATAAAAAACAGGAGGAAGGTAGCTGCCTGCACCAGGCACAGTGATGGAGCATGTTGCAGTAGGATAATATGGTTTAACCATCACAGGTGGAGCTGAATAACCTGCAGGGAATTTACAGGAGCTTTTACATTGAGACTATGGCACAGGTAATGCCCATTTATTCATCTGCCCTAGTAAGCCTCTAGCATGCCTTTCTCAGGCCCAGATTAATGCAGAGTCAGGCAACTGCCCAGCAGCTGAGGTACACAGCAAACACCCCATACACCAGCGATTAGTTACTGAATTTCAACTGAGAGAGCGTCTGAAAAAATGCCTCTTGAAAAACCAAACTATTTCTTCTACATCATCAGAAGATTTTGGCTGCACACTCTGTTTAAATTCTGAAGGCCATCATTAACAGAAAGTATAAGAAACCACCCCAAAGTTCCATTCTATTTATAGGCCGAGTTGCCTATAAAATAACACAGCTGTGATTAGATGGAGGCTGCTGCAGACACATTAACTCTCTTGGTCACTATGAGTACTGTGAGATTTTACAGTGTAACAACAGTTAATAACTGGATCAAGGTTGAATAAGTTTCCCAGTCTAAAGAAAACCAAACAGAATTTACAAAATGAGACACTAACAGATAGGTTTGCAGTAAAAGTGGAAATCTCAAACAACACTTACTTAGAATTAGTAGGGACAATGAACAAGGAAAAAAATGTTAAAGCAGCTGTTTATAAAATCAATGTGCAAATGCTGCTTCCTGGTGTTTTGCTTTGGTTTTATATAAATGTATATCTGTTGCAAGAATCAAAGATTGCTTTCCCTATTTCATCAGCTTCCATGTTCCTGGGAAGGCACAGAGCTTTTTCAGTATTGGTGAGAGCCAAGCAGAAGCAGAAGCCTTGTACCAGCATATGCTGGTAGGCATTTACACCACCGCAGCCTGCTGAAGGGAGATTAAATGGGATGTCTTACGTGAGTAAATGCTAAACCGTGTATTCTTCAGTGCCTCTTTGTGGTTTCATATCACTGCATGAGCTATAGCACAGTGATAATGACTTAGCTTTTCAGGATTCCCAGAATTAATGCCGGGGTTTGTTTGTGTTTTGTTTGGTTTTTGGTTGTTTTTTTTTTAAGCATCTGAGAAGTCTAGACACTGCATCACTCATGGAATTACGTGAAAACACTTGCGTTGCTGGAAAACTCGAGGAAATGAGTCTGTTGGCTGGATTTATTTTTATCATCTCTTTTTTCTTCCTACCCCATGAAGGAAACCTGCCCTCCCACTTTCAAATCTCTTTCCCTGCAAAGAACAAAAACTGCATCTCTCTTTGACCATTGTCAAGTGGTTATAACTGTAATGAAATATAGAATAAAACTGCTGCTTTTTTGTCTCTGGTTCCACCTTCTCATTTGAAAATATGCTGTTCTGCAATAGAAAAGAACATTGTCTTGCTGTGTCCTCTTATTCCATAGTCCGGCATGGAGACACAGGAGCTCAGGAAGAGAAAAGGACCATCTAGTTCATCAGCGCCAGTAGCAGTTCAATGAAATACAATATCCAGCTGCCACAGTTTTATCTTTAAACTTAAAATATCTTTTACTACACAGAAGCATTCTCGTTTTCCAGCTCAACTCTGTACTTATTCAATAGCTGTGATTTAATTTCACTTTCTGCCAATTAAAGAATGTGAGAATAAATGATACAAAGTTTTTGCATATATTAAAATAATTTTGCTAATAATTATCAGCCGGGCCTAAAATATAATAATGTAATGTCGTTTTATCACACAATTACCACAGCCCTATGAAGAACAGCACTGTCATTCAACAGAATCCCATCGCTGGGCCACTGCACTCATTGTCCAGGAAGAGAATAGAAATCTTTACTGGATTTAACATTCCTTCCCTGCTGCTCAGTAATATAAATGTACTTAGGAATCCTAGCTATCAATTCCCTTTCAACGTTCCTAATGAGATGTTACCTAATTCTCCAAGCAAGCTAAATGAAGGTAGAGAGAATAATAACTTCAAGAACTATATTTGCAAACTAATCTCCTTTTCTCTTCAGGAGTTCTAAACATCCTTCACAAATCCCTATCTTCGGCAATCAGAGTAATACAAAGGTATAGAAGAAACTGCAGATGAGCTAACCCCCATCCCCCCAGCTAACAGGTCTTTTCTTCCGTCTGAAATTCAGTCCTGCTACTAAAGCAGAGTGATGAGGACTAATCAGACAAAGACTATTGAGAGAAAACAAATACAAGAACAGTCACATCCCCCCATACAGATGTGCACCACACTCTCAGTACCACATGTTTGCAAAAACTGTATCAAATGTGAGCAGCACAGAGAAATAAAAAACTGGCTAATTCACTTTAACCACCTTTCAGAGTCTAAAGGCTGGCATTAAAAAGGAACTTGGTGAAATTCTCAAACTCCTTGCATATGTTTCATTAGTGAAAAGGGTGAAACTGGAGGAAAATTCATCAGGATGTGAAAATAAGTTACCATTTTGATTGCATCTTTCATTAAGTGAAAACTTCCTATAGCAATACTTCTTTAAAACAAATTGTTCATATTATGTTTATCAGTTTGTACATGGCTGTGGAACTTGACCTTGGGGTGCCAATGGTCCTTGCAGTCCATGTCAGTATACCTAGGCCCATGATATTTTCACTCTTCCTTGTGGCAAAGCCTCCACTGTAGGTAGGGATCCAGGGAGGGTGTACAGAAATATAAGATGATTATCTATGTATGACTGCATATATGAATAGCCTCAAGATGTGAAAACTGCTTTTTTGCATAATTCAAATAATGCCATGTGTCTGATGGATACATTTGCAAGAGACCAAACCCTCTCTTATGCTTAAAAAAAGACCAAGACTCTGGCAAATTGTTGTATTTTCAATTCTTAATTATTCAGTTCTTACCATTTCTCTACAAAAGAGGCATTTTTTTTCCCAACACCCTCTATGTACCTGTTCTATGAATGTACATTATAAGCTCTCTCGGGTAAGTTTTTGACCATGGGTTAGTGTATGATTTATTGCAGTCCTACCTGCAGCACCCTATATAAAACCAGGGTATAGTGACTGCATCATAACAAAAGACTATACTGCATCAGTCTTGGTCAACCAGGGTAGGTAATCACGGAGATTCTGTCACATTTATATCCTTCTTTCGGATCTCATATACTGAAGAATAAAGGAGTGATGCAGTAGAATTATAACTGCAGATTCTCATATTAAACGAATTCCCTATGCACCCTCTTAACTGGAAATTCTTAGAAATTTAGATCTGAATACAATACTTCCAATTAGTCCTCGATAAATGTCTGCTAGCAAGATGAAGAAAGACTACATTTTAGTATTTTCAACCTAAGTAAAAAAAAATAAACATGTCAGTGAATCTCTCAGGATAAGAACTGATGAAGCTATTATTAATAACATGTCCATTTATATGAACCAATAATTGCTTTCCAGAGGTAAACGTATCTTCTAGAGGCTATTAAATCTCCAAGAATTTGAAGAGCCTAAAGAGAAGCAGACTACTCTATGCAAATAGCCATACAGTATGAATGAAGTTGTTGTTAAAACAACAGAAGAACTGCTTAGAACAATTGAAAAAACTGTCAAATAACTGTTGCTCAACAATCACATACACCTTCCATTGCTCTTTCAGACCAGAGATAAAAGTGGACAGCTCACTGGCCAACTTTCAAGAATGAAGCAGATGAAAGCAAGGACAACTAGTTACAAGCTAAACCAAACCAAAAAGAAGACTAAAACCAGACAAAAAGGTCACTCAAATACTAGTATTTCTAATTATTCTAGAAACAGGAAGAATTTCAACACCTCCAAAGGCAGTCATGCTGGACAGATGAAAGGTAGTATGCCAATAGCATTACACCACCAAAGTACAGCTTGAACACTCTTAAGAGCAGCTGAAGCATGATTGTGCTCAGTCCTTTGCCTCTAAAAGATCCCAAGAATCCAAAATATTTCGTCAACCATAGTGAAAGATATAATCAGCCTGCTGCTGGGTGTGTGTGGATAAACATCCTGCAAATCATGCACTCAGGGCTTTCAGGATGCTCAACACAGAGTTGGTGGGGGTGAGTTGGGAGTTTGCAAGCCCCAAGAGCCCTGCTTCCATATGGGTCCTCAGGTGAAGCTCTGGGATGTCCTTGCTTCTTCCTACACACCTGGAAACTAGCAGTCCCTCCTCAGTCTTTGAGCCAGTGCTCTGCTTTTCTTCCAGAACAATCCCACCAAGTTTGCCCAAAACAACATTCCTGGGGTTTTCTGACTTGGCTCCAGACTCCTCTGGTCCTCAGTAAGCAGACCTGTAAGCAGACTCATTAGGAGATCTGGAAGCCTGCCCAAACCATTGGACATGGTGAGGCTGCTCTGGAACATGAAATCCTGGGAGTGTTTTGCAGCTGCTGCCTGAAAGCTGACATGGAGCAGGACAGCAACTAAGACGGACATTTAAATCAGTTGGCAGCTGTCAAGATCTTGGAGACTATATTTTGTATTGGAAACACCATAAGGCATTGTTTCTGAAAATTAGTTTTTGTTTGGAATTTCTGGCTCATGGGAGAATCTGGTTTGTTATGAGTTTTTAAAAGATGAATCAGAATGAAACCAAATTTCATAAGATGAATTTCCCACAAACTGGAAAACATGAATGTTCCTCAGCCAACTCTTCCTCTATCTGTAACTTGAGCAAAATAACCATATTCATATTTGGACAGGGTGGGGATAATAGAGAATACTAACCTCTAAAGGCTGTTGTAACTTCAGCACATCTAAAATACAGTGTTTTAAAGTAATGCAGCACAAAACTGCTTCTCATTAGCATAAAAATTGTTCTGCCAAAATATTTAAATATATTTACATGATCATTAACTTTGCTTATGTGGCAGGTCTGTGGAAGGTGGTAACAGGATTTTGTGAAGACATCCTTTCTCCTGCTTTCCACAAACTCCTGGAATTCTTATGGGACAAGGGTCCCCTTAAAATTAAAGTCAATGCCCTAGAGTGTGACTGAATAAGAATGTTACAGTGTACTCCTAAGAATGTTAATTATCAGCTGTGGGAGGATCTCTGAGACATGAGATCGTATCAGTAACAGGGCTGCAAAAGCAAAGAGAAACCTTGCCTTTTAGCAGAGTGCTGGCTAAGTGGAACGAACTATACTGCTGTGTCATCAGTTTGTCTACCATGTAACAACCTGCTAAAAGTGTTGAACTCCTAAACTTAGTGTGTGCCAAAAATTACAGAGTATCTCTCCTAATTTGTCATTGTTTCAACCAAACCAAAAAAAAAGAAAAAACCCAAACAAAACAGCAGATAAACAAAACAGAAAATGAAAGAAGGAAAAAAACCCCTCAATACTTCAAAAAATAGTAACTCCTCCTTGCCTTAAGTCTTCTTGTCTTGTCACCTAACCACTAATTCCCTTCCTAAAGAGGTCCCTTTATAATGCCTCCCATTTGTGATTACCGCAGGTCTTTCAAACTATTTCACTGAATTATTTTCTTTACCTTGTACTGGAACACTTCACTTTGTTGGGAAAGTGTGATCAGCACAGCTGATGAACCATAAGTGAACTAGCCAGGAATGCAAGCGTGATGCTTCAGCTTTGACTCTCACTCTGTACAGGTGAACAAATCACTGTCTAGAAAACCTGAGGTTTGTTTAAAAAACAAATTTCAAGCGTCCATGTTCGGTAAGACACTATTAAATATAGCTTTATGGGTGTGCTTAGTACTTATTTTCCCAGGAATAACATTAGCAATGCTTGAAGGGGCCAGGAAAACAGATGTGTCTTACTGCTGGCAGAATAACAACATTCCATGGCTGTTCTTTGTGTTCTTTCAGTGCTAGCTTTCCAAAGGAGACAGAGTCAGCTCATATGCATTCAAATTATATACAATTATCATTTGGTATGGATTTGTGCTTTGACACCCTCTTACAGTTCTGGAAAATATAAGCACTGAAAGTTTTCAGTGCTGGTGTATGAATTTTAATAATTTTTAGGTCTAATAAAGACCAGGCCAAGTGAAAAGCAATTCACAACAGTGAAGAAAAAAACCCTGTTAATCAGTCTTGTCCTCACTCTCAGTGTACTGATTGTAAATAGTTTTAGACAGGGCTAAAAAAAACATAGCAGCAGTCTCAGCTTGATAGAGGAGCATGCTGTAGTGGTTGTTCCTGATACATATTTTCAGGTTAGCACATTCTGCGAAAAATTAAAAGCAAAGCAAAACAACAAAATCTTCCCAACTTCTTCCCTCTCCTCTAATTCTCATAGAGAATATAAGGAAAACAATCCAGGAAGTGAATCAACATCGAGGAAGGCATTAATACATGTACAAACACCCATATTTCCTCCTCATGAATGCCCTTTATGACAGAGCTGTCCAAACAGCACTTAAGGAGCAACAACAAAATGCCTGACAGACAGGTATGATAAGTTATGGCTCAAAACGTTTGCTTGCCAGACAGAGAGGGTGAGTTCTTTTTCTTTTTTTTTTTTCTTTCCTGAAAATCCTTTAAGGTAAACTCACTCCATGTCTGCTGGCATGCAGCCATTTTTCTATAAATTCATATTACAATGCTGTATTTCTAATGGATTGGGTATGGTGCTTTTCCATTTTGCTAATGAGAAAAGCTAAAGGCCATTACTTGTTCTGATTAAGATCCCAAGGGGAGAAATGTGATGTGTATATTACCAGGCCATACGTAAAGGAAGTATTTGGCATTTCTAATCAATCAGATGAAGGGTAGACAGAAAAAGTCTTATCTGTGACTGCAGAGGAAGAAGACATAGAGGGAAAAGAAACCATAGAAAATGTCTTTAAAAGGTGACTTACGGGAATCAGTTACAATGATATTAGTATGATCAATGACTACGGCTACTATCTGGGAAGGATGTAATTACCAAAATGAAAACTTTCAAATGGGAAGCCTGATCAAGGGCAGAGGTACTGTCATATTTCTCAGGGCACTGTCAGCTCTCATCCAGCTGACACATGTATTACTGTGTCCTGCACAACCATTGCCGTGCCATGAGGTTGTGCTTCCCTGTGGGAACAGACCGAGGGTGTGGGGAGTTGAGAAACTGCATCCAGCTCAAAAACACGGGTAAATCTTGCCACAGGGCAAATTCAAGACAAGAAAAGACAAGGCTGGGAAAAGGGAAAAGAGAAAAGTTGCAGCCATGACTGGCTTTGAGGAAGGTTTTGCAGAGGTGCATGTTTAAAAACCATTTCAACTGAAAAAAAAGGAGATGCTGCAGAGCAATGAGCTATTCATCATAAAGGAGAGGAAACAAAAAAATGTACCCAGAGATGCACTGCTCAGTTTGCAGAAGGGTACACTGGAATATCCTCTAAGATGTTTCAATATGCAATTCCTTCATGTTTAATCCTGATGCCATAGAACTTTTTCAGATTGATGCTTGAATGAAATATAAAGTTTAGAGGCATTTTTTCATTCCTTTTTCAGTGGCTGCATAGTTACACTTTGAAAATGGAAAAAGATAGATGCTCCAAATGGAAAATGAAATGAATAGAGCTTGGAGATGGGTGTTCTAAAAGAGGAAAAGACCCTTTGACTGTGTCACAATGTGTAGTAAGAGCTATAGACATACTTTAAATAATATATTAATTTCAGAGAATATTATAAATCACTCATGTACCTTAAAACGGACAAGAATTCTACCATACTACATCCTCTCAAATGGAATTCCAGATCAATGAAATATTACTGTCAGTGATGGCAAAACTATAACAACTGGTCAGGCCAGCAGGAGATCTTACAATGCATCCCCGCCTGTACAAGCACAGAATCCTGGCCTCTTTTAAATGCCACAGCTCAGCCAGAGAATTATTCTTCTCAGGAGACTCTTGCAGATCATGTATTTCTAGGCTAGGTTGTCCATTTTGTCTCCTTGATGCACTTCTGGTTCTGGCACATGGACTGAGTGGAAAGCTCAGACATCTTTATTTTGCATTGGTGCTCACTGATCAGCAAAATACTCCCTTTCTGCTTTCCTTTTACACATAGAATTTGAAAATAAATAAAAAATAAGAAGAAAGATTAAGTGTTGTGCAAACACTTGCAGTGGAAAAAGTCCTAACTGCACCACAGATTTTCTTGTCCAAGAATATGACAGACATGACAAAGTGGCCATTTTTCCATCAAATAAATTTATATCAGCACTTTAAAACCATAGGACTTTGCATGATTCACCTCACATTCTAGGATCACTGCTGACATACTGAACTCCCAGTGTTATACTGAACTCCCAGGTCGCACTGCTAAAATACAAATTAGCAGAGTTAACATTTAGAAAGTGTAAAACTGGCTACTCCTGAAGCTGAATAAGAGCATTTGCAGATTCCTCTCACTTAGGGGCTGATGTCAGGGACAATGAATTTAATCTCAGGATGGAGGGGGTGTGGGGGATGATGGTGTGCCAGCCTGCCCAGCTGTAATATCCCCTAATAGCCTTGAAGGAATTGTAATTGTGAACTGAAACAGCATCTGCTTAACTGTCATCCTAGCCTCGGGACTGGAACTTTTTGCTTGTTGTGAAGGATCATGAGAAATACTACACAGAGCGTGAAGATGAAAACAGAGTGAGATTAAAACCATTAAATACAACTGCCAAGACACAGCTGTCCCTACTGCTAGTGAACTAAGGAAATATAAATGCCAAAATATATTTGACATTCATGATGTAATTTGGTATGGGAACGTAGAACACTGAGGTAACTGCAAACTTCTAGTTTAAAATAGTTTTAATTATTATTGTAGCAGACAGATTATTACAGATGATTCAATGAGAAGCAATTAAGTTTCACTGCTAGGCAGTAAAGCCAAATCTAACTAGAACTGGTAAAATCTTCTCTGTTCTTCCTGAGAAGAATGGGCCACTTAGTTCAGCTGCCTTGACCAGCACAGCTTATTGCAGTGCATCACACTGAGAGTCTGGGCTTTGCCTTAAATACACAGCTGAGCCATCCCTGGGTTTGGAACAGGAGCTGCTGTCCCTACCACAAGAAAGACTACACTGTATGGAGGTCATTTTCCTCAAAGGGAATCCAAGCAAGAGAAACCTGCTTTCTCTTGCAGGCTAATTACTTCAAATTCTTCCATCAATCATTTTCTGGTTTCCAACTCTGATACATTCAGTTTTAAACAAAGAGTTGAAATTTCAGGAAGGTCAGTGGTCTTCTGCTCTCAATACAGTTCAGGCACAATTATACAAATAAAGAAAGGAAACCTCCTTCTTCAACCAATGGCCACACAGTGAATGGAATTTGTTGCTGCTATTTCCCTATGTCCCATAGCACATCAAGAAAATTTGGAGTTGTTGCACTTTTAGTTTTAAATAAACTTAATCTAATAAAATAACCTTCTAGAAGGTGTATAGGAAAACAAAATACAATTAATCAGATTATGGTCACTTTGATGAAACAATCGTTTATCATGAGAAAACTAAAGTTTCTAAGTCCATTATCCTCAGAGGAAATCAGTCCTACTAAAGCTAGTTAGGAAGACCTGCATATTAAAAGAAAGGCAGAAAACAAACTTTTGTTAAAAAATTACCTTTTAGCCCTAAAATACTGAGCACCAGTTTGGATTATGTGAACAAACTAGGCAAGGTTATCTGTGGGAATACCATCACAGCCAAATATTCACTTCACCTTCTTACTGTATTTTTGTCACTCCAACTTGGACTGTCAAAAATGGTTATTGAAAAAAGAACAAATACAGCCAACTTTTTAGTCCAGAGCAGGTCTTTTAGGTGGAAAGTGCTGGCAGCAGAGCAGAATTATAGTAAACAGGAGGAAGGGAGCAGTCAGGTGCCTGGCTGGCTGAACAAAAAGTCACTTCAGTAATCATAGCATCTTTGGTCTGTACGGCAAACACTGCATACAGCTGTGGGTGACAGGCCAGAGAACACACACAGAATGAAGCCTTTGCATCAGTGAAATCAGCTTGTGTCATATAAATATTATACTGATCTGAGGAAAACCTCCAAGGGAAATACAGTAAAGGAAAACAGGGAGTAGAGGTGGGTGGAATGCATGAGAATTTGGACATGTAGATACTAAACTCTTAAGAACATGTCTGCTGTTGTATTACAACTGCTAAAATTAAAAAGGCCACATTAGAAGCCTGCAGGTGTGCCTATCGCATTCAAAAGCCATAAAAAATCCCACAGGACAGAGTAGTCCTCCATGGGACTGACCAGAAAAGGATGTGCCTCTGACTGCTGCCTGGACCCATCCCAGCATGGTGCAGCTCACCTCTGCCACACAGTAAAAGTCTGTCCTGTTCAACAGTTCATTACCTTGCTAGAAAAACAATTCAATTCAGCAAACTTTCTAATTCACTCAGTGCAGCTGCTTTCAAACCCCTTAATACAGCTCAATGAAATGTGCTGAGTGAGTTGTTTCATAGTAAATATTAGGGATAGCAGAACTCTCCTCCCAAATTGAGTCTTTTAGGAACAAGAGGATTCTACAGCACCATAGCTCTGACACAGAGTCACCCATAACTCACAGATAATAAAATACCATCAGAGGGCATAGAGGTTATTGCCATCAGCAGCTCCCTACAGAACTGTAAATCATTTGAACAAAGCTTACCCTTTCCTGAGAACTTCAGGCTGAAATTACTGTATGTACAGGATCCCAGTGTCTTACACAATGTACGAAGACTGTACCTTTAGCTCCTTCATTTAACCTTGCTTCACAAACGAGTGAACCCTGAACAGGCTGCTCTTCCCGGAGGAAAATAAGAAAGATACCTCAAAAGCACTGGCAATTTGTTTTAGGGGACATTTAAACCTTTGGGGTACAAGCTTGCCAACCATCTGATAAGCCATGCGGATTAACTGTGAAATGTACTGTGGTCTGAAATTCAGTGGGAAACATTATAGGAAAAGGCACTGAAATTCAATGGAATATTATTTTCATGAGCATCTGCAGGCCCAACACTTTGCGCAATACACAGGTTATGTTATTTCTGTCCCTGTGACTAAAAAAGGTAAAATACTGAACATCCTTCTGATTAAATTCACTTCCGACTCCACTATACGTGTTTTCGATAATGTGGCAACGTGTCACCTTCTGAAAGACTGCAGCATCTGCAATAGAATGTTTCTGTGAAGTCCCAGAGCCTCTGGAAGTAAAGTTTTTCCTATGAGGGAACACTGAAAATGTCATTCAAAGGCTACTGCTCAGAGCAGAAATGTTTAGGTTAACAAAATGTACCTGTACCATTGCAGAAAAGAAAAAAAAAGCCAAAAGTGAATAGTACACTTACTAATCCCCACAACACATGTTGAAATGAGTCAATCTTACCTCTTGGTCCCAAATGTTTTTTAATAAGTGGATACTGTGAATACTGGCCAGTTGCAACATATGTTTACTCTTTGACTGTGTAAACTTCGGACATTGCAAATGAAATGTTATTTTGATGTGCAACTCTTTTCTGAGTCTTGGTACATTATGCTCTGTAAACATTTTTATAACTTTTCATGATTTCCTGAATTCTCAGTACTTAAATGAATAAAAAATAAAAATTATTATTATTATTTGTTTTGAATTGAATTAACCATGTTTCTTTGAGACTAAAAACAGAGGTTGAAGATGAAAAAAGGCTGCTAGACCAGTGCTCTAATTTTGTGTCAACACCTGAAAGTACCTCCTGTGGATTTTAGAGTGTTTGGCCCAGTTAAGTTCTAGATGTCCCAAACAATGACCTTTCCATGGTTTATTTCAAACACTAGTCTAGCTCTTAAGAGATTACCAATTTCTGCAATCCATTAAGTTATGCTTTCTCTATTTTACTTTCAGATTCTTATTGTTAGCACCACTAAAACTTTCTTCTCCTTTCTATGGATACCCTTCATGCACTTAAGTTGTGTTGTAAGCCACTGTTGTCTTTTACCTTCATGCTCTTTTCTTTCAGCTAAAGTTTACATCTATGTTAGAATCTGATACAATTCAATTACTTCACATTAGACAGAAAAGGCATTGTGTGAAGGACTGAAACAGCACTTTGCAAAAACTAGTTGCTCTTCCATATATTTATCATGTTGTTCTTTTCCGCTGAGGATACAGCCCCTTCAAGGATTTCAGGACTTCTCGCTGTGCCATTGCACACTTGTACATGTGTAGACACAACCACAGCACTGCTTCCTAGCTCTTGGCAGAGGAGAGCTGTGGAAGCAGCACCTCTGGGAGACACTTCTTGCTTTTCACTTTGCCGTAGTTTTGAAAAACATCCTTTGCCTCTCTAAGATCCTCAAACTTGCCTTGCATTACAAAGACCCCACAGAGCTTGTCTGCACCACTGATATCTGGATTTATTGTTTCTCTTGAAAGCCATATTCATCATTTCTGTCAGAATCACCTGAGACTTCTTTAAACACAGGCAGGACAACAAAAACAAGTTTCATTTTAATAAGGCAAAGAGTTCTATTCTTGATTGGAAAATGGAAAACAGATTTGCAAAAGAGAAACACATCAAGAAAATACAGGTGATAGACCTGACATTCAGAGTACTTTTGTTTTCTACCTTTTATTGAGTTTGTCAGTTGTAGGTGTGTCAGGTTTCAAATTGTTGTGTTTGTGTTGTAAATCTAGAATTATTTTCAGGCTTTTTTAACCTATTATTTGTTCCTCTTTTCTACTTCCCTGTCTATTAAATAGATTCCTCCAGCTAAATCTTGTACAAATCACTAAAGCCAAACTAAGTTGAACTAAACCAAACTTCTCTCCCTCAAACCTGCCCTGTCATTTGTAGCATCATCAGAATTTCACATGAGAATGTGTGAACATAATCTTTTTCCTCTTAAAATACAAAGCTGTTAGGGGAATGATCTACTAGAAGTTAATAAAATGAGTTCACAACCTTGGTTCTTGGTTCTAACAGAGATATGAACCAAAATTTCTGGGAGTAGGATTATGGATGAGCCTCATGGGAGAGTATATTCTGCACACCTCTAACTATGTGCCATATACTATCAGTTTTATGGCTTTTGGCTTTGTATTCATTATTAAAAAATAAAAAAGTTCATTTCATATGCAGTGCATGGCTATCAATAAATTAAAAAAATTATGCTTTGTAAAAGGTGGCTTTGAACTACATTGCCATTGTCCTTCAGTGTCAACAGGTGGCACTTCTGGAAATCACAAAATAGAACTGGAGCAGTCATATTTAAGAAAATATATGAGAAACAAGACTCTAAATGTTGTAGTTCACAGCTACGTGAAGCCATCCACAAATTATTTATGTGAATGAGGTTTGCTTGATGATGAAAATGAACTTATATTAATTATGGCTCTTCTGGTTGATACTTTTTGCTTTGCTGATCCACCACCATTGCTTTGTGTTGATGCACATTTTTATCACCACAATCAGGGAGTTGAGTCCTCCACTGAAAGAGAATCTGGGTTAAGGTCACTTTGAGTCAGTAGCTGATACCTCAGAGAGAGGCAAGGAGTCCTGAATAAATGCACTTTGTTCGTTTGTGGAAGCGTCATGAGAAGGTAAAACTTAACACAGAATAAAAGCTACTGACATGCTGGGCTCATATGAAGTGCTGCTTGAACCAAAAATGGAATTCCCTCCATCTGTGTTTATTTTCCTTTTATGTTTTCCTTTCCTGCCTACGGCAGGCAGTGGCTTTGAAGGTTAGGCACACTTGCACATAAAGGCAAACAGTAAGCCACTACCAACAAATGGTAGGAAAGTAAAGCTGAGTTCAAACAAGAAGGGGAACACTACAGAAATAGGATTTTATAAAGTCTATTCATTCAAAAATACCATCTAACCACAGCTATGGTCAAACATAGACTGTGGAACTCACGTTGAAACAGTTGATTAGGAAGAGTCTCATCTACACAAGAGTCAATCAGCCTGAATCTTATGCGAGTCTGTGGAATTTCAAGATGGTCCAAAAAGGGAAAAGATCTCATCTTTCCTTGCTCACCTGGTGGGTGTTTGGCCTATGTTGTCAAATTAAGAATTTTTCCACCCTGCTGTTGCATCCACAAATGTTTCCTTGTAGAAATGCTGAATCTGTTTTTTAAGATTGCTAACCTGTTTGTCTCAGTAATATTTCGTAGCAGTGAATTCTGCAAATTGTTTAAATGCTTCATGAAGAAGTTCTTTGGTCCCTGTTTACTGCTTTGAATCTGGTGTTTTTAAGTTGCACTTAGTGCCCCTTTTTATCTCAAATTATACATGAGGTAAATTGGAGCTGTCTTTCAAGAGACTGAGAAGGAAGATACAGGAGGAGCTATTTGTTTTTTGTAACTTTAGAGAGAGCTTATGCTGTTCTTCTGCTTTCCAACCAGAACGATTTCTCCTTAAATGGATCTCCTGCCCCAGACAGCTCCATGTTGTTAATCACTTGCATTTGCCATGGACATTGGTTGAGTAAATGGATAAGGAACATCTTAGTTTCAGCCTGAACTAAGCTATTTCATTTGCAATGGGTTCAGTCCTATATTTTCCACACACCGTGTAACTGAAACTGTCAGTCAATAAATAAAATAAAAGAGCTCTAAGATTAACACCTGATAACGTGAAAGGCACAAGACTGCAAAGAAACTTTGCTCCTGTAACTCTCCAAGGACCTTGCGACATACAATTAGAATAACAGAGTACTTTTTGAACAAGAATCTGAGCATGAGGGGAATGCAATGATGTTTCAGCTCCATGTAGCTGTAGCATGTGCAAATAGAATTGCAGATTAAACAGGAAAAAAAACAACCCTATCTAACAAAGCAGCTATTCTGCTGAGGCCTTTAGGTGACATTTTAAACCACTGGTGACCAGGGAGTATCCAAAGGAAATAAAAGATAAAAAACTTATAACAAGCTTGTTGTTCCATTGAACGGTTCTGGAGATATCATCGAGCTTTGCTGGCAACAAAAAGAACTAACAAAGTGAAAGATAAGACTGATGTACCTGCATAACAAGCCTGCGATTCCACTGAGAGATTTCAGTGATACCATAAACCAGGAAAGCTGAGTTAGGGTAGTTTTGCAGTTGCAACAGGATCTCACATTATGTCAATGCAATTCTTCCACCTGACTGCATTTTTCATACAGACTATTTGGAACAATTAAACAATTTTTTGTTGTTTTTGTTGCTTAAAAGGTGCATTGGAGAGCTTAATCTATAAGTTACCTAGTGCGTTTCTAAATTAGAAACTGAAAGCAGAGTGAACCATCTGCAAATGTGAAGAACAATTAGGCAGCCCTGTTGAGCTAGCAGTTTTAGTAAGAAACCTGGCTCCCACTCACTCTCCCATTGGTGGGGGCCTCAAAGGTTTGAGATGAAACAAGGCTACAGTGAGGCAGGTCCAAAAGAGAGGGAGAAAAAGCTGGAATTACCCCTCTGCCAAGGACTAACAAAGGCTGCCTCAGACTGTTGAATGAAACTGGCACCCAGGTGTTATCTGAAATGGATGCTAACAGCAGGGAGGGGAGGGAAACCCTGACCAAGAAAGTGCAGAACAGCAAACTTCCTTCAGGAATGAGCAACAGAGGAATAAGAGTAGAGCAAATCTTATTTCCACTGAAGAGGTAGATTATTGCTGCTGATGGCCAAATGTGGAAGTGCCAAGCAACAGAGATGGAAAGCAGTGATCAAACTGCTCACTTTTTATATTTCTAAAGGTTTTTGTATTGTATCCACTCAGGCATCAATCACAACTTTATTAAACCACAAAACAGATGTCAGATCAATGGATGTATCTGAAACGTTTTGAATGACAGGCAGATGATGGAACAATTCCAGCTTCCATACATTATTAACACATATTAATACTGTTCTTTCAGTGCTACCCTTACAGACTCACTCTCTCTATTCTCCCTCTGCAGTACCTCTTTTAATAGCAGACCTAATTGTAGATGAATTTTACATTGGAAAAACAAGATTTACTATAATAAATAAGAATAAACTAGTAAAAAAAAATAAAGCTTAAAACCAGTTGTCTGTCTTCACATTATGCCTTCTGTTATTAAAATTCCATTTTAATACAATTGTAGGAACTGAGTTGTCAGCCTCAACCAGAATATTCAGAGCTATTGCCCTTTTGCTGTAATCTTGACATTATTTAAACTTAGGTTTTCTTTATGTATTTGCCCACAGCCAATGCATCAATGTAAATGCTTTTTGCTCTTCTTGAGTGGAGAGGTACGTATGAAAAATACACATAAATATGGTAGAAATCGCCCCTGTGGCAGATTCTCTGCTTAACTCCAGATTTCAGACAGATTGGGGAAGTGATCAAAGCAGCACACTTGCCTCTCAATTCATCAGCAACATAAACTGTATTTTCACTGGCAGAAATCAGTTTGATTTTCATAAAGGCAGAAAGGAATTATATGGATGAAGCACAAAGCACAGTAACTGGGAGCTACAAAGGCTGTACCAAATTCTGTCACAGCAATGGAACATAGGGTTGAGGTGCCTCCTCTCTTCCTCAGGTTCCCTATACCACCCATCCTTTGGCATTGAAATCAAGCAATGTTAGATGTGCCACTTTTCACTTGGCCTGGCATCTTGATAGCCTTAGTGCATCCTCCTGATTAGGGAGTGCTTAATATAGCAGGGATGTCTAATTTTATGCAGACACTTCAATAATAGATAAGAAATAAGAATGTTTAAAAAATATCAAATGAAACTAAATATGCATTCTTTGGGGGTTTTGAAGAGAAAGGGAATTTCTTGTCCCTTCATGGCAAATGGTTTCTTAAACAAAATTATTTGTGCTTTTAGGGGAAGGCTTTCCCTAGCACAAGGGAAATGCAGCTGGCTATGAGTGGGTCTAGAGAAAAACTACTCTGTTTTGACTGCTGAATTGGATGCTCTCAGCTGGAAGTGAACAGCCTTGCCAGCATTAAGCCAGAAATTCCAGCCCTGGGCTGGTGACTAAATAATCAAGTGGATGAAGGCAGCTGCCCCCTGAATTCCCATGGGTTTTAACATGTACAGAGATCAAAACTCAAATCCAGTTTTTGGTGTCAAGGCAGAAATTGGCAGAGGCTGCTGTTGCTCAGGTCACTGCCCTCACCAAAGGGCTAAAGAGTGCTCCTCTGTAAAGGGTCTCCCATCTGGAATGGCTCCAGCCTGGACAGAGTATTTTAATCTTTTAGAAAGCATCAAAAGTCAGAGAAATTCCCACAAGATATGAAGCTGCATATGCCCTTATGCTGTTTCTCTAGCTCACTCACTAGAGAATAGATTTTCTGTTGAAGCAGTGTTTTAGAAACCCAGTGTTCATTCTGAATCGGGCAAGTGTGGAAGTGGGTTTGGAGCCAACTCTCACTTAAGCAACCACAGGGGTCTGTTTCAGCTGAAAAATATATTATGTTGATTAGCAAAGTGCTTTGTCTAAGGAAGTGAACATATGAAAGCCTTTTAATAAAAACTGCTTTGCATTCTGCAAGCTTTTAAATTAAATTGGGACATAGTTATAGCCAATACTGAGAAGAATTGTTTGTGACTTTTTGTCTTGTTTGCGACTTTTTGTCTTGTTTGCCTAAAGAAATCTTGCTGTTTCTGGAAAGATAGCTGGTGGCTCTTTATGACACCCTGTTGCACAGTTTTAAGGATAAAACTTAAAAATATATTTGTAACAGAAATGTATCATTTATGTCTTATATCTCCCATAAAACTTAGTCCTGCTGAGGTACTCACAGAAGCATGGCTTGGAGTTGGCACAATTCTTCATGCTTTATGTTTTCAATGCTCCTCTCTCTGGACCAAACTCAGAATTCCAAAAAAATGAAGTAAAACTATCTCTAAATAAATCATATATCTAAATATGTTCTGTTTCCCACATTTTTTTTTCTGTAATAGAATACGTTAGGAAGAATGACTTTCAAGTCAGGATGGATACATCCAACAAAACTGCTACTGGCAGCCCAAATCCTGAAGTTTTCCCTACAATTTCTGATGGCAGGAATTCCCCAGAGGAGGAATTCTCGATGACCTCCACAATTATCCTGCTTGCACAAGTACTTTAGCTGAATATGGTACTGATGGTGTTTTTATCAAAGAGAAATCCCATATATGAAACAATAAGGTGTCATTTGTGATGCATGAAAAACCAGTGGATATTGTACCACCCACCAATTGTTCACTCTTTCTTGCTCTTTCTTTTTCTGTAAATGAGTTAGGAGTTTTAAAGGGAGTAAACATAAACCTGTATGGTATCCCTCTGAATGTACTTCAAAGAGTTATCACAGGGAATGCTGTGACCTTGAAAGATAAGACCCTGTAAAGAGCTAGGGAAGAAAGGGAATGGCCTTATTTCAGTTGCAGTAACCTAAATTCAGGATCTTATTATCACCCACTAGAGTCCTTCCCCTGACTCCCCCAATGGATTTGTTCCTAGAAGCACTGTAATAGTGGTCTCAAGTCAGAAGAGAACATTAGCTGGGAATTTTCTAATTTGCATGAAGATTGTGAAACAATGAGCACAGAAGACAATGTCTTTTAAGAGCTATGGAATTGAAAATGACAGAAGAAAAAATTCATCAGAGCTGCCCAACAGCCCAACTGGAATTCATTTTCCATTTCCTTCCCTTAATTTTTGAGCACACTTTTGAATCACAATAATTACACATGCAGAATTCTCACTAGTCCTAGTATGTCCTTCCATTTCACGGAGGGAAAATTGCTGAGATTGAGATGCAATTCTTCTTTGGATGGATGAACGTGACATTTAAAATAACAGGAATAAGCCATCATATTTAAGTTTTGCCAGAAATAAATACATCAGTCTTAGATCTTAACAGAGTTTTTTACAGAAATGTGAAAAGACGCTGGAATTAGAATTAAATACAAATAAGGAAAAATGAGGTGAAGAGAAAAGGGTCAGGAAGAGGAAGAGAAGACCTAAGTCAGTTAAATAACTTTGTACAGATGCACTGTTATTCAGTTCATTATTCCATTAAAAAAAAGAAAAAAGTTGGAAAACTGTGTTCCCACAGATTAGCATCAAGTAGTACAGTGGTGAAATAGAAAAAAAAAATTGTAAGTGCATAACAGATCTTTCATGTAATTATTACATAAAGAGCATGTGTGCTAAAGACCTACAAGTTTAATATTTATGCCTGAATTTTTGTAAACATTTACATGTATATGCAGTGTGCACACAGTCACATATCAAACCACCATATATTGCCTGTAGTCATTTTCATTTTAAGAACTTTTCAGAGAGCTTCAATAATTTTAATTAAAGAGTATTTTTTTTTCCTTTCTGTGACTCTGGGAGAGTTAATTGAGTCTGACTTACACAACTTATAGAGAAAATAATTGTTGAAATATGCATGTTTAAATATGATAAACTGGAAACACAGCTAGCCATCATCAAAACTTGAAGCCTGGACCAAAATGTGGGTGGCTAGCTGCTGTGGTTCAGATGTGAGTAGTGAATCCTACCACAATGTCAGAACTCCTGTTTCCCAGTGGTATAATACTTTCTAGATTGACAAGCAAACAATTTTATATGAAAATCCAAATTGATAGAGCAGTACTTCCATAATTGCATGAGAATTAGTACAGATAATTCCTGCTCAGTACAGAGCAGGTTTTGTTGACCTGCTGTTTTACTACTCATTCTACTTCACAATTGCTGTTGTGTAACCCCTAATGCTGACTGCATGATGGTGAAGCACTGAGCAATGAATTACCTTAAGAAACTCAGTAAGCAATACATGTTTTGCAATATAGAAAGCAAATAGTGTAATCTGTGGTCTTACCGTTCCTGTTGTGCCCAAGGAAAGGTGGTTCATCTGTTGGGTCAGAGGGCCCATCATGCTTGCTGGCTGCATTGACATAGTGTGGTCCATTGTTGGTGTTATCACAGCACCCTAGAAACACACATTATTTACACTTCAACCTCTCACTTTAAAAAAGAAAAAAAAGAAAAAAAAAGGCAGCATTCTCTAAATGAGTGAACCTGACTGAAAACTTGACAGGAATCTTAAGAGAGACTAATATATCTGTCAGAGGAAATATGTTTTGTTCCTATTGACAACCAAGCTGCACACATATATTATTTGTTCTGCTAATGAGGCCATTTTATGTCAGTTCCAATTAAGTGTCATTTTTTACTTCATTGCTTCTGACAAACAAATGCATATGTTCTTTCCATGATGAATGCTACTGTACATTGCAAAACGCCTGCCATTTCCATTTTCCCATATCCTATACAGAACAATCTTACAGACTGAACACATATGTCCCCAGTTTTCTCTGACTTCTAAAACCTTCAGGCTCAGAGATCTTCAACCTATTATGGTAATTATCTTGGATTTTTCCAGTCTCAATTAAGAACCCTTACTCATGACATTTTATAGCTGATTAAGTAAGACTAGCTATTGACAGTGAGTTTAGCAGTGACACCCATTTAAAACACATACACAGGGTTTAAAAGCATTTTTCTTCTGTGCATGAAAAACAATGACATTAATAACAAAAAGCATATGAACTAAAGCAAAACCAAGACTTTGAATAAAAAATGAAACAAAAGACATGCCAGAAGAGCTTTGAAGAGAAAGGTTCTCTGCCATTCCTACTCCTTGGTTTTTGCTCTCCCACTCCCCAAGGTCCCATGTTGGCAACCTCATGCCTTAGTGAAGTGTTGATTCCATTCAGTTCTGTGGTCTAAAATGCTGTTTCCTAGTTATAACTCGCTATGGTTAGAGGAAGTCAGAAAGAGTGGTCTGCTCTTCTTCATGCAGATAGTGAAATAAGCTATTTCTTCATATGAAATGATAGTTTTACTTGTGCACATGCATGTTTGCCTGTACACATCACAAATTTGCACAATCACATTATATCTGCTACAAAGAGTGGAAGATGTGGACGAATGTGTTTGTTTAAAAAAACTGACTCTTTTTTACTTTAAGATTACTGACAAAAGCCATGTATAAAGAGGAATTTTAAACAAACTAGTTGCAAAAACCACAGCACATCTGTTCTTAAGTGTCTGTCTGTTACTGCATACTTCTGATTAGAAGCTAAAGATTTCAAATTTTCAATCACAAATATAAATAAAAGTAAGAAATTCTGGGGAAATATCAATTTGATTTTTTTCTCACCCTCTAGCAAAATTTTTTCTGCGCACGTCCTATCTGAGAAGCTTAGAGTCTCCAGTCTCTGCAAACTCATTACTTGCATGTCCCTTTTGTAATACCCTCAGCATATGAAATGCATACATGCTTGTTTTATGTCCCATAGTGGATTGCATTTCTTGCATTGACAAGAGTCCCTAGAGAAATGTGACAAATTACAGAAGGTAGCCTTCACAGACTATCTGTCATAATTCCAAAGAAATGCTTATAAAACAAGCTGATCAGTATGCACTTAGCAAACCTGCAACACTTGCAAACATTTTTGTCACTTTCTTGGCTATATTAATTTGCAATGATTTACATAGATTAACTCCTTTAATGAACTACCACAATGAAGTCTTTCCTTTTGCTGAAACGGTCTAAAAGCAAATCCGTGGGACATATACCTGTTCAGCCCATTCAGCAGTCCCTGCATAGCAGATTCAATGAAAGAGTGTGAAGAAGCACCATGACTAAGGAAAATGATGTTTTTCCTGTGTGTTCAGAATCAGTGGCCTGGTATACCATGCACTCAGATGAGGTCTTAGAGTTTGGACTTCACCTGCCCTTTTTGATTATGGTAAAAAATCATGTGCTTTATGATCAGAATGATCAGCATTTTTACTGTATCAAGCCATAAGTGCTCAAACTAAATTTGTCAAAAGATAAACAGCTCTCTGTGAGCAAATTGCTCCTTTAGCTTAAAGATGGAGAATTGCCTCAGCTTTTATTTCTGTGACAAAGAATTGAGCTCCCACTTGTGAAGTCAAGGAAGATGATTCTCCCTTCTCCTCTGCTCTTGTGAGACCCCCACCTGGAGAAACATGTCCAGGTCTGGGGCCCCAGTATAAGGAGAATGTGGACCTGTTTGAGAGGGTCCAGAAAGCCATGAAGATGATCAGAGGACAGCAATATATATAAGCATCTGGAAGGAGGATGTCAAGAGGATGAATCCAGGCTCTTCTTGGTGGTACCAAGCAACAAGACAAAAGGTAATGGGCAGAAACTGATGCACAGAAAGTTCCCCCTGAGAGAACTGTGACTGCACACTGGGACAGATTGCTCAGAGAGGTTGTGGAGTCTCCCTTACTGGAGATATTCAGAACCCTCTGGATGCAATTCTGTGCAGTGTGCTCTAGGATGATCCTGCTTGAGCAGGGAGGTTGGACCACCTGCTGTAGCAGCCAGAGAGGAGACACATCATTGCAGTGGGTTGGACAAGATTGCATTTAAAGGGCCCTTTCAGCTCAAAATGATGGGGTAAGCAGAAAGTCACACATGCACCACAGCTTCATGCAGCACCACACTGCCAGCAATAGTGGCTGCAATTAATTTAGAATGTCCCAAAGCCTTTAAATACCAAGCTCTTTTCATTTTTTTTTAATTATTTTTTTTTAGGTATGGTAGGAGGAACTTGCTGTGATTACAGATGTGACAGACTGATAGCTATTCCTGTGTATAAATTCAGGAACCTGGAAATGAAGAAAGGGCAGCAGTGAAGGAAGTCTTATGATTTAGTGTACCAAACACAAGTGCCAGACACACAGTGGAAAAGTCTAATAGTACATGTCTTTCAGCAAATAAGTAAGCAAGACAGGTATTGCAAATAAACTATTTGTAAAAATAGGGACTGGAGAGAAAACATATCAGCAACAAATACATTGCTCAGAGACAGTAAACATATTATTTTTAAATTGAAAATAAGTATATCCTAGTCCCTAAATATATACCATTTAATACTTTAGAAAAAGAAGTTGGGAAAACAAATCAAGTATTTGCAGCTTTCCTAAGACAGCCTAACGTGTTTGAAATTGACAGTTACCTAGAGCAGAGAATTACATGCATTTGCCAGATCATTAATTCACCAGAGTTCACAGAATCTTCTCACCATCACGTAGGAAAAAATTATACTTAATTAAGGAAATAGCGTCTGGTTGTTAGGGTAACATCCAGTCTCCAGACCATAATACATGACACATGCTGTCAAGTCCATTCATGTTCAATTTGTTTAGCTGCAGAAGACAACGTCTTGCATGAGATGTTGCCATAATATTAACAGTCATTTGATTCTTTTCAGCCTGTAGTACGTATTTGCTGATAAACATCCAGTTGGCTACTGGCAAACACATTTTTTGTCTTCATCCATTTGGATGTCTGCTTTTACTGTTTGTAAACTGTATAGACATCTTAGTATTGCATAAGACTACTTAAGGCACAGATAAGTTGAAAAAATACTACAAGAAGAAATTATGATAAGGTTTTTGCCACCATCTTCGCCAAAACAAGTAGTTGCCTTGTTAATTATTTAGGTCTGCTCTGTTGTCTCAATATGATTCCTTTTTTTCCCCCACAATTCCTGCAAGAAACTATAATATTACTATAATAACTTTTAAATTTGTCAAGATATTCTCAGCATATGACTTGTCATGCAATTCTGTTGATGCTATAGTGGCTTTATAAGAAATTAACAGGGAAAATGGTAAGGAATTACTGATATAGACAAAAATCCATGGTTTTTGCAACACTGTGACACATCCAAGATATACTAACATTTAGACTTTAAATCCTCTTCACTTTTTTTGAATGACCTTATTGTTTCAAAAATTCTTTAAGCTCTGTGAATTTACCTTTCCTATAAGAAAGTGAATATATATTTCAGAACACAGTCTATCACTTTCAAGAAAGAAGCCTGACTTTATTAGCTACAAACACTATAGACCCTGTCTATGACAACAAACTGAAATTACAGGAAGGACACTAAATACAGTAAGTTTATTATATTAAGTAAACTATCCTTAAGCACTTGCCAATATCAAAAGGCATCAGCAGAAATAAAGTCTATGATGGTGCAATGACACATGACACCTTTTGTGCATGAAGTGTGGGAAAGTGACATCCAAAATAAAAGGTGTATTAGGAGTCTTTAGGAACTGAGGGTTCACTAGTTGAGAGATGCACTTAGGGGCCAGTGGGAGGATGAATTAGTTAGTCATGGCTTTCTACAGTAATGAACTATATTAAAGGGTTCTATTCCGTTCCAGTGTTCTAATACTGATATTGTACCTAAGGGGCAAATACCAGCTGAAGAAATAGTTTTTAAAGCTTACAGTAAGCATCTGCTTATTTTGCAGTTTATCTTTTCTTTCCTTAAGAAGTTTTCACAAGTTAACCATACTTCCAAATTCTACTTTGGAAATACTGATCCATGTAAAGACAATAAACATTACAGAACAAACTTTTCAGGTTTGTTTACAGGCACAGTCTGTTTATGTACAGACATATAAGCACTAGGTCATTCCACCTGAAAATTTATTACCCTACCAAGTGAATGTCTTTATGTTATCGAGAACATGTTGCTTCTTGAGGTTTTAGTAAACTGAAAGGATGAATTTCCTTATACTTACCAGATAGACATGTCTATCAAGAATTGATAGGAAAAAAAAATCAACATGCCTACTTTTTTGCAGAGAAATATACTCTCTGCATACTGAACAAATCCCGACCATATTTTTATCGATTTACTGTTCTATCCAGACTGACTTGTCTCATTTCCTTGGGCTGCCTCTAACAGGCAGCAGAAAAAAATGGGGTCCCCTTGTTGGAACAGAGTTGCTTAGAGAACTACACTGAACTGGCTGCTAAGTGGTCAAATTTCCATGGCAATTGTAGGAAGATTAAAGGTAGCTCTGAAATCCTATCTGCTCTCTGCCATCAACTCTGCTGGAAATACTCGCTCATATTCCAAAATAAAGGAAAACCTACTTTCCCTTTCTCAATGAAAAGTTAGCAATTGCCTTGATATTTGCTATCTGATCAGAGATTAAATCATTATTGAAGTACGGTGAAAAAGATCAGCAAAGATCAGCTAATAATTTATATTCTGCAAATCTTAGGATTTGGTTTCATTTCATTACATTGTTGAATTTAAAAGCTTGATAAAAATGGGCTAAAGTGATCAGGAAGGCCAAACCCTGCACTAAGTTAAAGCAGTTTTAACTTTGGAACAGGCAAACGCTGACACAGACCTTCATCAACTCTGAGCTCTGCTTCTGTACTGAGAATTAAACCACAAGTTCACACTGTAATATTTCTAATCTTGGGCATAAATTCAAATTCTTATCTGACATCCCCTTCATAACTTAGTTGAATCTCCTTGGAGCAACAGACATATTTGCTTTCCCTTTCTCATTTTCTCAGATGAAAGTATATGTCACAGGTCCTGAGAGTTACTACCCAGAAGTAACCGGTCTTAAAGGATTAAGAATCCAAATATAGTGTGGTAAATAAAGAACAAAGGTGACCCTTGTGTATGCACCACCTTTCCTACAATAGCCAAGGATTTTGATAGTTTCTTTCCCATTGTTCTTCTTGCCTTTAACTGTACTTCCTGTAGTTTGAAATACAGCTTTTGATAATATAGAGATACTAGCCTACACGTATAAATGCAGATTAAAAGGATATAGAAATGGGAGCATCAAGAGATAAAGAAAACAGAATTGATTCAAAAGGAAGAGTTTTATATTAGTGAGTGTGTGCAAAAATAAAGCAGTACCTGCAACTATACTGTACCAGTTAATAAATGTGTTATATCAGGCAGTACCACTGTGGTTTTATGTCAGGAGTTTATGCTTCTACCAGAGTTGAAATAACCCAGTAAATTTCATAGCATACCTCTGTCTGTTAATCTAAAAGGATTTAACAAAAAGAAATAGTATTTCTGTTGCACACAAAAAGTTGCCCATTACTCAGTGACTTTTGCATGATGACATAAATCTTTCCAGCCAAAACAAGAAAAAGAAAATATTTATGAAGGGAAAATATACCTGCATTGCTACAGGAACTCTGAAGGAGAGATTGAGAGCCCTGTGCTGTATCTCTGCCCTTGCTGCCTGCACATGCAGGCTGGACCACAAACCCATGTGCTTCTCTCTAGACTGAGAAACAGAAGTTTTCATACCCTTCTCCAACTTACCTCAGGAATAAAATAAAATTACTAGTAATATATGCTTGAATAAATATGAGCAGTTTTGCTGGGGCCTGCTAACAGCAGGGAGTCCACAGCACTTAGGGAAAGACCTGTATTTGTTCCAGCAAGTGCTGCACCAGGCAGAGAGGTCATAGACAGCTCTTGCTTCCTTGTCTGACCTATTCTAGAAGAGAACAAGAAATCACATTTCTTTTGGGGTTTTTTTCCCCCTATTCTTTACTTCAGTTTGTAAGTGCACTTGGCTGTATGATGGCTTTATGTAACAATGCTCTTGTTCTGTCAAGAACAGCCATCACCAACAAAAGCATCCTCACAACTCTCACGTAAGGTTTAGCATGTCCAGAAGACAATGAAGAAATAAAGAGGTGATGCTTTGCCTTGGACATAACCACTGTAATACAGAGATCAGATCTTCTCCTGCCTTTCCCACTATCAGATTTCACATAAGAAATATCCAAAGCTCTTTTCAATCCATGTCAAAAGAATCACATATTTAAAACTGTTACATTATTAGCGAAAACAAATATTTACTTTTTGCACAGAACTCCTGATCCTAAGTAGTATGTGACACATGCTGAAGTGTCGTGCTTGTCAATTCAATTGTGTTTATATTCTTATATATATTTTCTGTGGATATATTTTGATGTGGATGAAATTCTTCCTCCGCTGTGTCCCAGTGGCCGATGTGCCATCCTGGTAAATGGGAATCAGGTGTCTCTTTTATGTGGGCTAGTTTTTCTTAATATTAGAGTGGAGTTTCATCTAGTAAAGCCAAATCCAAATAATATTTGCTCTCAAACAATTCTGTTGTATTTCCTCCTTTCTTGCCTACAATCAGGCATAAAAATTGACTTAATGGCACATGCTAGTTTTAACAGGGTGCAAAATAGAAATTATCAAACAGTACAATTAAAACACGAGCCAGCACCAGTCCTTAGCTTAAATTTTCACTTCCTTGACTTACTGGGTTCAAATGAAACTTTCAGAAAGGATCCCATATTTGTATCTTCAAGAGTCTGATTTTACATATACATACACACACATAATTACATATGGAAAGACAAATGATAATGCCATTTCTATTACACACACGAAGGCCACAATGTTTTTTCAATATATGAAATTTTTTTCCTTTTAACATTTGAAACCCTCAGTCCAGGATTTACTAAGTCAAAAGTAGTTAAAAGCAACAGTGATGAATTTTTAAAATTCTTGTTCATGAGCAGCATTTCATAAGCAATGAGTAAGAACTTCTGATGTTGGCCGAAACTACTTATTTCACTCAGGGAAACATGCTCTAAACACAAGAGAAATGCTTAACAGGAAGGTTTGCCTCCAGAGCTTGTGCTTGGATATAAAGGTGCAGATCAGGCTGGTGGCATGAGAGCATGTATGGCGTGTTCAGTGTGGTAGGACCTTGGCTCTCAAGCTTTCCAGGCAAGGCGAGGTAGTCCCAGCTCTCTGTGTGCTCCATGAAGGCATGACAATAGACCTTGGATCACACCAAATGTCTGATACACTGCACTATTCTCTGTTTTTCTGTCGAGATTTAGTGCATAGGTCATTCGCCAGGCACAGAGAGTGGTTAACTGGGTTTGGGGAGAAAATGCCTGTGACATTTCTTCTACATGAACTTCCAACCTCAACATTACAATGGCCAGTGACAGGGCAGCAGCTGTGATCTGTAACAGATGTGCTGTGTTTCATTTCCTGCCCAAAACCTGGAGGGACTCGCACTATGTGAGCTGCAATCTAGCAGCTGTGCTGGAGGAAAAGTTTCACTCATTAGAAGGACAAACACTGACACTGGGAGACATCAGAGACATCCACTGCTGAGGAACTGGCTACCAAGAGAAAAAAGAAAACCAAACAGAAAAGCAGGCTGGTAATATAACCCTCTGTATTAAGGTTATATTAGAGGTAAGATGACAAAAATGACACCCTACACAACTGCAGCCAGAAGAAAATGAGATTAATTAAGATAGAAATGTCCGAAATACCTTCAGCTTTCAAATAAGGGAGGTGGTACCACTGAATGAAGCACCAAGCAGACACACTGAGGTGCCAGGGTGCCAGATAACAAAGTGCTGCTCTGTGAGATCTCAAATACTTGAGAGGAAAATGGGAAGAATAGTCAAGGGAGGGATAAGTATCAGGATGTCTCCCTGCAACTCCAAGATCAGACAGCTCTTGCAAAACAGAATTTACTAGTGATGGACAATACAAGTGAGATAGCTTCATACAGTTGCTCATGGACTTCATGTCAGCCCTTGCAGTGTCAAGACAAAGGCAACTCTTGAACATCAGAGCTCTTTGGCTAGGCCCAAATATAAACTGCCCCCTCAGAGCCATGCTGATGCAGGGGCTCCCATGCAATCCAGGTACCCAACTCTGTACAAGCCCAAGCTGCACCTGGATAATTCCCCACACTTCAATAATGCCCCAAATGACACCAGTGCAGTTTTTACATTGTTTTGAAAAAACGGTAATATAGGAACAGTCTGGAGAAACTGTGGTTGCAAAAATGTCCTTACCTAAAACTTCTGTCAGTGATACATGAGACCACAAGAGGCCAGAAACAGTGATGGCAGCAAGCACAGAGCACAGAGCATGTCCTTGAAAGGTAGCCACATCTAAATTAGTGAAGGTACAACTGATAGAGATGAAATCAAATTCAAGCCGTTAGTTCTGGGTCAACAGTCAGAAAAAGGAGTCTAGGGAGGGTGAACAGATTTTGTAACTAAAAACCTGATATTTTAATTTCTCATTGACTTTAAGGTTCTTCCAGTGAAACCAATCTGTGTATTAGAATAAACTCTTGACATTTACAAGTCTCCCTTCTATCAAAGCCCCCAAAGTGTTTTAAAAACTCTGTGGGATACACAGGACTCGGGAGCTGCACAATTGTCAGGGTTCTGGAATGGGTCTGGATCTACATCTGAACTTTTCCAAGTCCATGAGCATTCAGACTGGGGATACATCTTGGGTCATCACCATTGCTGGCCCAAAAAGAACAGGTGGTTTTGATCACACACTCCAGTCCAAATTGATCAAAAAAAGGATACATTTTACCTCTTGATTCATGCTGAGCAGATTTGAAGTAAATAACAGGAAATAGCTAACTTAAGTCTACTTTGCTCCACACTTCCCTATCTTTTTAAAGAAAACAAAAATTTTGAGGAAAAGCACTTTAAAACTGATCCTTGAGAGTAAAAAATCAGTGTGCAAGAGGTTCAACTAGTCTAAAAAGTTGATATGAAAAGATGAAAAAGGTGCAGATTTTGGCTATTACTAAGGTAAAAAGAAAGAGTAAGTAACTGATCCAGCAAGGATTACTTACTTTCTTTTTAATATATCTGTAGTGATTAAGATTTTTTTTTTCTTTCACCCAGATAAGGTCACTCTTGGGCTGAAATCTTCCTTATAAAGTTCCAGCCTGGAGCACATTTTTACAGCTGAGTTATTATCCTTAAAATACGAGTTCAAACTGGAAATGCTGGCAGCCCTCTTAACTATTGTATAGCAGTGAGCACAGCTGTAACATGTTAAACATGTTGAAAGTACATGGGGGGAGCAGAGCGGCTCAGAGCACTGCTAATGGAATATGGAGTCTCAATGCTGGGTCACCAGCTTTGCTCACTGCTGGGACCAAAAGTGATTACCAAGCTACAGCTACTCAGTTGTGTCCAGGCATCAGCTACCCACAGAGAAATACTTGCTTGCAACTGGTGGTGTCCAACAGCCTTCCCAAGGGTTGTGAAAGGTAGGGAGCTGTATCCCCACAGGTCAGCTCCAAGGTGAAGAGCACAGATGACACAGAGGGGAGAGTCATTGCCCCACACACTGCCCAGTCCACAAGAGGGTGTTCATCACCAGCTAATAGCTACTGTGTCTTTTAAGGGCACTCAATTTTTTCAGAAAGATTTTAACCACCAAAGACTGATCCTGAAAGAGCCTGTTTTCCACATTAGTGAATGGGCCACATCCATCCCATCATGCTACCAGTTTCAGAAGAATTCTGGTGATACTGGTTAAATGAAGGCAGAAAGCAGATGACAAAGTGCTTTCTCAGCTCCTCCGTTTCAGTAACACCTAGAATGACCAAATACTTTATTATTATCTCTCTCTACATTCATAGATGGCAACCCCTTGCTATTTGCATCAAATTATAATCCATTTTAAGAAAAAACAGTAGTCAATTTTTTGCATGAGCAGATGAATGAAAGTTCTGAACTTTTCAGGATCAGGTTGCTGCTTGAGTGCAGTCTTTTATAGCAAACCAAAGTTGCCAAAGCGGCATGGGAAAATGAATCTCAAGTTTGCTGCTTCAGTTTTCTATAAATTAATTTATTGGACTAAATTAGCTAAGTATCTCTGGTTTACACTTATCCATACACGCTGCAGAAATCTCTATAAGAATCTTTGTTTATTAATGCTTTTTTGTACACCAGCATTTCTTCCAAGTCACTGTGTACTAGCCCAGGTGAATGCAGCACAAGCAGTCATATCCTGACATATGACAAAGGTGTTCTTTATTTCTTTATGGCTGTGCGGTTTCCACACACCATCTCATTTGCAGAATTTTAGGTTGAAATCAAAGATGAGGTTTTTTTGGGCAGCTTTCCTGAACGTCTTTCAGCTATTTGAACATTGTAGAGGTGCTCAGTTTTCTCTGGAAAAAAAAAAAAATCTTTATGTTTGTTTTGTTTTCTCTGGCATCTAGAAATCAAACTGCCACTCAGCACTAATTTCAGAGGTCAACAAAGAGCCAAGAAAGAGCAGTCCAAGTTTTTTCAAGGTCTTTTTCTAAACCCTGCTTGAAGTCAATTCTTCAGGCTACAAGGTAGCTCATGGGAATTGCCTTCTACTAAATACTGCTCTGAAAATGTCTCAGACAACATAGAACACCTTGCTGTGTAGCTAGAGAAGAATAAGCTGGTGGGTCACTACTATGGTGAATGTACCAGCGTGAGTCTTTGACCCAAACTGAATGATCAGCCTTCTGAGAGACACTGATCCGGCAGCTGAGTACGCCATGAATTCAGTAAGACGTCTCTTACAAGATGGTAAGAAGATCTCAGTGCTTTGAAGGAAGAAATCATAGTACCAACTAGACAGAAAAAAAGCCCAGCTGGACAGGTTGCACATATTGCTGAGGTGAACAGTAAACTATGTGGAAAAAAAACTTTGAGAAAGAATAAAACTTCTTGTGAATCCAGGTCACACTTGGCACATAATTGTGACCAAAAGCATGAAAAAATTTGAGCTGTCAAAAAGCAATGCTTCCACTATATTTCAAAATGACAAGTAATTTCAGAATTTATCTAAATTTGAAGGGGAAAAAAAAGGCTAAAAATTAGTTCAATAACCCAGAAATGAAAACAGGAAGATTATAGATATTTTGTCTCTGTTCTTCTCACCCTCTCCCCACTCACTAAATTCTCTCCAAGAGTGGAGTCAAAACATTTTCCCTACTTTTTCCATGTCACTACCCTCTCCCCCTACACATTTTCACTTGAAGACAAGTTTTAGAGTTATTATTTGATTCTGCCTACAAAGCCAAATTTTATTATCCACAGACTATTATATATGTAATAGTCTTGTCAGTCCTAGCCAGAGGCAAAGAGTAGCCTCAGAGGAAAAGGAACCAAGAAATATCCAAAGGAAGATAAATAGGAATGAGATGATAGGCAAATGGCTAATACTCCCATCTTTTGTTGAGAGCTGTGTGGATAGAAAAAGAGCATTCTAATTAATTCCAGACTGTTGGAGACTTGAGGGCTGAGTTCTGTGCACTGCATGTTTGTGAACCTTCATTCTGTGTGAATCTCCTTCCTCCAAAAAGCAAACTCTTGTTTTGTCTTTGACATGAAAAGATGCATCATAACTAACAGCAGATGTTCCGATAAACTCCAGTAGAGACCAACCTCTTGGCAGCCCTATTTCTGTGCAGCAGTGGCTGTTCCAGGCACACAGAAAATCCATTTGTGGGACTGAAAAGTACATGAAATGGTTTTCTGGTAGTATTTCTTGTGGTATTTTCTGGTACTGTCGAGGAACTGCAGTATCATGAAGGACCCTGTTTTGTGGTGTTTCAGCTGAGTGTCACTGCACGATTATAAATGCAGGGAAATGATGTAGAAATGCACAGCTTGAAGCATAGAATTGGAACTAGATGAGGACAAGTTTTTAGCAGAAGCTGTTTGCAATTTCAGTGGTTCAAACTTTCATAATCCAACAATCACGATAACATACAGATCTTAGAGAATTTGAAAAATTTGGCCTGAAACCCTGGCCCTGCTAAAATTAATTAGCTTTGTCATGAACTTGAATGCTACCAGTACTTCACATTGTTCTATTCCTCAAGAGACAAACACCAAACTGTACATTGCTATGCAGGTATCCAGGAGATTTTCATATTGCAGACAGATTTTCATTAATTAATTATCCCCAGCAGATATGATTCTGGTCTTGTTTCCAAATTCAGGCTGTAATTCAGTGATTTTTTTTCCTCAATAACCCAATTGTAAATTTTGTGACCCTATGCTGCCTGCAGACTTGTTTAATCAAGAAACAAAATTTTATTTTATGGAAGACAGTCATCTTGTCTAGAAGCTGAAGTAATTAATAAAGATAAGGACAACCAACCTCCGAACAGGAAAGAAGCAAGTCTAATAATAACTTCCAGAATGAAACCATCTAATAAATACTTGTTATGCACACTGAAAAGAATCCTTAGGCTGAAATGTTGCCATAAATTATTCATATGGAAGTTTTGGACTGTAAACAAATTTATGAAGATAATGATCTCTTTGCAATTCATGAACAAAAGTGGAGGGAGGGGTCAATCCCCGGAATAAACTGCGATGTGTAAATCCACCAGCTGTAGGCATAAAGTACTGATGCAGAGATTCACTGCAGAAATTGTAAAATAATCCCTGTATGTTTTCTCTTTCTAGAATGACAGCTTTGAAGAGCAAATGCAGAGCCAAATAATTTAGCATATCCTCATTTGCTGTTCTTGACCAGAGACTTGTGACTTCTTGACTTGTGACCTAATCACAAGTTAGGAATCAAAGTCTTTGGATTGTAATGGGTGAATAAAATCAGAATGGTGCACAGCATTAGCCTGGGCCTTCTCAAAACTGACAGAAAGCAAGCGTGAAACCTTTGTCGACACAGACCACAAGGGGTTGTTGCAAGTTTGGGAAACACTGATGCTCATTTTTGTTTGATGTACCAAACAGCTTTTCCTCAATCGAGGATCCATACTGAGTGACTAGGTGGTTTAATAAGCTGAATGAATTTCACAATGGCAAAGTTTACTTCCAGTACATTTATTTAATGGCTGAGGGAACTGATGAAAGGGAAATAAAAATCTGATGAGAAGAAAAAAAATTAGTCTAGAATCTGGACTCCCCCAGGACAATTTCTTGTGCTTTGTATCCTCTGTTCTGACAGACAACATATTTGCTTTCTAGCTAATTACCAACAAGACTAAAATTTTACATCTTTGATGTGTATGAGATCAAAGAATATTAGGAAATAAAAGTAAGATTAACATAATTGTCTTGTACAGCTATAATAAATTATGACTACATATACAATCAGACACCCTGCTCATCAGGAAAGCACAAACTAGAATCAATTGAACTCAACAAGAATCTTATTTAACTTTGTTTCCTCTGCAGCTTCTCACCTCTCCTGACACCCAGCACTGGATCACAGATGCAAATCCAGGAAATAGACCTTCTCCCAGTGGCCCATCTGACACCCATAAGACCCACAGGAGCTCCTGTTTCAGTTGTTGAGCCTTTTAAAAAATGTAGCTGCCTTGTGCAGACACAGCAAGCCATCAGCAGAAGAAAGAAAGGGTTTCCAGGTCCAAAATCACATATCCCTAGTAGTTGTTTGATCTAAAGGACTGACTCCCATTTACTCTTTTTTTTACTACTATTGTCTACCTAATGTGCACACACAGACTGGACACTAAACCTCTCTGGGAATATGTTGTGGTAGTGCAGCCTTTTCCTATTATGCATGTAGGATATGATTCTCATCCATCAAATCTGTATGACAGTACGTTCACTTTAGGACAAAAGAAATAAGAGGGGAACCAGTGCTTTGGTATATACCTGCATCTAACCTGCATCATCCTTATCATGGCTAAAATACTGTGTTAGGAGTATTGTAATTTTTTTAAACTATGAGACCAATATTGACCTATAATAATTGAAAAATACCTGGCTTTGATTGATTTGTCTTCAGTCTTTATACACCCAGCATGTTTATTTACTCCATAAATATCCACTATTCCTACTTCCTCATCAGCCAAACTGCAAGAAAAAAAATCAAAGGCAGCCAAAAGTAACTGCCTCATAAGAGCAAAATGAGGTGGGAATGTTTAGATCACTTCAGCTCATTAAGGTGATGTGAAAGGTCTACTTCTGGCTAGGAGCTGTGAGCTACTCCTTCAAGAAAAAGCATTTTGAAGGTTTTATTTGTCATCAGGTGGCAGTGACAATGAAAAACATCTATTGCACTTCAAGACAGCTGGTAATAAAGCAGCGCAGGAAACAACTGACAGAATAACTGTTACTATACCAGTATAGCTTCTAAGTTTTTACAGCCACTCAGCTGGAGTTACACCATTGTATTAAAAGTGGTTTAGGGTATAAAAAACATTTGGTACAGAAGGGTTCTCTCCTTCCACATTGCTCTATGAAGAATCAGCACAACAAAATTTGGGAAAAGCTGGTCTTTTGCTTAATTGAATTTAGGTATTTTTACTGTGTAGTTTTGCTTTAGTTCACACAAGGGCAAGCCTGAGTATGTTTCTGACAACTGCCTCATTCAGCACCCTTGCAAGCAGCTCCCAACAAATCACAGTCTTCAAAGGCACATTATTTTTGTTTGTTCTCATTGTAACAGATGTTTTGTATCATGTACTTCAACGAACTAATTCATCTGCAGAGGACCGCCTACTCTGGCGGGTGTGCATCCAGCTGTGGAAATAGCTCAAGTGTCATCTGCGACCACTTTCATTCCATTCTTCTTACCTCACAGGATCTCACTGACCGCATCCAAGTCCATAAAAAATAAACAGACCTGAGAACATCCTTTTAAAAAATTTCCAGCGGAGGAGTAATGCTACTCCAGGCAGGAACCCTCTCTGGAAAGAATGCAACCGATGTGAAGGAAAATTCACTCAGCTCTGGAAGTCTCCTCCAAAACATGCTGCTTTTATCATATGAACTGCCCAGTCAATATTAAGAGGCACAGGAGCAATTTCATGTGTGATTTTGATGGGGCTGAGAGCTTCTGACTAACTCAGTGCCATATCAATTAGCCTGGGCACCAGGCAATCAATCACCACTTCTCTAAATGCACTGAACTCCCATTAGAAGCTGCAAATATCATGAGGTTAGTTCATCTCAACACATTGAGCACTTTTATATACTGTGGCTCTACTGTAATATATTTCTGAAGTAGAAACAAAATCAATCCGAATTGCTCTGGAGTGGACGCATATCCCATTAACAGCTGTGCACCAAGATTAAAATGTATTAGTGGATAAAAAATAGTCTGCGTCTGTAAGAAGACAATTACTGCTTTCTTAAAAGTGACCAAATAAAACATCCAATAGTAATAAAGAATAGACTTCCTGAAAATGCCTTTAAAATCAGCTGGGAACACTTCATCACAAGTGAAAACATGCCTGGAATGGTGCAACCATTCCTTGATTAGGTTCTTTAGAAGAAGGAGCAACAAATTGCCTTCGGAATTTGTTGAGAAGTCGGCTGCAGTTTCTCACAGGAAATAAGCAGTCCCTGATAAGATGCTGATCATACACTTCAATATCGGGTCCACTGTGTTTGCTAATTACTTTCAAACCACTTAGTCAAGTCACCCATTAAGAGGAAATGATTCAATTGCAGATCCACTGAACTGAGAAACTAGGTGACCAAAACTCCTCATGGAGCTGGAATTACCCACCTGTGTAAGAGGGCTCACAATATGTCAAACCAAGTAGTTAATTCCAGTTTTCAGAAGCAACTATGGCCGTATTTAATTAGACAGCTTGGCATGATTTTTAATATTTTACAACACCAATTACTAGAATATTTCAGAAACATTTCAGAAGCCGTTGAAAACCTTCAGGAAAATTATAGTCTTATATCAATCACCAGAATTGATTCATCACTTTTAGAAAGTTGCATTCCAAGTACCTTAACTCTGTAGCAAGTATTTTAAAACTTGCTGGTAACTGGCCTATATTTTAGAGATGGTGATTCATCTTTTCACTTCTGATCAGGTGTGTTTGCTATAAACTTGCTATTTGGGTGTATCTATGGGTCAGCTGCTTCAAGGTCTAAGCAGACCGTGCAGAAGGCCTGAACATCTGGCTGCAGCTCATGACTTTCTCTGTAGTTCCTAACTCAGATTTCAGCAAAAGGGACTTGCTCAGAGCGAAGCTAAACAATTGCACATTAGTGTGCACTCCCTTCCCAGCAACTCATTAACCAGTGACACCTTAGATTAAAAATGGGTGCCTAATAGAAGACTCTTTTATGATTTTTAGTCTGTCTTTTACACATTCTAGCCTTCTGCTGATTTGGCTGTTGGTTGGCTTGTATGGCTTGGGCTTCCACTTTGTAGCATGTCAGAATGATAGATAGTGTTCTTTGAAATAGAGAAAATACTTCTCAGAGGGAAACCACCACACTATTGTCCTTTAGCACATATAACATACAAAAGTAATGCCTGTGATGCTCCTACAACTTATATTGGATATTGGAATTGTTGACTTCAAAGAGTTCCATCCCTTGTATTTATCCCCAAGAATTTTACCAGCACAAAAGAGTTAATGTAGCTTTTTATACTGTAAGAATAATAAATATCGCATAATACCCAGTTACATATTGTCCCAGTTTGGCCAAGAAGATGAAAGGAAAGAGCATGACACAGTCTCATACTTCACTCGACACAACAGCACTCATGGCATGCTTCTACTTGCCCCTTTACTTGTCTATTGGACAAAATGATGAAAAGAAGTTCAGAGAGGATTCAGATACATTTCATATTGTGGAGGCAAGCAAATATCACCACAAAGAGATCACTGCTAATCATCACAGCCCACATTCTGAGTCATGACCTGTATCACTGATTTTTTTCTGGAAGACAGATTTGAATGGCATGTAAAACTCTAGGAAAAATGACAAATTTAGACAACTGAACACTAAGTTCCCTTGTGAGAAAGTTCTCTTAGATTACGGTACTCAAATCTTCTCAAGCTCTATTAATGAATCTTGTAATAAGTTCACCTGGCTTGCAGCACAAACACCTCCAGTTTTTATTTTCTTCTGAATGGATGGCAGTTACACACATTGATACATTTATATCACCTCTGTGAAAACATTTGAGGTTACTATCCACTGGAGTAAAAAACCCGGAATCTCAAAGACGTCACACATTACCTGTGCAGCCCCAGCAAAACATTTTTAAGGGTTATATCCAAACCTGAACTTTGACACCCCAGGATAAATAGTCTTGCTTTGCCACCCTGGAAAGCGGAGGCAAAACAAAAAAAAGTTCAAAACTAGCATGGAGGTCGTGGGACCTACTCTAGGCAAGTCACACCTGGCTTTACCATGAACACTGGCATGGATTGAAGGTAGGTTTGCTGCGTGAGACAAAACTGAGCACTGAGCCAAAACACTCTCTTCGCAGCAGCAACAGTACCAAGACTACCTTTCAGAGACTATTTCCCCCTCATCCCCATGCTCTAACCAACTGCCTAAAACTGGCTCTTTAGTCATCTCCTGGTAAAACTGACATGCCCAAGGTCTTGAGCACCTGTGAAGATTTAGGTTGAAATGCTATAAAATTCGATATCAAGTGGAGGTTGAAGATGTGAACTGGGTGTTACTGTCTGTAGAAGGCAGCATGCAACCAAGAGAATTGCACAGTATTTCCCTTCAAATTCTTCTTATTCCTGTGGTGTTCCTGTGGGAAGATGTGGCCTGTCACAGCTTTAGCTGTCATGATGAGTGGCTTTGCTTGCTGAACTTGGAGCGGGAGTTAGAGAGGCAGCTAATACAGCTTTGCTACTTCCACAGACACAAATCAGGGAGATGGGGTGCTGCATCTGCCTGTCTATCAGAAATGCTCAAAATGTTCCTGATAAATGTCCACCCTCTCCTCTCCCTGAAGTAAGACCTGTGACAAGCACCAGGAAATGATCATTGCATCAAACACTTCATCCTCATTTAAAATAAGTACATTTAGAGCAATCCTCTCCTTTCCACAAAAAAGACATTGTCTGCCAGCAGGAAGAAATGTCTGTGGCGGAATGCATATAACCACACTTTGCCTGAAACACTGCTTATTCTACTGGCCCACTGGAACTCTGGGTTAGCCAGGAGCAGTTGTGGCAGTGAGGATGAACCAGTTTTACAATGACAGGTTTCTTCCCCACCTGCCTACAGAAAACATGTCTCTTGCCTCAACCCTGTCAGATGTGGGACATCTGTGAATGTGACACCCACCCTGTTGGCTTGAGACAGGCAGGAGACTAGTAATTTCTAAAGCTGCAAGCAGGAGTTTTTCATTGATAGTGCTTAAGAGGAAGGCTATCAAGCTGGGAGCTGACACAGACTCACATCCTGTGTGGATTGGGCAAAGAGGGGGTGCATAATGATTTGCAGATTGCCGTGGTGGAAAAGTACAAAGGCTATTTGAAAGCAGCCTGTGTGCTGTGTGAATCACATGTAGCCCTCTTGTCCCACCACAGAGATCAGTAGCAGTGTGTCAATCCTGTGATCCTCAGCTTGGAGTTGAAGCAATCATCCAAGTTATCCTGGAGCGAGTCACAAATGAGGACTTCGCACATGTTTTTTCTCCATGAGTTTACAGCTTTTAGGAGGCAGAAACAGACATCTGATAATGAGGAACCCAAATGTCTTCCTGCTTTGGGATGTGTGTGTATGGTTTGTGATGCATAGAGAAAAGACAGCTTCCAGTCCACTGCCTGCTCAGAAAAGCACAGTGGTGAAAGGCTACACCTGGGATTTGGGATGGATGTTACAGACAGGCTCGCTTGGGCAACAAGCCTGCAGTGACATTACAGAACCTCCCAGGCAGCTTGTTTAAAAGGCATAGAATGTGAAAGGCTGTTCAGTAGGCATCCTTTAACGAGAAGCTGTAGTCAGTAACAAGAAATAATGAATTGAATTTAAATCATGGTAAAAAGAAGTGACATTTCAGCCCCTAATTTCCACTTTCTTTTTAACAATAGGCCATTTGATAACAGAACATACCCTGCTGGAACATACCCTCTCTTTGGCAGGTAATCCAAAGGTAGTGGTTTCACTAAATAACAACTTGGCACTCCTTCAAAATTCTTCAGACTCTGTTGATCTGTCACTATGTTACACAACTCATTTTTCATCAATCCACTATGAAACAGCCAAAGAATGTTCCGTGCTTATGCTATTACATTTCACTATTTGTTTTTGCAATCATGTAAGAAAGAGGTTGAAATCATGCTCTCAACAGCTTTGCAGATACCACTGATTCACAACAAAAGGTTTTATGGTAAACACTGTTTAATGCATGGATTTAGAATGGATTTACTCCTAATTTACACTAGTTTGAGAGTAAAACAAGACCACAAGGTTACAACCCAAAAACTGTAATTAAGCAATTACTCCACTTTAATGAGACTGAAATCAGTTTAAGAAACATTATTTACCTCTGTACTGCAAAGCTTAGGTCAATATTATATTCTTTCTAAAGACACTTGAACTGAAAAGAAACTGTTAAATCTATGAGAGAAAAAATGAATGACAAATACTGTTAGACCTGACTACATTCAATAATAAGCTATTAGTTATGATATCTTGGACTTTTCTAACTTCCAGGGTGTCAAATCACAGTGCACATTTATACATTGATATAGAAAAAAATTAATTGTTAGCACTGTTTCTGCAAAAATAATTTAGAAATAATTATGTTATTAAGATGCTTCAGCAGTTACATTCAAGGAGGTGTTAATTAGTCAGACACTTACTGAGACACCTCAATAAATATATCAGGAAGGAACACAGAAGGGAGGGGGAAAAAAACCCAGAAAAAAAAAAGCTACGTCTGGAGACCAGAATTAAGATTCGCTAAAAGACTATCTGAGACTTTGCAAATTATACTCAAACACTTAAGAAAAGGTTTCTCACACAGATAAATGAAAAACAAGGAGAGAACCCAGAGTTCAGCTCCCTATACAGTGAGAACAGAGGACACACTGAAGGTACTTCAGAAGTAGCCCCAGCAGAATAAGGACACTGTCTCAATTTCCCACATAGTCATCAGACAGCAGAGGCAGCTTTCTGAGAATGAGCATTTGGGCAGAAAAATGAATACAGCCAAAGGAGATGAAAATCCCAGAGAAGTCACTGAACTCAAGGTGAAATGAGGAACCAGGACTGGACTATCTCTATTGCAGAGCTGGCACATATAAGCACGAGTCCAGTGGCCAGGACTAAAGGATATTAATGAAGATAGAGCATAGATAAATCAAAGGTAGAGGCAGCTAACCCCATTTTTTAAAATAAAATGACCCATTTTCTAGACAAAGGACACACAGAGATCTAAACTCTGAAGGTCAATAAAGTATTTCAAGCAGTGCTACATCAGAAATTACTAAACTTTGGGGATGATAAAGGATTAATTAAAGAGGAAATGGAAACAGGTTGTGTGAAAAGACAAGCTATACTTTTCTGTACAGGAATCCATAAGGATTGCTCTTACCCATTGTTTTTAATAATGCTCTTGAATAATAAGATTTGGGGAAATAGTAAAGTTGTAAGGCTCATTTAATGAAGTGGCAGATCAAACCACCACGCAGGAAGGACTGGATCATACAGAGCAAGGTGCAAATTCATGAAGACAATTAGGTTAATATGTGGTTTCCTTTATCATGTAGCAGCATCTGCTGGAAACCTGGAAGAAGGAGAAAACCTAGGTATATCAATGAATTACAGGATGACTGCACTACTAGTCATGAGCACAAGGGAAAAAAAGATGTTATTTTAAAATGCAGCAAAGTTATCCCAGAGAAGAGAAGGAAATATTAGTGCTATTTGCACAGAAGGTCGGAAAACAGTGAGCATTGGTTGTCCCAGAAAAATGAATTCAAAGTGGAATAGATCCAAAGAAGGGTCATTGTTGCAACCAGAGATATAAAATCCTTAAGTTACTAAAAATACAGTGATGCTAACAATTAGTCTAGAAAATGAAAATGCAGGTAAAATTTTTCTCTGTAAATTAATGTGGTGAACATCGAGAAGGGACAGTAGTTACTGAAGGTCAGGAAGAATGTTTGACCAAGAACAGATGGAGGCAAAATGAATAGGAGCACCTTTAGGATGGAAATTAAAAATGCAGTGCTAAGCCTCAGAGCAAAGATATTTGGAAACAAACCCCCTGATAGGATTATCGAGAGGCATAAAATCAAGCTATTTAATCAGGTTTTGCAAGTGATTATATATCATGGTTCCTGGATACAGGAATTTTGAGTCTTATAAACTGGTCACTAAGTCCTCAGCATACACAATTATAATTTTTTACACAACTCCTTCACTAGATAAATCATGATGCAATCATAAGTAATATATAGATTTGCTAGTTTCCCCTACTTATGTAGGTTGGTTCTTGAATACAGTTTGCATAACATAATGGCAATTTATGGAAGTTCTAAGTGTTATGAAGGTGCCAGAGTCTCCATCAACTTACTGCTGCAGGCATGATTCCCTTCTAATTCTCACTGTTTCACACCTACGCAATTCAATTTTCTTAAGTGAAGTTAATTCTTGATTTATAGTGGTAAAAATCAGATCCAATATTTCCCTTTGTAGCTAGGACAGGTTTATGTTAATAATTAACATGAAAATTCTTAACCTTACTAGTACCATTGTGAGGATGTGGTTAGAGACACCAGTCAAGATGGGCCCTTGTTCCACCAGACTTTTCACAAATATCTATGAAAACCTATTTAGTGATATGACAGTTTTATAATCTAAATAGATTGGGATTTGAACAACAACAGAAAAAAAGATTATTCTGAAACGGTTTTCTCCAAGGTCAAAAAACTAAAAAACTGATCAGTGGCAGATGAAAAAGTATCTGTCACTAAGTGCTCTAAGCCTATGTGTATTCTTTGAAACCAAGGTGAGGAAAGGCAGGCTCAGGTCAAAAAGGAGCTACAGCAAGGATAAATATGGCTATAAAATACATTTATAGCTGAACAAGTATGCATGATTTCATTTAGAATTTTCTTCCAAAACCAGTTGAAGCCTCTTGGACAAAACTCCATATGAATACCGTATTTTAAAAAATAATAATACAATAACTAACTTTGCAATATTATACCTTGATTCTTACAGAACTCCTTTCCTACTCAGTGGTATATAAAAAGATATCTTGTCAATAGCCTAAAACTTGACTTGATCCTCCACTATCGGGAATTCACCTTTACAACTTTGACAGGTTATGCCAGTCTTTATAACTCCTATTTTAGAGTCATCACAGTTACAGTGTCACTGCCCTGGCATTACTCTTGTAAAACACAGATTTTCCTCAATAATGCTCAATTGGGTTCACAGGGCTGTTCTCCAAAGCTGCCCAATGCCTCATCTGCAGTGGAAATGCTGATTTTTTGCAGCACAGGGATGGACTTTGGGAAGCAGAAAGGAGATCCAGGTTCCTTTCTGCTGGAGAACTGTCCTGTGGTAACATCTTGCATTCTTAACTGCACCATGGAAATGAGAACCACATCTCTGTCATGGGAAAGGCACTCACAGAACATTCCCAGCCTTTTCACCGAGTGTGAAACCTCTGTGCTCCCAGACTACAGAGTGTATTCACAGCTTTTTGCTGAGTGTAACAGATGAAAATTTTTGCCTCTCTCTTCCACCAGCACAGAATTTGTACACTTGAAAATTTGGCACAAGCAGGCTTGTGCCCCATTTACTACATGCATAACATCTGATTTGTTTAAGCTAGCATAGCAGAGTGGTCCCTGTAGAAGATGGATAACATTAGTATCGACTGCAAGGAAATGGACAAAGCAAGGCAAAAACTACAACAGGGTCCATGATGGAGAGTGAATTTGTAATAAATATGTCACATGCCTCAGCATGTTCACAGCACACATATGCATGCATAACCTCAATGCAATACACAAGGTAAAATATTTGATGGTGAGCTAAACTGAGAAGTCATCTGACAAATCACATGCTTACCTAATTCACTACTGCTGAGCCCATTACTTACTGAACACTCATTAATCTAACTCCCGGCTTATAATTAATACCATGCGCTTACGCAGTCCATCACTCTCTCCTGATCCTATCACACTCTGCCTACTTAATCTACTGCCAGCACAATACCTAACTTGACCAGTGCTCAACAAATGAAGAATTTTTGCTCAAAAAGGCAAACAGGACATCAACTGTACAATTTGTTTAGGGTTTTGACTTTGTGTAAATTTAAAACTTGACATAAATGCAGATCGGCAGGAAACCAGAGATGTTACATATGTTACATATAATCAAGTATTAGTAATATTCTTAGGTGACGTGCATGGAGTTGGAAAAGTTAAAGCAGAATGCAGGCTTTGTATAAAATCAGAGATTGATTTTTTTTAAAAATGCACTACATTCTTCCACAGAAGGTACTCTAATGTCTATTGATTAATAACTATCTTTAAAAAAACAGTCCCTTTTGATAAAACTGCTTTTAAACAGCTGTTGTGTTAAGATTTTTCTTGACAATGAAGGTTGACGAGTAAGGTTGCATCTTTTCTTTTAAAAAGAAATCAATATTCTATAAACTCAACCAGAATTTCCTGCCTTCAGAGTCTCTGGGCTACCTTTCAAATTTAGTGCTAGACGCCTTCTTTTTCAAATATATTTTCCATTTTTGTTTATAGATTTTTATGAAACAGAGATATATGTTTTTTCCACTATTGTCAATGTCTTTAAACAAAAATCTTAGACTGATGTTTTATGCATTTAGTGTTCACACTATCTGTAGAATATTTGAAAGAAGAGAAAATTTTACTAGAGCTCTTAAGTTTTTTTTAGGATAAAACAGCACAGCACCAGTTCCTCAAATGCACAGGCTTGTCTACTGGAAACATTTGTGGTTCTCCCATCCATGTTTTTTAAGTGAATTCATATGTGGTGTGTCTTGCTGCCATCACAAAAAATGCTCATTTTCAATAGGGGGTTCTAGTAGGGTGTCAAGAAAAGTTGGAAATCTAACTTAAATATATCCTTTTCTGGCATTCATAGCAATTTCTACAACAGCAGAGCAAATGACTGCAGCAATATTTTGACATGATTCCAGGAGTGCCGTATAATCAAACGTGCAAACTGCTACGCTTGAGTAGGAGCTGTAACTTGGATGAATTGTTTACAGCTAATTTTTTTGTTAAGAGGCCTAAGTTGGTTGAGCTTGGGCACTGTTTTTCTATCCTGACTACTCTCCTCAACACAACACCACCTGGCACTAAAGAAGGTCAGTGAGCACGTGCTCAGCAGAGTCTGAAACTGCCCATTGAGTAGCACTGAGGCGACATCTCTACACAGCAGATGCTGGGTGAGAGGGAGGCAGAAATGACCTCATGTGAGTCTGCCTGCCCCAAAGGAACATTGCCAATTACTGTCTTGATTATCAATTATAGAATTGGCAGTCCTCGATTTTCTGCCTCGGGAAACACTGGAATTAAAATTGTTCAGCAGAACTTTGGCATTGGTATTTGGTTAGTTATTTCAACCTCTAAACACTTTAGCCTTAAAAGTTCAAGTAAGTTCATGTTCAAAGGATCTCTTAAAAATACACAGCTAAAAGTTAAAAGGCTAGCTGGAGATTCCAGTTTCTAAGGATTATTTCCTGTTTACTTTTCATACCAGCTAGCCAAATTCTCACATTTCATCTTGGAGGCAGGACTCAACTGTCTGCAGAGGACATCCTTTATTTCCTTACATTCAAACAGGCAATCTCCAGATTGACTCCTGGCTCTGTTTACTAAAAAGGTAGAGTAATAAATGTGAGGTAGAGAAAGCTCTCCTGGGAGAGGGATGAGAATTGGAGCACAAGGAACTTCTTTGTTCCGAAGTGTAGGAATCAAAACACTGAAACTGCTGTGGTATTTTGGGTATTATCCAAAACAGCAGAGTTGCTAGTGAGAAAATGAAAGCTGATATATTTCAGTTGAACAATTTGTACCTTTTTTGCTACATTCATGCACAACAATCAAAAGGCAAGAATTTGGAGTCCTTACTCAGCCTTGTATCTCACCAAAGTAGGGGTTTTACACTGCTTTGTGAAATAAGAAACGTTTTTGTTGTTGCTTTTAAAGACAGATTACATTCAGCCATGGGCCACAGGAAGGAAGACAGAAAAAAAAATAATAAGGGTGTTTTTTAAGACATTAACCTTTCTAAAAGGGCTGTAAGGGCTTGAGAAATGTCCAGAAGAGAAGTTCTCCCCAACATACTTTATCATTACCAATGGTAGCTCTTTCCACATGCTACTCTTGCTTGCACCCTTCATGCTGCCACTGGCACACTACTTCTCCAGCTATTATGTAGAAACTATTCCTGACTGACCACATCTATCTGTGCATACCCAGTGATTACTTATGGTCACACAGATTTACTTGCAAATAAAAGGGTTAAGTGTAAACCCAATGTGTATTTTGATTATTAGGGTAAGACATTTCTGTTGGTTCAGTAAAAAAAAAAAAAAAAGCTGTTAAAGAGGAAGAGTACATGTATTTTTTTATAATAAAGATTTAAATAGAAATATTTTAATCAAATGTATGTGTTGGTAGGAATGAGATTGTCTATATGCGAATTTACTACAAACATGTTTTTTTCAAGGTATCCCCTGAACCATCAGATAGCCTTCAGGGACTACACGAAAAACACAATAATATGGCAAATGTTATAATCCCCAGAATAACTCTTATCCTATTTATGTTTTAACTCTGTCATCGCTATTCATCTCTCCTTATCCTGAGGCAGTAATGAAATACAAGACTTGTTTCAAGCAGGGAAGAGCAAGCACTGTACTTCCTAAGCTATAGTTAACTAAACGGAGCCCAGAGTGCCCTCAGTGCATTATATGCTACGCCAATTCTAACCCAAACCCACATTGCAATAGCTCTTTCCGAGCTTGACTCCCATTACAGCCATGGAGAGTGACCAGGGCATGTGGCAAAGCCATAAAAACTGGCAAATTTTAGTTATTCTTGCTTGGACACAGGGCAGTCAACATGTGAAAAAGTTGTGAAGGTTCAATTTACAAAGGGTTCATTTTTCAGAAGTGCTTGAGTCACACATGAGGTGTGTAAGGTAAATTTGCCATCATGTTCACATGATTCAGGAATCCTGTTTTCCAAAACACTGAAGGTTGTGTAAGCAGAAAAATGTGAGAAGTTTTCATATTGACGCTACTATGCCAGCAGAAGTTTATTTTTAATATTAGTTACTCAGAAATAGAAATGCTACCTCAACCTATTTGATATTATTTTTTCCATGGCTCTTAGCATAAGATCACCAAAAATCACCAACAACAAAAAATAAAACCCCTTTAAACTGTATTTGCAGTTGCTTATTGGTATCAACCTACAGTATCAATTCTATACCTGCAGACTCCTTGACTGTCCATGAGAATTTCTCCCACTAGGACAAACATTTTCTGACTGTTATTTTTTCAGAGAATGTCATTTTTGTTGTTATTTGTTTTTAAGGGATCACAAAAGTAAGAAAACAAACAAGGGTGGGGAATGGAAAGAAAAATACACAAATATTTCCCAGTTAATATATACATAATTTTTGTTTGTTAGGGTCTGATGTTTATGTGCTTGCAGTTAAAAGGCTACAGAAGGAATTGGAGATACAACCTTTTACTATAGTGGGTTTTTTAATCCACCAAGTAAATGGATACAGAGTGCACACATACACAAATCAGAAAAAGTGGCTGAAATTGATATATAAAGGAGCATCATGTCTAGCAGGCCATCCTGTTGTAGAGATATCGCTGAAGGAAGGGCTTGGTATTTACTGTGCGGGGAGGTGGGTGGGAAGGCAGACGAGATGGGCAGGCAGAGAAGCAGCAGGCAGACACAGGGTGGTGGCACCATGTGGCACAGCTCTTCCCACCAGCGGGCAAGCTTGCCAATCTATGAGAAGACTGCCCTGTTTGTGTACAGGACACTGAAGGAAAAACTTCCTTTGTCTCCTCTACAGCATGGCTCTGCCTGTTTTTCTGTCTGTTTTGTGATGTTAAATTATACATAAATATCAAGTAGGACTTTCTGTCGGAAATTAAAAGCTAATCATCTAGTAACATGATTTAGAGGATACTTATAATCAAAACAAAGAATTACCCACCAGTGTTTGAGCAATTCAAACTGTGATTTCTGTATGAGTTCATCTCTACTCACAAAGAATAATAGAGGCTTAACAAAATGTTCTCCTTCCTGGGGCAAGGCGAATGTAATATTTATCTGCAGTGGTTTCCAGGGGGACATCACGTGCCCCAATCAATCATCTCATAAAATATTATGAAGCAAAGCAGTGGCAATTTAGATAATAACATGGAAAACTAAGTTACAAGAAGGAAGAAAAAGCTAACCAAATTAGAATGTTCCCAGTTTCGTCAGCTCATGGGGTTACCAAAACTCACGTCTGAAATTCCTCCAACTTTATTGTAATATTTTCTTCCTTTTTTTTTTTAAGCTACAAAGGTACCTAGAATAGAGTCTCTAGTTAGGCAAGAAACTACAGTGAACTTAAAATGGGTAAAGACTCTTTATTTTCTTTCAAAACAGCCCATTAATTCTGAAACCTTTGGAGTCCTGTCTGTAGCAATACTCTGACAACTTTTCAGACATTTTTAAGAGAGAATTCATCTCTGAATGAAACCTGGGGAACGGTAGTTCTGTCTTTTTGCTTTTCTACTTCTCAGTACTAAATGCCTCATGTCCACCTACTTAAGAACATAGTCTTGGGAAACAATAGGAAAAAATCTTTTGGTGAAGAGACTAGGATTGTTACAGAAAACACATGGAAGTAACCCACAGTGTCAATGACACTGGAACTGAAATATTATACCACTAATCCACTCACTGTCCCTCTGCTTTTCTCCCTAGAAGCAAACATCCCATTTTTGATGCAACTCTGTGGCTGACAATGAACACAAATTTAACTTGGCAGATTGAGGGTGCTACTCACTATAAAAGATAGTTTACTCTTCCCATCCTTAGCAAGGGGTAAATACATTCAATAACAACACCAAAATGACTCTTCTAAGTACTGCAGAAAAATGCTTTGCTGAACATTGTCAAATAAAACTCAAACACACAGATATATAAAAACTGGGATTGATAAAGAAAGGGAGTATTTCTGAGGGATTGGAGATCCTCTGGCTTCCACAAGTCTGGTAACTCATCATATACACATAGCTAAGATTTATTGTGGCCTGTAATTAAATACAGAACTGAATTGCAACTGTGAATTTGGTCAATACAGTTTGTCTCCCTACAGGGAACACAGAAGCAGCTTTACTTCACTGAGATGGAAGTTTCCCTCAAGGTCTGCAGAGAGGTGCAGTATTGCAGAGGTAGGAGTTGGGCACCCGGGAGACAGGCAGTCCCATGTTATGGCCATTGTCTGGTGAGAAGAAAACTAAAGAACTGCCCTCCAAAGAGTTAAGAGATGTGGAAGGAGGCTTCAAATTGGGATGACCCAAGAGAGAGTCCTGTGCTACTAAACAGACGTGCATCCATGTTGCTGTGCAGCTAACTCTCACCAGAAGTTACTCTATTGTAAAGTCAAACTATTTGAACACAAATGTGAATAACACACAATCCTAAACTATAGACTCATTTTATTTTTACGCTCCTTGTATAGATCAATGTATTGATGCTTATGTGGAGCATACATTTGAATTTTGATTAATGACACTCTTAAGTGGATCCATACCTGAGAAACTAATCATAGATAGGAAATAGAACTAAAGCCATGTGTGTGTAGTGGATGTGTATATAGTGGCGTTTGCTTCTGGTAGATTGTTAATAACTAGACAAAGTACATCAAAACTCTTCTGAGAGGTAACCAAAAAATTAGCTGCACTACTTCTAATGAATGTTGGTTAGAAGTGCAATGCAGATTTAAGTAGTAGTTATAAATTGAAAGAGACAATTTACTCAGGGAGAGAAAAAAAATTGACTGGTCAAATCATAAGGCAGATTCAGATTTGGTAGAGACTGTCTAAGAACGTTGTGCTTCACCCTTTCCACTATATTGAAATGCATTAGTGAGGCACTGAGGACCCTTTATAGAAAACTACACAGGACTTTTTTGATGGATAAGCATTTAAGGGAAGGGTAACGTCTTGATCCTGGCAATTGAAAGTAAGCAGGAACGCAGACCCCAAAGCAGAGCTTCAGAAGCAACACTTCAGAACTCATTACTCTCTTACAATCAGTGCAATTAGGTAACACATCACCCATTCTCTCCTTTCCATCAAATCAAATAGTGCTCCTTAAAGGAACAGAATCTTTACAGCAGAGGGCTTTTGTCACAGGAAGCAGGTGGCTGCTCTTACATGACCCAGGACTTTAATGTGGCTGGACAAGCAGAGAGAGGCTGCAATGTAAGCACTTTTAGCTGGATATAACCAAGTATCCACTTACTGTTGGTTGCATAACATATGGCGGATGAGGCATCCATGAAGTACTCTGGACCTGCATATCAAATACTTTTAATTAGCATAGAAAAGTTGAAAACTTCACTCAAAATGTTATTTGAAAATATTCTCTCTATTACAACTACAGTGCTAATTTTGACAAAAGACGCAAGTCATGTAACTCGACACAAAGTTAATTTATACTTCATAAAGTTATTGACAAAGAAGAAAGATTTCAAATTTCATTTGATAATGCTTTCTACCAAAGTCAAAAGTCTGACTGATTGCACCACTTCCACGATCCACACCATTTTATCTCATAAAGCAGACTTCAACATTCCATGTTGTCCTGTTTTTTTTTCATTTGCATTGTTTGCTTTCATCCATTAATACAATCATGAACATGCCATCCAACCGACAGTGCAGGAGACATAAAGTGTTCAAAATTTATTTGCAAAAGCGTCTGTATGAACTTTTAGAGGAATAACATTTTCACAGATCCCAGAACAGTTTATTCTGTTCTCAGTAAGAACTGCAGATCTAATTCAGAGTTTTTGAAACTTGTTCTGACTGAAAGCTCTCATGGCAAAGCTGGCTTAAGAAGTTTCTGCCCCTCCAGGATTATTCTTAGCTTGGGCACCTTGGGATCTATTCCCACCAGAACTCTGTATGGCTCACCAAAGTCCTTCTTTGTTGTTCTGCCTTATGACTGACATGTAACAGATTGCAAGGATATAACAGTTCAATTAACAATTAAACATGTAGAAGAGTGTTTGCATATTTGTGGCGGCATCTCTGAGCTATAACTCCTTCTTGTGCTACATGTGAATGGCCCCCAAGTCATCCGTAACTCAGACTCAGCTCCATGAACTGTGTATCTTAGTTTCCTTTTGCTTCAATCTGGGCACCATAACACACAAGTAGACAAAAAATGCAGCTGTGCTACAGCTGTCAGTGGGCACCCCACTTGCTATCCCTGAGCTCCCAGGGATGGGCATGTAACACCTCCGATGGAGCATGAATAGGGATAACAAGTAGAAAGCTACAAGGTCCCAGTTGTCCTGTGATTTTGTTCATTGAGAAAGTGCTGAGTGTTAATTGTATAACTGTGTGCTTCAACATTTGTACGCATTTATCAAAGGATTATTTTTTTTGAAAAGCAAGTTCCACAAAACACCTTTAGAACCAAAACCATCATGTGCAGATGCAAACACAACTCTACTATAACATTTGATGTTGTGAATCCCTATAGATTAAAATACACTAGAGCTGCCACAGCTTGCTGCTCATTGCTCCCACTCTTGCACCCTTTCCAGTTCCTTCTCTGTGCTGGGACAAATGTGTTTGGGCTTACACTGCAAGCTACCTAAGGGGAATGATACGGGTTAAAAAAATAAAAATGAATGCTTTTGGTGCAAATGCATCAAACACAAACAAATTGCAATGGTTCAAACCGGAATGGGAGAAGGAAGCAAATGTGAAGAGTAAATGTGTGGAGCAGTGATGGGAATAAGTGGCTGGGTGTCCTGAATTCAGTTGCCTGAATAAGAGACATGAAGTATGGCTCTTAAGCCAGCTTTGCTACCAAGAAAAGTACATGTGAGCTGCACTCTTACATCTCTGCCACTGACACTTCTTTGGTGTTGCCATTTACTGACATTTACTGAATTTACCTCATCAAAACAACTTTTGTTTGGCAACTGTTACATAGCCATCTAAGATAACACAGCGGTCAAAGAAAATTAGAAGAATCATTTCTCTTTGAAGACCGAGTTTAAAGCACAGTAACTTCCCAGAATTACCTGTAAGTGGTACATATCATCTCAAAACTCCCACCCTCAACAAACCAACCCAAACATTAAGAACAAATCACCTTCCAGCTTTGCAAGTTTGGATAGCTTATTTCAGGTAAGACTGGAAGCACATTGATGCCACAGGACAGAAATAACTAAAATTGGAGAGGTATAGCAAATGACCAGCTTTTGTGAAGTGATATGTTCCCAGAGAATGGCTAATAATAAAACTATACAATCTGGTTTTGACTTCCATCTCAGAAAGCCAAAGCAAGACAATAATTTCCCAGTGGAAATCTGTGAGGGATATGTTGAAAAGAGAAATTCTGAATGGCAATGTGTGCAGCAGACTAAGGAAGGATATAAGGGCAGTTATTCTCAAGTATTTTTTTTTTTTGTCGGGGATTATTGGATAAAATGAGTACTTTAAGGATGCTGTTACTGGAGCGAATACAGCTGAGGTCAAAAAGTCAAAATACATTATTAAAAAACACAGTTCAAAAAATTTTGGCTAAAGAAGAGGAGGCAAAATGAGAAAATATTTCAGTAAGAATGATAAGCTTCTGGTGGTGTCAGCCAGAAATTAAGCAAAATGTTGTTTACTAGATAAGTTGATTGAAATAAAACATTATGGAGGCTTTCATGACTACTGTAAAGAAGGCAGGAGACACTAAAAACTTTATACCCAATGATACCTGAATATTCCTAGAAAGCCCTTTGCTTAAAATGTGACCCACATAATTTTTGATGGTACACACTCTTCCTTCATCCACATCCCAAACATAATTAACTGGGAAACACAGTAGACAAGCGCAAATCTGACGTACCTGATATGTAGAGACAGGGGAAGCAGCAATGAATGGCGTGATTGATGTCTGTGGAATCATGCGGTTTGTTGGAATACTGTACGGTGAGGAATAAAATCTGAAACAAAGGACAAAAGAGAGACTTTTTGAATCTTTTGAGTGCTTAGGCTCTGACTAACTCATTCACCGCCTCTCAGGCAAAAACAGAAAGAGCCTACACAGGTAATTATGTCCATCTATTTCCAAAACCACAATAAAGAAGATGTGATGGCTCCATTGAGCAGAACTTGAAAATGGAAAGGAGGAAGAATATTTACACAAAGCATATTTTTTTTCACTTCAACTATCACAAATATAGAATTTCATGATACAAGAAGTAATTATCTGAAATGCAAAGACAGCTGATTTTCCAGAGTGCTAGCTATTGAAAGGAAATTTCTTACACTATATCGAAGACAATATTACTGATTTCATTTTTACATGCTGTACTGTTTTCTTTTCAGACCTTAATGCTTCAGTGCTGAGAATAACACATCCTATATACATGCCTGAATTATTTTATTAAGAGGTGGCTACAAAAACTCTGGCTGAAATTTTCATATTCATCTAGACAACGAGCAAAATACCCTTCTGGTGAAATGTATGAGGAATTGTGAGGCTAAATGCCCCAAGCAGTAGTGAAAACATGAGATTTAGTTGGTTTTATTTCCACTGTTGCATATTATCAACAGAAGTTGCACTATATCTTGCTCTATGGTAATAAATGTTATATTCTTTCTTCTTCCCTGTGGGTTAATGATTATTGATAAAATTATTGCTTCAAAAATATCACTGTTGTTGTATTGTGTAAGTACTTCATATGTGTGTCCTTGTAAAGATTTTTGCATTTGTCCTTTTTTCAGTTTTAACTGCAAGTCAGAACAATAAAATTGCTTAAAAAAAAAAAGCATGTTTGTGGTCCTACAGTTGTCAAAATGCTGGTATTTTGGACTCAGAGAGAAACAGTCATGAGCAGTGTTCTCTTGTCTGATTTAAACCTCACACAGATCCTTCTCATACAGCATGCACCAAGGAGTACTAGAAGATTCTGCACAGTGAAGTGGATTACATTCCCTTTCTTTCTATATTTTTTCCTCCCCACCCTGAGACAATCAACAGTAGCTTTCCAATGAGAGCTAGGCAACAAAAAAAAAAAATCACTATTGGTGTTTTAACAAGCGCTCTATTTCCTGATCACCCTGGCACCATGGATTTAGTGCTAATCAGTCTAGTTCAGACTGCGTGCATTCATTCTGGATGTAGGCTTAAATAACCACTGACTTCAACCAATAGCCTTGGAAAAACAGGCTGCTCCCTTTGAAGGTTGGGTGGAAACATTCAAAGTTAGGAGGGGAGAGGGAGACCGAGAAGCAATCATTTGTTCTCTCTATTCCAAATCAGACTTTAAAATGCCAAAAGCAGCAGGTGGCGTCTGAGTGATTTTTTGTTTAATAGAAATATAATGCTATTTTAGGACCATTTATCTGCCCTTACAATGCTTGCACAGAGACTATTTTAAAACTGTGCCTTTGCCTGATTTTATATATATCCTATTATAAGAACTTAGAAGCATTTGTATCCCACTGCTTATATCAAACATTAAATTCACACAACACTGGGGGAGAAAGGACTTTCACACCACTAGCCAGGTTCATCTCTCGCATTAGTATGATGCATGTTATCAAAGTCCTTTACAGGGGTCTTCTCACAGGTCAGTGTTAACCAGAAAGCACTTGGGCTATTCTGTTGCTAAGTGGATGAAATAAGAAATGCTGTGTGCAGCAAATGAAAACAGTCAATGGCAGACTGACAGAATTTACTCTGTGGGTAAAATGTATAATGTATAGAAATACTTGTAAACGTCTTAAACCAAAAGATAATATAAACCCAAGCCTCTTTTGAGAAAACCACACATTTTTGTTCATTCTGTTCTCATTCCATTCACCAGCCTGGCATTGGTGCTGGGTTCATACCCATACCAGATATGAATTGCTTGGACAAAGACAAATATAGGGAAGAAACAACTTTCCATCTGGAAGTAGTGCTGACTCTTTGGAATAAATTCTCCAATAAATCCCAGCAAAAAACAACAAATTTAGAGAAAATGTGTGCTAAGCCAAGAACTTGACAGACAGTTCACCATTTCAGTTTCAGCTTAGAGATGCAATTATCTGAATAGTACATAAGCTTGTAGAATATACACTATGGTAATGTGAAAAATACAGCCCTTCCAACATCCCTGCCAATACCATTTATCTGTCGTTGTTTGGAATGCTCTCAAACAAGCATCAAATAAAACATCCTATCAGGACACTCAACTATGTTGTGAAAATTAGTGCACATGGCATCAAGGAAGAGAAAGGAAGAAAATCTGATCCTGCAAATGACAATGTGAGAAAATCCAATTCAAATATTTTAATAATAATAAATCAAGTTTAACAACTTGAATCACTGTGACAGTCTGCAGGGTAAACATTTTGCAAGCAGGAATCTCTTACACCAAGAGAAAAAGACTTGTCTTCTTTCCACAGTGTCACTTGTGGCCAAAGTGATCTAAAAATAAAGGCTGCGGATATGTCTGCCACATGTGAAGTACAGTGGTATGGTGAGGATAGGAGTGTCTTTGCTGTCGACAGACCCAAGCGGAGGTCTCAGGTATGGGATGCTCAACCTACCAGAGTGCTGGAGCCATATACTGCCAGGACAGGGGCCATGGGACACCCTCACCCATGGACACCCCCACCATGAGACACCCTCACTCATGGGACACGGAGGCATGTCCCTAAATTCCCTTTACATACAAATAGGCTCTAATAGGTTCTAATATGTAATTGGCATAAGTGACATGCTGGGGTTCTAATAAAAGACGGGGAACAAAATTGCAAGAGTGGCCGGTTCTGGTGTAAACCCTACAGCATGCCAACAGTATCTGCAACTGCTGACCTTGTTATATTCCGTCTTAGGCTTTGCTTGTTTTTTTTTTTTTCTTTAGGCTCAGGGACAGGTTAAATGAGGTGGAAGATGCATGTTGTAAGTTCATTCAAGGGAATACAGGATTCACAGTCATCAGAAAGAAGAGTGAAAAGAGATATGAATTATCATGGCTTTGGCTCATTTTAGATATAATAAATTATGCCTTCAAGTTTCCCGGCATTAAAATGCACAGTATCTAGTATGCTGTTTTGAACTGTAGGCTTTGTGGGAGTTGACCTGTGAGCTCTAAGGAGAGCTCTCCAAAAGGCTCAGCTGCATTTTCTGCAGATGGAGTTTGCATCCTCACACTGGTCCATCATTCTTTTTTGTAGGCACAAGACAGTGACCCTGCTCCTCAGCTGCAATTGCAATGCTAGAAGCACAAGCGTGCAGGTGGCAAGGGCAAGGCAAAATGGACATTGCCCTTGTATTAAAAATAGACGTTTTCAGCATGCCCAGATTCCATAAGCACAGGGGAAACTCATCACTGGGAGGCAAAAAGGTGGTCCTCGATGCTCCTTTAAAGGGGTTTATAAAGGGCTCAAAAGAAAACATCTTTAAGAGATGCTAAAAAGAACCATATTTTCAGCACATCATCAGACACACAGAGTCAGCACTTTAACAACAAGTTTCTGTTGCTTAACAGACAAAGCACATATTCCCCTGCTACATCAACCCTGCCTTCACATTTGGGGACTGCATTATCTGCAGTGTCTGGTTGCTATTTCCCTGCCAAAAAGCAGAAAAAAAAAAGTCCATATGGTTCCCATTCTATGGGGGAATGTGCAAGCTTCCACACAGAAACTGCACAAGAGCAAGATCCTATTTGCACTGCAATAAACGCCATTTGCTCATGCCTCATGCCTGCGGGCAGTACTGAAAAAGTTAGATTCATAAATAGTATCCTGGGGCTCCCATAATGTAAGAGTATTACCAAGCATTATCAAGGCAGCAATTTTCTGTTGCAATAAGCCACACAGTCAGATGTTTGAGTTGGAAAAGACCTATCTGAATATTGAGCCCATTGGCCAGCAAGTGCACAGCATAGTCCCCCAGATATCAGATATTAAACTGTTACAGTACATCACAGTCGTAGACAAATGGCCAGGAGAACTCCAGCCTTTGGACCATTTTAAATGAGCTTCCTTACAGTGCAAGTACAAGAGCTCTATCTTGTTCTTGGTATGAGGGCATAAAACTACTAAAACAATGTTAATACCACAAACTGAAAAACAAATTGCATATTACAACAGGGCACACTACTCCCCAAAATAAAACCTGAGTACCTTTGTAAATGCAATTCAGAAAACGCTGATTATAAAATAAAAAAAGGCACAGAAAGATTGCCAGGTGAAAAGGGCTTATCTACTGAAGTGTGTGCTTAGCATATCTTCAGTAACTCATACTGCAATGCTATAGCACACTACAGGCTAGATTCTGCAGCCCATTATACCAGTTTTATGCTGATGTAACTCCACTGGATGCCTAAACAGAGCTACATGGGCATAAAAACAATATAATGAAACGGAGAATCAAGCTTTACAATGTAATAGACTCTGAAGAAAATTATCTATTCCTTAGTGGGGAAAAAAATCTTAGTTATTTTTAGTGAAATCCTCTCACTCTCTTTTGTTTTATTCCCGCTATAGATTTTCAAGGCAAATATGCAGTTATATCGTAATAAAAGTCATAGTACTACAGCATGAGCAATGAGAATCTAACTTTTCATTTAGAAACAAGAGTCCAGATTCTTCCCTGAGGTTTGGTTATGGCCCAACTCAAAACCTAATATAATTCACATCTCTTAAGGCACTGCAAATTTTAAATACCATCCCCTGGCACCTGCAAAGACACGTCTCTCCAGTAGACCTCCATCCTCCATATAATCCTGTGTGGATTTAGCAACTTACAAAAATGCATCTATCAACCCAATAAAGAATCATAAAGTAGATGTCAGCATGTGCAGTTAATCTTCCTTCTTAAGTTTTACTGGCATTTCATGACTCTTCTGAATCACCACTGTGATTTGGTTATCTGTTGCATTTCCCATCCCCAGCCTCAGGTCACCAAGCTCCACAGTGGTGGGCACCCTCAGGTCTGTGCAACTCATGCTTATCACAGCAGGTCAACACCTGCCTCACCTGACTGCTGCACAGACCAGGCCTGATGCAAGGAGTGGTCTTTGTTTTACAGCTCTTTGGGTAACATTGCTCCATGCAAAGCTTGACAGCTTGACCCACCTTACTGCCAAAGTATTATGTGGCATCTTATGTGCAGGGTGGGCATGGGCACAAGCATCAATGCAGGTGGGCTGCAAGCAGCAGCTTTGTGGTCACTTCCAGACCGTCCTCACCATGAGGAATATTAATGTGTTTGCCTAATGCCCCTTCACTGATGACTGAAGTGCTTAAAAACCTTTCAGTCTCTTGTACCATGGCACACACCTGCTATGACACCTGTGTCTTTTGTCAGTGAACAAAAGATTGCACTTACATATTTCAGAAACAAAAAGCATCAGTGTGCTCCTGGACTTAACTAAAATAAACCTCATGAGTGAGATTTTTATTATACTTACAATTAAAGGGGTTTATGAAAAATAGTAAAAAATTATAAGTACAGGGTATGTAGAGACCACTAGGAGAATGCCTGGGCAGATTAAAAAAAAAATCCAGTGTAACCAAGAGGTCCTGGTGATCCTGATGGTACAGCATTTTAAAGACACAATGAAAGGACAGAAAAACAACTGCATAACTTTTGACAGACAAATTGATTTTTCTGCATAGTAAGAGCCTCTCCTCATGGTACTGCATACAATCAAGATCTCACCACAAGAACATTTTGAATGATGGTTTAGTCCTAATGAAACTGAAAATATTTTGACAGTCTAGAAGGAAGAGATATGTCAAAGTGGTAATTAATTGTCACTCTTAGAGAGATATCTGGTACTGCAGTTTTTTTCTTGCTTTACAAATAAAAGAATATTTAAAAAACTGCAGAGCTGAAATTCTCCATTGAGTACAATTTCTTTTCCCAATGCTCAGTGCCAGTGTGTTCAAAGAACTGAGTGACCAAACCATCTGAGCAGCCTGACCACCTGAGCACTACTGGTACTCTGATACAAATAATGTGTGATTCTGAGATAACTTTCTCAACTTCAAAAAAATTATTCTTGTGTTAAAATTAAATTAGTCTCAAAGGAACATTCAAAATACAGTTTCCAAAACATTCACATAACTGATATGTAGGAATTTATTTGAAATACAAGTCAGCTGTCCACATTAAACACCAGTGGATTATGAACCAGTGATGGTTTTATTTATAGACTATAATGTTTTACCAGCTTGAAAAGTATGACAATAGAGGAGAAAGACTTATTTGGAGGTCAGAACAGGGAAACAGAAGCAGAGGATTCTGAAATCACAACTCCAAACAAATTATCTTTTCTTCTGAGTGTGGCCTCTTCATCCACAACATGGGAATATCTGCGTGCTACAAAACTATTGCTTGTAAAGGACAATTAATCAAAACAGGCTATTAATTTCTGTCATTTTTTAACTAGTGGGAATGTTTTTTCCTCAATGCTTCAACTAGCAGCATCTTAAAAAAATATTTAATAAATAAAGCCATTCTCTTTTCTTTCAATAAATGCTCCCCTTCAGCTGGAGAACACAGATGAGAGTATGCATGGAATTTAACAATCATATCAAACATCTCTCTGATCAAAGAGTTACTGTCAAAGGGCTCAGGGCCAAACCTCCTGCTTCTCTTCAAACTGTTGTTAACCTATCCGAAAGCAGAGCTAGATTTCAAGGATATCTTTTTCTAGCTCATGAAGTAATTGGAAATGCAATCATGCAGGTAAATAATGTGATGATGTAATTTCTCTGCTCAGTTTTGGAAAAAGTTGCAATTCTTTGTGTCAGCAAATGGTAGCTGAGAAATGAAGAAGAGTGTTGCTCAGAATATTACCCCTAAATCCCATCTGCTTACACACTAATTCAAGGCTTTTTCCCTATCTAGCATTTTTATTCAGACAATGCCATGGAAGCCAGCCAGCCTGCAGAGAGAACCCCAGATGAAGTAATAGCTCTATTATCCAAAATACGCTGGAATCTTCAATGATTATTTTAACAAAAGCAAAGTCAGTAAAGGGAAATTTTACTGGTTTCTGCTTCATGACAGAGAGAGATTAAAAAAACATCCACTAACATTTGCCAAATAGAGATGGAAACTATTAGGAAAAACAACTTCCCATTCAAATAGATACTGCAAACAAGAGGGCATAAAAAAAAAGGGAAACTAAAAGAAGAACTTGACAATATAACATTAAATGCTTCAGACAAAATATGACTGGGTGAATTTGCTTCCGAAAAAGTTTCACCACAGAAAGAGAAAATAGAAGATGACATTCAAAATAATTTTAAAGAAGGCATAAGAAAACATGCATTCCTTACCCATTCTGTATAGCAGCTGTTGGATCGTAAGTCAAAGCCATGCCAGCCTGCACATAGTTAGGGAAGAAAAACAGATTTTTACTATTACTGCAGGAAAAAGAAAAGTCTGACATGAAACATATTCTAAGCCACTGTGAATAAAAACTGGATGCAACTTAAACAAAAGTCTAAATTCTCAAGGGAAGTTCAGATGGCCCAAAGCAGCACAGACAGATTGGCTACCTCCCCTGCCTGAGAGATCACTGAGAAACAGATCTGTTCAGTCTGTTGGTTGTCATCTGTCCATAACATTTAGGGCAAATGGTGTTTTTGTTGCACCAGTATCAGTTAATAACTCCACTGAAATCAATGCGTTTCCAGCCGATTAATCACTATAACAAGATGGGGCCAAATCCTGCTGTTGCCTGTGAGACAGGTAGTTGGTAAACATTCCAAAGCCAACTTCATGAGAGCTGCTCAGGAAGGAATCTCATCTTTCCTCCAAAGGTCACACCCTGCATGACCCCAGCCCATCCTTTCCCTAGGATGCCACTCATACTCACAGTTAATTCATTACTACGAGACAAGAAACAAAAAATGGGCTGTGAAGCAGAAAAGCTTGAGCTTTTAAATAAGGCTTTTAAAACACTTCAGGGGCCTGGGCAGCAAAAGAATTTCTTAATGTGTTACACAGAGCTCTTCAGCTGCCATTTACCACCAGGCAGACGGTGACCTGTGCGAAAGGAGCTGGCAGTGTCAAAACATTGTCCAGTGAACAACTGTCATCACTGCCACCATTAGCAGACATATCCACAGGTACCACAGGAAAGGGAGAGCACAGGGCAGGAGACAGAATTTACCACTCCCCCTTATGCTCCAAGACAGCAGTCAGGATCATGCAGGAAGGACCTTTTTTACTCCCAGCATTTACTTTAAGATGTGGAACTGACAACCTCTCCTCCCACATACTGCATTTGCTTTCCCTTTTTACCCTTCTTTTTCTGAAATACTTTCCAATGTAAGACACTACCACGTGATGGGAAGAAACTGCTCTTTGTATAGAGCTAGAAGCAGAGGGGAGAGGAACCCCCATTACACATGGTGTTGCTCTCCCATTGGAAGCGGCTGAAAAAATGTCATGGTACCACCCCACCCCAGGGCACTGTATTTCTATTTGTCTGTCATACATATCATATGCTTGTTTCCTGAGACAGGCAGCATTTTCGTCAAGGACAGATGCTTTACCAACCACGTGGCAGGGTCTGTGCTCCTGCTGGGAGCTTTTAATGCCCCTAAACCCATCTACTAAAGTACTTTTGAATAATGACATCTGCCCCCTTCCAGATGGCTGCTCAGGCAGGTCAGGAAAGTGCTTGGGCTTGGCTGGTTCCCATGCAGGCAAGTGAGCAGCCAGGGAAAATGCTCTGGTGAGGAGCAGGCAGAGAGCAGACAGCACTCCTGGAAGAGCTGGGTTTCCTCAGTAGCTGCACAGTGGTCTAAGAGGGGATGGTCCAGGTTTCCAGAGGCCAAAAATAGTTTCTGATCTGAAAGGCCAACTTTCACACCACCTTATGGCACGAAAGAAAGGTTCATGTCTTTACTAAATGTGTATAATTTTCTCATTATTCTTTTAAGCAGATGCTAGGGCAAATGCTTTGATTTGTGAAAATGCTGCTGTTTTAATAACATATGTAGTCTCTCCCAAGCAAAAGATAATTGAGGAGACTAAGTACATGTGGCTATTCTAAAAAAATATTCATTTCATGCAAAGAAAAAAAAATCGCTATTTCTGCAAGTTTGAAATGTCAAAGAAATGAATATAGGGTGACCTCAATCACTACTAATTTTGATGCAAAAAATAAATTAGCTTAGAAAACTGTCATCCTTTACTTAACTTGGTTTTATATTCTTATGTCTCATACATTCTCAGAGTATTATATTGTTTAGTAAGGTTGCATTAATTACTAATGGAAATGTGTACGTTTGAAAACAAAAGAGAAACAATATAACTTTAATACCATAAACCTTTTTTGAATGCAATACATTTTTGAGGAAAAATACTGTCTTGTTCTCCTTTCTCTTTTCAACACTTATAAAATTTGTTATTACTCTGTTTTTATATTCCTGTGCTGGTAAAGGCAATGTAAACAGTATGTACAAGCCCTAGAGGGACAGAAAAATTAGCTCTCACAATTTAAAAAAAAAACCCTATGAAACCTTTAAAATAACTTAAGATATTCTCTATAAATTGAGGTGTTGACATTTTAATGTTTCATCACACTTCTATTCAAGACTGAGGGAAAAAAGCACTTATAATTTCTTGGGAAAGGACAGATCTAAGCTTTCTAAATTAGGGACTTTCTACATCTAATTGTCCTTAGAGTTGCCGGGATCAGAGCTCACTGCATCCCACAGTTTGCATTAGTGACCTCGGGACAAAATGGCAACAAGGAGGTAGTTCTGCAAGGAAAGGGGAAAATTAACAATTGGTGTTACTTTACTTTCTTTGACATAAATAAGAACGAGGGTGTAGAAAGGACAAACTACAGCAGCTCTTTCCCTGCAACCCAAACCCTGTTCCCTGTTCACGTGAGACCTGCAAGCACACAGTTACACTGCTTTCAGTTATGTTGTTTTTCTTATGGGTATTTGAGTCACGGCATGGACCCTCAGCTGCCCTCCAACCCCTTCACCCCCAGACCTGTGTGTGGGTGCATGCAGACAAGCTGCACACACTCCATTCTCTATAGATTAGCATCAGGCCCATTACACAGTTAAGAACAGTTGTGTGCCTGGCAAGTACAAACTATGGAAAGCTAGACACTCATCTCCTTATCCATGTTCCATATCCTTACTACATGGTGCCAAATGACCAGAATCTGTCCAAGTACTTCAGCAGTGACCACTATAAATATCACCATCGCGTTTTTGTCAGTAAATGCAAAGTTTCACATTAGACAAACAGGACACAGCGTGTGGCAGTACGTGCATATGGTAACCACCTACAGTTGGCCCAGTAATATCGCTAATATCCCCCATTTCTGAATAGCCTTAAACAGCTGCTGTTTCAAAGAGCTGCTAACACAGGACTATTTACTTCTTCCTCATCAAGTTGTGTAATTCCTCTCTACAAAATTATGCTGGCTAGAAGCCCAGGAGTGGCAACAGCTAGCATGGACCAGCAAAAGATTTATGGTCTGCAGCATCCTCATTCATCAGGAATAAAAATTGATGAGCAATAATAACTTACTGGAAAACTGTCTGCATTTTCCTCCATAGCACACAAACAGGAATTCCAAAAATACTTGGTTTTGGTCAGGGTTGGCCTCAGATTTCTATGAGATAGAGGTCCAGCTAATTCTGTCTAAACCAGAATAGAATACAGCCATCACAGTACTTAAAAGAGGCTGAACTATACCAAGGCACAGGTTGATGCCTCTATAGCAACCCCCTGTTGTGCTGTGTCTTCTTCTGGGTTTTTTTTTTTTTGGCACCCACTGGTTTGTTCATGTTTCAGTGAAACATTGTCTGATAGTGAGACTTCTGATGAAATGGCACCTGAGAGAGTGGTGCTGCTGATGGAATAGTGCCTTAGGAAAGAATTTTTCAGATAAATCTTTTATGAAGGAACAACTGAACCACAGAATTTTTATATCACTCAGCCAGATAATGGACATACTGAGTTATTGAATGAAAATCCTGCACATCAATATTTCAATATGCAATGCTTTAAAGTAATCAAAAAAAAGGAGTAGCTGCTATCAGTTCCATACATAATGGTAATAAAGATCATTCTTAATGACTACTGGTCTGTTCAGAAAGTTAGGTGACACAGAAATAAACCCAGCTTGTTTATAATATCAATTTTTAAAAAAGACTACTTAAACTATGAGTTTACTTACTCCATATTTTTAACAAAGTGCCTGATCTTCAGACCAAGGAATAAAAACTTTTTGCTATTTTTTGTGCATTTTTCTAAATATTGACATCAGTAAACAAAGATATTCTAAGAATAAGAGACTCAGTCTGCACCTTTCTTTAAATTTTAGCTGTTTCCTTCAATAAAGAGCAGGAAATATCAAAAAGCCTGTGGAGGTAAAGGATTGCCCCAAGAAGTTTGAAGGCCTTTGTTCAACACTTTACAGTGAAAAAATTTCCATGGGCAAAGACAAGGTATTCTGTTTCTGGCTGTTTTTTCCCCCCTCTCTTTGTTATGATTTGAACATAAAAGACTCTTAGACCATCACATTTGCATTTCTTATGTAAATTGAATTTGTAAATCTCTCAAAGAAATGATTAAGTTGTGGAGTGATTACTAAAAAATAATCATATCTTCAATATCATGTGAAATAAAGTGGGTTTGTTATTTCTCTTCCAAACCTCTGTGATGTCTCACAAGAACAACATTTATCAGTGCAGTATCTGTCTTCCAGCAAACAAAAATAGCTATAAATGACCAATTTTTTCTGTGCATGTTCTGTGTGTCTCAGCCTCTTCTGTGTTGCTGGGAAGCAGCTTACATGAACAACTTCACCATTGCATCACCACGTACTCTCAGTGCACATGTATTTCCATCACTGTGGGGGAAAATTCACCATAATATCGACCTGCTACAGAGATGGGCTCTTCCCTCAACCCTCTTCCTCAGGGATGAGACTTCCACATTAACTCATTGAACCTGCCCTGGCCAGCCTATGCCTAGAGCTGGAGCACCTGTGCAGGGCAAGGCTGCTGCCACCACAGAATTTCCTATTGTGCAGAATGTCATAGTCCCATTGGAAAAAAAACTGAAGGGTGAAATCCATGAATGTGCTGGGTTTTCCAAGGAGAAAGCCCCATGTAATTTTCCTCCTTAAGGTGAGATTTGGAAAGGTAAGGTAGTAGAAAGTTAAGGTGGAACTTGGAAACACCATCTCAATGCTGTTTGGGAGTGGCAGCTGCACTGGAGACTGGAGAGAACCTGACAGACTCAGCTCAGGTGAGCCCCAGGGTGATTGCCAGCAGGAGGGAGCCCCTGTGGCAGTTATGGAGAATTACCTGTACTGTGGGACATCTGCATAAAATTTCTACACTCACACTCAAGGGATTTCTCTGGTGAACTGTTGTGGGAGTTAGATCAGAAGACAAGTCTCTCTTCCCCATCTCCTCTGACTCATACATTCATCTTTTCACACTGGAGGACTGCCATCCCAGGGGAATAGATGTGCTCTTGGCTACCACAGTGGAATCAATTGGAATTTCAACACTTAAATTCCTGCACCTGTTTTGTTACCATTGCTAATATGTGCCAGGCATCGTAACACAATGATCTCTGAAGCTCTGACAGCAGATACTCTGACTGAAACACTCTGAAGAACAGCGAGAGTAGGGATAAGAAACCATCAACCCAAATGAGATTAATTTAAAATACTGATTTAATAAAATAAGCTCAATTACAAGTAAAGTTAACTTGGCAGCATTTCTTCCTTTGATTGTTGAAACAGTTCTGTCAGAAATATTCCACATTATTAGAAATACTTCTGAATTTAATTCTGAATAAAACCCCCTACCTTTCCTTTTAAGAGAAGAATAAATCTAGAATGTAACACCTCTTAGATATATAGATGCATAAGAAAGAAATGGGGCATTTCTCAGTAATGTGTGTTCATTAAGCCACTGCAAGTTCTGAGGAAAAAAAAAAAGAGGTTGAAGACAAAAATATGCAACACTGTCAGACTTGAGAAAGTGATTCATGAACCTCAGAAGGTCAGAGGCTGCACTGATAGACACCATGACAAATTCATATACCTAAATGAACGAAAAAAACCCCTTTGCCCTACAGAACTGGAATGGAAGTCTGACCTACACAACTTTTGTTCTTGGGGTCAAGTCACTTTGTTCCCACTTCAATTTATCTGATTAGTTAAAACATAAGTGCTGAAGTCTATAAATGCCAAAGAGAAAAAGAATAAAACAAAAGAGGACATATATAATAATTCTGTTTCCACAGCCAGCTCATACATTTAACCTTATAATCTTCAGGTCTATGAACCATCTGCTTTTGGGCATCCAGGACACTCATTTTGCCATCAGTCTGATCCAGTGCTTTATCAGCTGTGGATTACAGTCACAATTGCACACGAGATGTGTGTGCTACAGTGAGTTGGGAAGACTCCCAGGGATGGCTTGCAGCGCTGCTGAAAATGACAGCCCACCAGATATCTGCTAGGGATACAGCAGAGAAATGTACGTCCTTTCCTCCCTCTCGCCAACATCTCTTTCTTCTGCCTAAGAAAACACTGTTGTAGCAGCAGAATTCGAAGAAAAACCCAACTACAGGAAAATCTCCAGGGCAAATGGCATAACATTTTTCACTACAGAAGAAAATTCGAAGTCAAAATGAAAACTAAGAAAACTCATCTCTGAGAACAGGTACAGTGCTGATTATATTTTAACCAAACCATGGCCTTTATTAAAAGCAGTCCCTTTTAAAATTCTGATTCCAGTGACAGCAATTTCATATGTCATCAGTTAAAAATATTTCTATGTGCTTTATAAGCTCAAAATCCAACTATTTAAACTGGTCTTTGGGGTTTGTGCCTCTAAGGCACCTTTTCAAACTGTTGCCCACTGTTATCATTTGCCCTCCTCTTTCTCTCTCTCTGTTGGCTTCTCTTCAGGTTCAACTCCTCTCTTTACTAAACTAAGTTTCTGTTGAAAATAAGCATGCAAAGTAACAATCTTTAATTTATTTACATGCACACTAAATATATATAGTAAATGTCTTTGTGGGTGGTTTACATATGAGGGTACTACTGCTTATCTGGATAGAACTGGAAATTGCCTCTCACAGCAAAGAAAAGTTATTTGTCTAGATATAAAATATATCAGCCCTAGACACTGAGGATTATGGAACACAACTAAGTCGTACCTATCTCCTTGGAAGCATATAAACAATCTGTGTCTGAGTTATAAATGGGCCTGGCACAGAACTACTAATCACTTCTAAATCCACACTGTTGGTAAAGAAGGGACAACTGGCACCAGGAACAACCGCTTCTCCCATTCACTGGTACTGACTTTACAACATTCAGGAAGTCTCTTAAATTACCTATTTTATGTTTTTCTCTCTAAATTACTGTTTGCATTAGGCAAAGTTGTAATGAGCAGCAGATAAAAAGGGAAACTGTTAACAAAAGCAACATTCCCAAACTCCTGGGTCATCCTCTTTTTTTTTTTTTTTTTTTTGAGAAATAATTAAAAGCTTCTTGAAAGACAACAAAGGAGAAACGGGGAAAGGAGGAAGAGAAGAAAAGGGAGGAAAGAAGGGTAACTTCATTATTTAGAAACAAGAAATGCAATCCAAATTACAGAAGCAAAAAAAGCAATCAATAGAAGAATTATTGGTTGCAATGATTACATTTCATTATACGTCAGACAAAAAATTCAATGTCAAGGGAGCTGCATTCAGTGGTGCATCTCGTTGTTGTGATATATGCACCAATACTGAAATGGTGATATTCTTTCACATGAAAGACAACACAAATATGTTAAGGGTCTAAATTTTATAGAAACTTCCAAATGAAATATCAAATATTTCAAACTACTATGGCTCTAAAAGAACCTTCATCACTTTGGGCTGACCAGATATAGAAAGGCTAAAATTTCTAGAACTGTAAACAATAATAAACTTTTAGCAGATTTCTCCCTTTCTACTAGATAATTTTAAAATAAACTCTCTCTTTAATACATTTATCAAAAAACTTTATTTCTGGATAACCAAAACCAAGTTTCAGTAAATCTGCAATAGAAGATTATGTTGTGAAATTTTTTTATGTTGCCGTTTTTAATTCCATCTGATCTCAATTTGTGACTACACTTAATTCCCTGACTGCATTTTCAGCTAATGAAAATTTTTCGGGAGATACATCACCCACCTCTAGACTTGTCAATTGCAATTTAGAGGTAAATTAAATCAAATATTTTACGGACAGAATTTGAATACGATTATGCTCTATCACCATCTCAATCTGATCTTGTCAGGACAAGTTTCAAAACAGAGCTCTGAATTAAACCAGTGTGACACACAAGAAGACTGAAAAAAAATTACTGATCTTTGTGCAGAAATTATGTCAGTTTTTAAGTCAGAGTTTCATTGCAAATATTTCCTGCATTGCAGGTTTCTCTATACATTTATTGCACTTCTATGTGAGACACCTAATTTGATGGCCTTGTACAAAGCCATCACTAATCTAAGCTCTTGGCTCCTTAGTTCAGAACTGGTCAGCCATCACAAATCTTCAGTTAAAACTCTCAGTAAATCTCCTGAACATTTCCTGGGACTTCAAACGAGTGGAAGGGTAAGGACTAGAAAGTCCTATTCAAGATCTGGCATTCTTCCCTGGTTACAACTGTCCAAATAAACCAAGCACCAAGCCCATCTACTCCTACCCCCCAAAATGTCCTAGAGAAATTCAGTGTACTCCTAAAGATTTGACTTTAAAAGGGAAGCCAATTTAACAGCCAGTTGGAGTATTTCTATATGACTATAAAGCATTCCAAAAAGATGTATGATAGGAATAAGATTTTCTATTGCATTCTGCAGCATGACCTGAAAACTTTACCAAAAAAAAAAAAAAGTAATCCTGTCTTATAAAATTGCACAGAAGAGAGTGAAAGCTCTGAGAACAGCATAACCAGAGAGGTAACACTACAGCAAAACTGGTTCTCTCCACTAAATCTCCTGCCATTCCCTCCCTACAGCAGAGGACTGGGCACAGCTGTCTATCTCTACTTTGCATGCTCAAGTTTGAGGCCAGTGACAGAAGGGTTGGTGCAATTTCTCTGGGATGTGCCCTTCCGAGAAATAATTCCCATGCACACTCAATGCTAATGCTGGTTAAACCTCAGATGTTTTAAAAATGCCCTTCACGTAAGTATTCAAGAATGCAAAGGCTTATCTGAACAATAGCCAAAATGCATCTTGATCTAGATACCACAGGATTTGGCCAGGTGGAAATATTAAGGGAGTAATCTCTTGGATGCTATTTCAATACTTTCCTTAGGGGAAGAAACCACAAAAAGGTAGAGGTGAGGGATACCATTTGCAATCAGAACCATGACGTTTGTCATATATCAATTATCCCTCACTACTCACTGCCTGTTCTTTTAAAAAGAAATTAAAGTTGACAGGAGTAATTGTAGGAAGGTTACGCAAATGCTGCTATATAGAGAACAACTGAGTGATATATCATGCTTTGAGTAAGATCATTAAAGGACAAAGAGTTAGAAAAACCCTACTACATATGGAATACAAGAGTAATTATACAGAAAAATTTTACATTGGAAATAAGAAAATTAGCAAAAGTGCAGAAGAAATTCAGCAAATAAATAATCCTCAAACAGAACATGCGTTCTTGTCTTTGATGCTCTGAGTAGTAAATATCCAATGTGCAGCAAAGTATTAACCAGATGTTAGTAAACAGAGAAAATCTGAGACAATCTAGCCTGAAATATTTCTGAGTTTGTATCTTTGCAATCTTTCCACATTTGTAGATTATACAATGACAACAGCTCTGTAGTTAACTGCAATCAACAATAAGGAATGACATCTCCCAGCATTGAAAATTAATTTTTAAGTGTTGATACTATAAACACACGAACCGTACTGTGCCTTGAGGTCACCAGGACATCACTGTGCTTAATAGGCACCACTCCACCAGCAGCAAATGAACTACTCTAGATATAATAAGCTGATGCCCTGAGGCCACAGGCATAATGGTGGCTTGCTGGCTTTAACTTTATATTCTCTTTTTTTATTGATTTGAACTGAAGGAAGTATAGCAGAGTGGAGATAATAGCTATGATGGTATTTACTATTTAAACAGAGATTTAGAAGTCTTTAAAATATGGATTGTTGACGTTGTGGAGAGTTTATTGTTATCTCCTAGACCTTTGCTTTTTCAAGGTCTGTATACCCTGACCTGAGTCTACTGCTTGAAGTACTTCTTGGCCACCTGCTCCTCAGTAGACCCTTAATATGACAAACCATAATGGCTCCTGAGAAGACATCTCCATTTTTTGAGACATACAGCATAAGAGACAGCAATGAGACTTTGGAGACTTCTGCAATCTCCTACAGCAAATGTGTCTGCTACACTGGGATTTTCAGCCCACACAGCTTAAAATGGATCATTGCTGTTGGAATAGTGTACAGTAACCACCTTGGTAGTGGGAGAAATTTCTACACTTTCTAATGGCCTTTCTGTTTTAAGAGCTCACAAATTGTGCTAGAATATATATGTCATAAACTAATGGTCTGAAAAGTATTATCTAGCAAAATCAAGTCATTACAAAAAAGCAGAAATTATCTAGCAATTCTCATGTTACTTAGAAATACCTTTTTTTCCTTTAAATTTGCCTTGCAAAATTGACGTAAGTACAGCAAAATCCACCAAAAGACAAAAAACCCTCACAAAACAAACAAACAAACTACAACCATGAAACAAACAGGAACCACCCCTCCACCAACTTGTATTCTAGTAGGTCACAATTGAGCAACATACTTTTTTTTCCTTAAAGTCTCAATCATAAATACAAAGAAGAGTCATTTAGGATAGAAGTACTTGTAAGTCCTTCAGCCTTCACAGTTATCACCATGTGTAAGAAGGTGCTATGACCAGATCTATCTTATTTATTCATGAGTCTTTATCTTATAATAGCACTGCAAACCAGTAAACAAACTCCTGAAGAGTCAAATAATTTTCTTTCTTCTTTCACCTATGTTTGGAGTCACTTCACAAACAAGAATACAGAAAAAAACTCAGTTAACAAACTATTTGCAGCAGAGCAGAAAGCAACTATTAGATTATTTTAAAACTTTGCACACATGATGTAGCCGAGTCTACTGTGAACCATTTTGCCTCAAGCATAAATGAAGGGCTCAGTTAGATAAGCATTCAGAAAATTTTTACATGGACCCTAAGTCTGGAGGTATAAGGGCATCTCTACTTTTTGGGAACAGCCTACCTATTCCCTAATGACCTTTTACCACCAGGAACTATATGGAGAAAATAACATTTTTGAGTTGCTTCCATGTAAACTGGTTTGTAAAAGGTACACCCTGGGTGCTGATGGCAGTAAGAGAATGCCCAGCTCAGGTCTGGCCACAGACAGAGCGCTCACGGTGGGACCTGGCTGCCCCCAGTTCCACACCAGGCTCTGAAATTCTCCTTTCCTGTAACTTTACACTGCACACATTACCATAAACCTCCACCTCCCCACTGCTCACATAGTTTTTTCTGTATGAAACTATTGTATTTGGTGTGCAATCTGATTTCTTCATAGCCCTAAAAGGTAGACCTCCAGCTCTGTAGCTGACTCCTGCCAAGCCTCAGGAAAATAATTGCCACGTGGCACTTACCTCTCCTTCTCTGGGCCACGGCCTTCCATTCTGTGTGTATTTGCTTTGATTCTGGCGCTTCTTTTGCCCTCCATCAGCAAATTTGCACAGCAAAGGCTCAGTGGGGGCTGTGAAGACAAGAAACCCAGTCCATATTAGCATCCCCCCCAAAGAAAGTGATTATACCAGCAACAGTAGTGCTTTGTAATACTGATCTTTTGAAGTAAAATCTTGCCTTCTGCAGATATTTTTTGCCTCTTTTAGCCTTGACTCCAGTGGCAGCTGTTCTTATTAACTAAGCTTCAAAAATATATACTGGCAGCCCTTAAAAGAATTTAGCAAATATTGTTGAAAAAATAATCAGCCTACGCAAAATGTTAAGTTGCTGTAGTGGAATAGTGTAGTCAGGCATTAGTTCCAGCTAACTTAGACACGTATTCATGACCAGCATTAGTGCAAGGATAAACACTGCTTTACTAAAGCAGTTTTCTGTTTTTATTGCAAAAACTTTGAAAGAACCTGTTTAAGAAATAAGCATTCTCACTATTTGAGTGTTTCTCAGCACCCAATCCATTAAAAATCTGAATAAACAGAATAGAATAGAGACTTTTGCCAAACACAGTCCAATTAGCTTTCTTTTCCTCTTAACTCCTCTTTTAAGCAAGTTGGCAGCTGAGAAAACCCTTTTCCTCTCCAAGTGAGATCTGGTGTGTGTGAATACAATAAGGGGGAGAGGGGGAACCCAAGAAAGAAAGGATATTCACAGTGCTGCACACCCAAAAAGGAAGCTCACAATAGGGACCCCTAGTGAAGAAATGATGACAGATTAAACAGGTACAACAAGAGCGGAACTTGATGTCTTGGGATCTTTTCCCATCTCCCCAGTTTATAACAGCCTCCTAAAATATTTTTTGCACCAAAACTGTAATTAGCAGGCTGGTGGGAGCTTGTCTTTGCTGCTTCATCCTTAAAAAAGGGGCCAAATTCTATCCACTTGTTAGGTGTATGTCAGAGTTGTCCTTTATTGTCTATGTCAACAGATCAATAAACTAATATTAGCTTGGTTGAAAGAAATCTAAAAATGATGTGTCACATTTGAATCTTTTCAGGAATTTTTGGTTTCCCAGGCATGATAAGTCTGTAATTAATTAACCATGGGTTTTGATGGAAAGAAACAAGAAATCTGGTTTCTTTCTTTCTCATTTCCTGTTTCTGGGAGGCTAGAAATGTTGAAAGAATATAACTGCAGAGACCTGAAGAAAACCTTGTGGTAGGGGGGTTAATCAAGTTGTTCACTTATTTATTTGTAATAAAAACTAGAGTTTGGTTAAGAGTTAAGTTCATATAGTATTAAAAGAAGATAATCTCCCCAACCTCCTAATTACAGCCCATTCAAAATGGATCAGAAAGAACAGATTAAAGTTGTGATCACTTCAAAATCGCAACCAAGAAACAGTCCATGTAGAGAATCTCACATCAAAAACACAATTTCTCATTGGAACAGCATCACTTTGGCTACTTCTGAAGCTATAACGGCTTTGTTTTTTCATTACCATTTTACCAGGCTAGTAATTTCCAAGGTCAGTAGAAACCAAAGTGCAGGGAACAATCCATTATTGGCATAAAACTTGACTGTGTGACCCCAGAGGACCTTCCCCACCTCCGACTTCGATTATTGTATCAGATTGTGGTAGAAGCAATGCTCAGCCAACCACCTTAAATTTAAAACATCATTTTAAAAGACTGCAGGTGGCTATGGAGATTTTTTATGCAGATAGAGCGATTTCACAGGGCTGATTGCCCTGCACTTTCACTAGTTTTACTCCGCAGGGCAATGCTGCATGATTTCAGAGTGGTTACACAGAGCTCACTTTGATGTGACTGTGAGGGAGGAGCAGGTGCTAAGCCCTCATTAAAGAAAGACCTATTAAACATCATATCTGAAGCTTCAAAAGCTTTTTGTTTTAAGCACTGAACAACTACCAAGCAACATATGATGCCATTAGGAGGACCATGTAAAAACCATCTGCACATTGGATATTTACACATGCCACGGTCATCTGCTAATGTACACATGTGGTGTTAGCCCATGCACTATGATGTGGTTGAACAAGCTAGGAGATCACATATTTTACTACACATCCTCTCTATATATTAGCCAACCACAAATAGGAAGCTGCTGCCGTTTCCGGAATTCCCACTATTCAGCATTAGCATCTGACAACCTCATATTTGTTAATTAGTGGCTTCCTAAAGTTGATTGAGATTGAATAGAACTGCCAAACAACTTTACTAGCCCCATCTAGACAAAATGTGAAAAACATTGAATAGATTTTTCAGGAGTTTGGAAAGCAGATGGAAGAAGACAATGGTACCGCACGGGAGGTTATACTCCTCTAGAGTAAACTGAGGGGAATTCTGAGAAAAAGTCAGTCTGTGTTAATCAACATTAAAAGATGCAAAAAATTCAAAAGAAAATGTTCTGGGAGGAAGACAGCACCCAGATAAAAAGGTTTTGGGGTTTTGTTTTGTTGTTTTGTCCCTCCCCCTAAACTCAAGCATGTAGCATCAAGGAAGACAGAAAACTAGTCATAACTCTGAAGTGGTGCACATCCTAATGGTTTACACCTGGAAACAACTCTGGTAACCAAGCTCAAAATATATTTAAAAAAAAATCAAATCGATAGTCACTCTTCTTTCAGGACAGAAGGGAGAATGTAAGAGTCTTGGGAGTTCAAAGATGTTGCTCTAAGTACACAGAACTTAAATCTCTGGTTTACTTTAGCCCTCTTAAAATGCTTTATAGGAAAGGCTCTCTAGACTTTGCAAGGTCAAATACATACAAATATTTGGCATTAGTACCATCATTCTTACTAATCAAATACATAGCGACAGAGGATACTAGAAAGAACACATCCCATTCCACCATGCAAGCAAACTTATTTTCTAAATATTTCTTTCTTTCTTTTAATGGTTTAATTAGATTTCAAAAGTGGTTTAAAATAATAAATTTACTTTAGACAAGAAAAAGATCACAATTAGCTACTATGGTTATCAATTCGAAAGGAAAATATTTAGGAACTAGTCAAACAATATCTACATTAGATTAATATTGATAGATTGCAGTAGAAGTGGTATATTTTACCCCCAAATACTTCAAAAGGAGAAGGAAAACGGGTATTATTTTAAACTTTTCTAGTGGTTGTTCTTTTTTTCTTTTCTGTTCCACACAGACACTTCAATCTGTGGACTGCATTTTTACTTTTCTCCTTTTCCTCTGTACGTACACACTGACTGAAAATAAATGCCTACGTTCCTGCCTCTTCTCTCACCTTTTGTACTGCTGACTTAATAGAAAATGTAATTTGGATATCTGTAGATGTTCACATTTTGAAGCGATAAGCATATTTTTTTATATGGTTCTTGACATCCTCTAAGTTTTGAGCATATGTGGTATTTTGAAGCATATCTGGAAAATCTACTGTTGCTATTTTCATGTCAGAAAAGTGAAAATTGATTCACTTGAAACAAATTTCAGGCTATTCCATCCTGATAAACTCTTCAAGATAGAAGGCACTGCTCTTTCTTTGACTTCTACCTGACAGTAACAAACACAAACATCAAGAATGAATAACAGCTTTAACCTGAACAAGGCTCATTAAGCCATAACCCATTTTTCAAGGAGAAGAATTTAAATGCTTGCTGTAGCTCCCATCCAAAGCCTGCTCCAGTTAATAAGACATAAATAGCCCTGAACTTGGCTTTGAGTCCTGAGAAGGAAGTGGGATCAAACTGATAGTGCTGCTAAACAGCATTTGCCAAGATATTCAGGGCTGCCTTAGGAGAGGGCAGTAGTTGCTAGTGTTTAAATTCTGTTCCCATGGAAGTCAATGGCTAAAGCCCTATCTCTCTTCAGTCAGGCCCTGAATTTACTCTGAGAGTTCAGTGGAGGTGAAAGAGAGAGACTGGTTTTATGTCAATCAAGCCTGTCAATATTGTTGGAGTTCCCTCAGGAGATCAGCTTCTCATGCTCTGCTACTTTAGATGGACAGATTGTGCAGACAAACAGCACAGAACTGCCAAAAGGCTGTTAATATCACCAGAAGCAACACTGGTATTTAAAACAGCACAAAACCTTTAGAAGGAAGGAGATGGGGGAAAAAGTACCCCCTTCTCAAATCTTGGAGCCTCTAAGAAATGTTTCAGCTCAGGAAGTGAACTTCAATTAAATTAGAGAATTCAAAAAAGAAACCTAACCAAAATAAAAAAAGCAACCCAAACACACAAACCCCCCAAACTTCCAACTAATTCTGAATACCCAATTTCCTTAGTTTTTCATTCATTGGCAGGCAGATATACTTGAGCTCCTACATATGCAAAAATGTATATATTCATGAGCATGTGCTTCATAAAGGAAGATGAAAGCTGTCATTTGCATTCGGTGAATCTTTTCAATTATTTCAGGTGCTCTGAAACTTTTACTGTCTTATGAGTTCCTGGGAAAAGCTTGTGCTTCTCATCTTCTGATTCAGTCATACAGCATCATCTGTCCAGCAATGGCAAGAATTACACATATAAAAAGTAATAACAAGAACATTTCAATGCATTATATCTGCTTTTACTATGAACATTTTCGAAGACAGAGTATTTTTCAGCATGTCAGGAAGAGTTTAATCTCTCCTCATCTTTTGCAAAAATGAAAGTAACATTTTCAGTAGACAGTCTAGTAACGTGCATTGGGAACATTCATGTGGGTCTTTAGCCACCTCTATTTTGTTAATGTGAAGAAAAATTATGTGAAAGTCATTGGTTTGTCAGTGAATGGTCAGTGCACAGTCAATGATCTTTTTCAAAGTATGTTTTAATGAGAAAGTTGGATTAATTTCTTTTTCAGCCTCGGCAAATCCTCCTCCACAATAAAAAACCTGAGCACAGTAATAATTGAGTTCACAATTGCAACAAACATCCAAACTGATCAAGCTCTGATAACTACTTTTCTTTCTGCCTGCCTTCCAAATTTTAACTATTTTGATTACATTTTCATGTACAAATCACACAGAACATCTGATTGAAACACCCATGCAAGAGTCAACATCTTTGTCTGCTACAGCTCAGTCTTTTATAGTCTGCAAGAAAAACTTCAACCTATGGCAACATCAAAGCCATTTTGTAAGGAGACCGTCAACTCATACATTCTTTTGGAGGGAGACATGAGAGACACAAAAGCTCTAGAGCAAGGTAGGACAAAGCAAATGAAAGTTCTGATTCTATACCTGGGCTCAGGTGGATGCACCCAGATCACAGATCCTGCAGAGTTTATTTACAATATGAATTTTGCTGTTGTTAGCTGTGAAAATGCAAAAGTTCCAGGACCTCATAATAGAATCTCTGCTCTAGCGAGTCCACTGGCTCTTAGGAAAGCTCTGTCATGCAATACTTATTGATCCCAAAGTCATAAATAAACAAAACTCAAACTTCAAGGAAGATTATAAAACAAAGCCATAGCTATTCTGCTCCTGGGAAATGAAGATGAAGAACTACAAAAGATGGTACGAGACACCAAAGGACAAAAGGACATGTAAGCACAAAGTGTTAGCTGAGTAACAAAACCATACGTAATGAAGCAAATAAACACTTCATCCTATCCCACATGGAGTTGTTGAAGGACAAAAAAATGTATTTTGTCCATGATAAAGAATGTGATGTCACAGCACAGACCCTAACATACACAGGAACCAGTGCTCTTAACACAGGTCAAGCAATATACAGCATATTTCATAGAACCATAGAATACCCTGAGTTGGAAGGGACTCACAAAGGATCATTGAGTCCAGTTCCTGGCCCTGCACAGGACACCCCAGAAATCACACCATGTGCCTGAGAGTGTTGTTCAAATGCTTCTTGAACTCAACCAGGCTTGGTGCTGTGACCATTTCCATGGGGAGCCTGTTCCAGTGCTCAGCCACCCTCTGGGTGAAAAACCTTTTTCTTGATATCCAATCTAAAACTCCCCTGACACATCTTCAGGCTATTCCTTTGGGTCTTGTCACTGGTCACCACAGAGAAGAGATCAGTGCCTGCCCCTGCACATTCCCTCATGAGGAATTTGTAGACTGTACGAGATCTCTCCTCAGACTCCTCCAGGCTGAACAAGCCTAGTGAACTCAGCCTCAAATGGCTTCCCCTCTAGGCCCTTCACCATCTTTGTAAATTTGTCCAGTAGGTTTATAGTTAAACTGAACTACATGATATTCATTGGGCTTGTAAAGCTGATTATGAAAGCAAAACAATCAGTTACCATTGCATTTTAGTTTCTACAACATATCACTTTCACAATATAATTAGAGAAGTTGGGGAAACAGCTTTACATAACAGAAAATGACACCAAAGCAAAAAACACAAGGCAAACATCTATTTGGCTAAGCAAGAAAAAGAAGTGATTTACTTTTGCTAAACTGTATTATAGCTTGACTAATTATCTCTAGTTCACCTCTTAGTCTTAAGAATTGGGAAGCAATTCTTTCATCATATTGTATAATAATTATTTCTAAAGAGCAATAATATATTAGAAAAGAAAAATAAATTTTAGAAGAGAAATAATGAGCCAGGCATAAAGTTAGCGCTTCTGTCCTGTGAAACAGAAATTACTCGGAGCCGGTAGAACAGGTAACCTTTTGTGTATGTTGGAGAAACAGCATGTTAACTTCAAAATGTGGTCCAGATCTTGTTGCAATCGATCCAAACACTCAAGCTACTACATAGAAAAGTTATGCTTAATCATATTGTTGCAGAAACACCCATAAATATTAGAGCAGATCAGCAACTAGGGTTGCCTTTCCATGAGAAAGTGTTACATTCATTTTACAATTTGTTTTTGTTTAAAAAACTACTTTCCTTTTTAAATTTTCTACAGAAGAGGGGATTGGGAGCACTTCATTCAGGCCTATTAAAATGCTCCACTCCAATGTTGCTGATCAGGAGAAACTATTATAACTGTTACAGAAACAGATGCCTCAATATGATATGAAAACTTAAATCAATCAAAGTAACAAAACTGAGATTAAAACAGTGCTGAAATGTTGCAATACAATGGTATAATTTTATTTTAACAAGCTCCATTTCTCAAACAACTCTAGTGGCTGGGTTAATATCTTCTCCAAAAAACACTTTGATAGACTACCCTGAATTCATGCCTCACTGGAAAAGCCACGTACCAAAAAATGGAGACAATACCATATTTTGAAGAGAATTACTTACTGCAAGTATTTGAAAGCATTTACATAATATCTGTGAGATAGATAATAAATAATATGGAAACACGTAGATATAAAATGGCTTTTTTTTTAAATAAACAAGGCTTCTAACTTGCTCAATCAGCACTGTTAAAAACTGAATGCTTTAAAAAGTAACCCACCTTTCCACATTTAAAGGATTTTTGTGTCAAACTTAAGTGCCACAGCTTCCCTGCAATTCTGTCATGCCAGAGTAATTAAGATACTGAAGAAAGATGAGTCTACATAGTTCTTCTCAAAATTATGTAAATAATTCATAGAATAAAGAATTACAATAAAACAATGGTCCGCTATCAAGAGCTTTTTCCCATGGACAATCACTGAAAAGTGTGAACAGTTTTTAAAAACAAACGAAACAAAACCCCAAACCTATATTTTTTATGTTTTTCTATAGATTCTCTAAATACTAATTGCTGCCTGTGATTCAGACCTCTACAACTGAAAAAAAATGAAAAAAGGGAAATGAAAAAAAGGTTGCTGGTACCATTGTTATGCTATTGACTTCCTGCTTTGGAAGCTCATTGGACTGTAAGTTTGGCAGGAGTTGATTACTCCAAATGAAATGAAAAAAATGCCAAGCTTAAATATAGTCCTGAAAGCATTTTAAAACATTTTGCTGGTTTTCATTGCGAATTTCAAGGTCATGCATGACTTGCCACAGAAGAACACACTTCTGCCATGTGTGACAAGGAGCTAGAAGGGATCAGGTGAACAACATCCAAACCAATATTCCAAATTCAGTGAAGCTGATGAGAACACTTTTAATATCTTCAATGGGTTGTGGCACAGGCTCCTAGCCTATGACTTGAACTGGAATTAAGTATCACAGCACTTATGCTGGAGTATCTCTTACAAACTTTGTTTTCACTTCCAGCATTTTTTTTCTCTATACAACCACTCAAAAATTTCAGGGGCTGGTGTTTTATTGGGTCTTTAAACTTAAAGCTCTAATCCCTTCATATTAGTAACAACATGTAAAGAAAGGCAAGACAATAGTTGGCCTGTCATCAGAACCAGTTTTCAGGGGGAAAAAATTACACATTGATGTTTTGTTCTCTTTCTGTGTTGCCTCTCATCCCAGAGAAGCAATAAAGTTGAAAGTTGATACATTGAGGCAGAGAACTAGAGGAGAGGTCTGAGTTGTATCATAATTTCTAAAAAGGAGCACCCTGACTTTAGTGCATTTGCTTCCTCCTGCTGCAGCACCTGAATGCACCTGTACTAAGGCACACCAGCTGAGTGTGTGCTCCCAGGACTCCAATATGCAGGTAGAGGTGGACTGAGAAAACCTCACCCTCTAAATGTGAATCCAAATCCACTCTGTAAATCCGATCTCTCTGAGACTGCCCTATGAGCTTTTAGGAAGATTGTATTTCATATACCTTTTTGTTCTCTCCCATCTCAGAAGTTATTTTGTTTGGATGAAAATGGAGATGTTGTATTTCTTACTGTTCAATTATTAAGGAACAGCATCAGAGTTGGCTTCATCTGAAAGGCTCAGCGATTTTTAAATGATCTCATGTACCGTAATTTATAATGGAAAACCAGGTACAAATAGTGTGAGATGCTTTCTAGTTTCTCTCTAATGGAAATAAAATGAATCCCTGGTAATGGGTGACCCTACTTGCTTCTGTGGTCACCCATTTTACTTTTTAGTGTTCTCTTTAGTAGTCTCAGGAGATAAGAACAAATGCAAAGCTTTTATACAAAGCCGCTTCTGAAAACAATAAGTCTGTGCTTCTGCTATAAAATCTATTTTTACTATTCTCATAAACAAATATTATTGATCACAGAGAATTTGCTATTATTCCCACTAAGAAAAAACTTAGTTGCACTGACAGTCCAGAGATAAAATTGCCAGAATTTATGCACTACAAAGAATTGATTCTGGTTCTGTTCATAAAACGTTATTTCATGTAGCTGTTTAAACATGCTTCAATGTGTAGTATGGAATTTATTTAAATTTATTTTATCGACTATTTATTAGTTTTTATGACGTATTTATTTAGATAAACTAGAACTTTATCATCACATCATCCTTCTGTGTGACACTGCTAGAAGTAACACCAGAGGAAAAAAAAATCTCAACAAACATATGTTTTCAATATAAACAAGGAAACCAGACCAAATGCCTCATGTCAATACAATGATTTCTTTCCACCACCATAATGATAGTAGCTGCACACAGACATTTATTTTTTTATAATTAAGGTTGAGTTTTGGCATTTGCTGCTCACACTCCAACACATGTATACCATTAATGTTCAGAAGAGCATATGCAACCCAGTTATACTGCATGAGAAAAAAAATGCTTCAGTTATGACCATTAGCTTATTGAATTCACACATACATGTCTAAATGATACTTTTTTTTTTTTCTTCCCAGTTAGGGAAAGACACATTTGTTGGGTCTCTGTGAACAGTCACTGCAATAAAAAAGTGGTCATATACATAAATGTTAACATTATTTGCAGCTCTACTCGTAGCCTGTTAAACAATAGCAGTAGAAAATACATACAATGGGAAGAAATATTTGGTTCGGGTAAAGATGCCCTGTGTGTGGTCAAAGCAGCAACATGACCTTTTTGATATCAGACTTGAAACAGTACGTTCTTAAAAGCACTGATTACTGTGGATGCATGAGATATTCCTGTGTAAATGGAAAAACAAAGCTAAGTTTTAATCAGCTATTGATATTCTAAACATTTTAAAAATATTCAGAATTTTTTTCTGATCCTGCCTTATGAAAATATTTTAAATTAAATCAGTTGCAGTTAACATACATTCTAATAATGACTACTGGGTGCAGCAACAAAAACTCCAGCCACTTACAATCTAAAACATAGATGAGCCTCTACTGTGAGAAAGAAGGAAAAGCCAAAGGGAAAATTATTTCTGTTATTGCTCTTCTTTCATTTTATTCTTCTGCATTCACTGAAAGGTATAAAGTGTATGCCCTAAAATGAGTGAGTTTGCTAGGAGTTGGCAGACAGCACTGTCTCACTTTAGTGCAGGAGCAACTTTAAAAAATGCATTTGACCCTGACCGTGTCAGAACCAGGGCTGAGCACAGGTTACACAGCAGAGAGCATTTACAAGGCAGTGACGCCTGTTCTTACAGGCAGGAGTGAATTTTGCTGTGGTAGACAATATCTAAATCTTGCTAAAAACCTTGTATGATTTGGATATTCTCTACCACAGCCATGAGAAGGCAACTTAGTACTGAATTTTGCAACCCACTGAGAGACAAGCAGACTGAAGTGAGAGGGAGAAAAACTTTTCAAGAATGGTGCAGACCCAGAGACAGAAGCAAAATCCTTTTGTGTACCACAAAACCTCACTGCATGCTCTTACCATCTTCTGTAAACAGGCCCAAAGAGAGGGAGGCAATACCTTAGAAAGTAAGGATGCTGATACCCCTTCTCTTTTTCTCCCCAGCAGAAGGGGTGCGCAGCAGCTCAGAACACAGACTGTAGACTATGCAGCACCCATGGGACAGACCAATACCCCTCACAGCTCCAGTTCAGTGCTCCTCATGGCAACTTCCAAGCCATCTGTCTGAAAGACTGACATTTTTGGGTGCTACTGGGCTGAATGTCAACTGCTTCCCTCCAGAAGTGACTGCAGGTAGGGAGCAAATGGGGCACTACTAAGTATGTGATAGAAAAGGAAGAGAAGGCCATGGGGGAAAAAATCACTCAGTAACTCCCATTTCCTTGAAGGGTAAGGAGGTAGCAAGGCCCTGTAGCACCTGAAGCTCCTGCCAGGACATGGAGGCTTTGCAGCAGATTAAAGTAAATCTCTGCCTTCAAGACACAATTGTACCTGTGATTTCCATGACAGAAAACTGCATAGTGGTTTCACTGGGAATTTTCCACTAAACCACCTATTTATGATGACACTTTATGCAAGGGAAAGACAAAATGAAATTATAATCTTTTCCCAAGACAGTGGAAGATCTTATTCATACTTCTTAGCTCTTTTCAAAAACGTGTTGATGATACCAACACTAAATCTAATGTGCTATGACATAAGAAAAATTCTATCCCTTGCAGCTTAAAAATCTTTTATTATCTTCTGAGACAATATACTAGAATATTAAACAGATAACATTAAACCCTTCTGAAACTTTCAAATGCAGAGCTCTCAGTTGAGGGTAGACAAGGAAACAAACTTACATATTAGAGACTGAGTGATAGCCTAATCTTTAGCTCTGTATAAAACATGTCTCAGGGGTTGTATGAAGGTCATATGAGATCCTACTTTGCCATGCACCCAAAAATTAAAAAAAAGAACCGGATTTCAATGCTAGGATTGGCAAAGCAAAAATCAGTCCTCTACTCTTTCAGGTAAAAATACCAGAATAATCAGAGCAGGAGCAAGCCAAGCACAACAAGCAAGAATAGGTAGAAAGGAAAAAAAAGGTATAGAAATATGCAAAGAAAAATAATTTAAGAAAATTAAGGGAAAAACAGGAAAAGAAGGGAGAGGAATGCTTCTGAAGTGCCCTTGAAAATGTCCTAGCTTGACAGGAAAGCAAATGCAACTCATGTCCTTCTCTGTTTCTGGATGACAACAGAGGCCTTCACAAGTGCAAAGACTGCAGCAAAAAAAAAATAAATTCTACCTGCCCAAATGTCACTGCCTATAGCAACAGAATGACAGAAATTTATAAGAAATGTAGTTTTATCTGAAAACAGAGAATGAAGACCTGTTCTGTTGCACTGTGAGAAACCCACTAAGACTGTGGCTAGTTTCAGAGTATGGCATCAAATCACTAATGAAACTGGGGAGACTGTTAAGTTTCCTCTACACAAAAAGAGCAAGGCTCTGTTATCAAAGTCAGTTTAAAAGTTTATCTCAAAACTCTATAGATGACCCAACAACTACATGCCATGGGAAATACAATTAGACTTGACTACATGAGAGATGAAAAAGCAAGGACCTCTCTTCCACATAAATTATGTTATTAGAAACAGTAATAGTCTCTTACAGCCAAATCCAACCATTGTTTAAGGTTTGAGGATCCCATTTGAGTGGGATCCTTCCTTGGCCTACAGGCATGTGGACACAGCCATACTGTCCTGATAAGCCTGTGTGCAACTCTATTCAAAGCATGATTACAATTCAACAGTAGTATCAAAGTCTGGCCTGACAAAAACCTCTTCCAGCTGATGTGAAACAGCAATTTTCTTCAGAGCAAATTATTTCATGAATCAGCCAGCAGGGAGTGACAACATTCTGCTGCCAGTGACTAAGTGTATGACCTCTGGGTTGCAATTTCCATCAGTTTAAGAAGAGTCCATTGAAGACATGATCATATTTTTCACTCTTAACAGAGATGCTAATCTGGCTCTCAGTTTCCTTTTTTTTTTTTTTTTCCATTTTTTCTTTTTTGCCACCTTTATTGCTTGCAATGTAATATTCCCCTGGAGACAGAGAACACAGTCCAGAACAGGTGGCTAATGAAAATTGAAGCCAACACCATAGGGTAAGAATTAAAGGGCAACATCTTTCCTACTTTGAGGAATGTGTCAGACCCAGTAGAGGCTTTCTCCTGCCATGAGAAGGTAACTTAGTTCTGAACCTTGCAAGCTGATGAGAGACAAGCAGACTGAAATGAGCGGGAGAAAACCTTTTTGAGAATGCTTACTGGTACAGACCCAGAGACAGAGGAAAAATCCCAGTCCTGAGTATGGTCAGAGGAGGAACAAAGAGGTTTCAATGAAGGGTAAGGTAAAGACTGAGTAATGAAAACATGAGTACTACCCAAATGATTAACTTTTCTCCAAATATTTCAGCTAGGATCTGCACACAAATAGAATTTCCACCTAAAGAACCACAACAGATTGATGTCAGCATTAATGCTACTGAAATAATACAACAGTAGAATATTGTACTGCTTTATGAGACTTGATTGCAACAAGAAATCATGGGAGAAAGTGTTTTACTTAGACCTTTAATAGAAGCGTTGAGGAGAGGAATAATGGAACCCTAGATTTTATTCAGCATCAGGATTCTATTTGACTGCTGATCCTAAAAGTAGCCAAAATCAGTTAAAAAAGCTGCCATTAAGCCACATTTGTTACTCCTAGAGAGTACAGTTCCACTTCTTGGGTAGTTACCAGGGGGGTCTCAGATTAAAACTCTGCTTCGAATTAAGGACAAGCTTCTAATACTGATACTAAGATTCCATGCCAAGGGTGGAGGAAGTGTTTATTGAATAGGTCAGCATGGACTTGGTGGTGGAGCAAGAGATGGAAAATGCACGATTTCTTTGTCTCCACCTCTATCTGATGTGGATCTACCAAACTGTGTGTTCAGTGGGACAGAGTCACATGAGATTTCCTGGAAACTTACTGGTCAGCTATATGGTATGTGCACAGGGTTTTTAACTGTCTTGGACAGAGTATATTCACCTGGATTGAAATACAAGCACATGTGACATCAGATGCAATCATGGTGACCCAGGGCTCAGTCCAGCCTGTTTGCAACTGACTGTTTTGGTCCTGGAAAAGCAAAGGTGAAAGTGCATTTGGGCAAAAGCTTTTGCTTTCAGGGTGTCTGTGTGCCAAACCAGAATAACGTTTGCTCCAGGAAGACTTGCCTTACAATACTGAAAGAAAACCAGTTATTTCAAATGGTCAATTTAGACCAAACTAGTTTGTTTTGATTATCTCATATCTACATTATGCAACATGTACTAGTGCTGCAGGATTAGGGTACAAGCATGTCTATGTAGTTCTCAAGCTGTGCCATGCCATACTGCTTTAAGGTAACTTCTGCTGCCATTTTACATACTTAAAATGGGACTGTTTAGGGTGCTCATCATAGATTTTGTTTGCAAACACCTTACAAGCACTAATTCATTCTCCCAATAGGTAGTGAAGTATTTCCTTTGTTTCCCAAAGAGATGAGCTGCAGCGTGGGGATAATGCAAGTTGTACAGTGTCACACACTGAGTACAGACCTTCTTAGTTCCTGTGCAGATTTATGCACAAGATAACTGTTCTCAAATAGTTCTGCCTAGCCACGCTATTTTCTCAGCCCCAATTCCCTCTCTACTCTATGTCAGGAAAAATCTCTTTTACTGATCCAGGTTTGCAATGCCACCATCAGCTCACTAAAATGCTTCATCAGAAGACAGCTTGATCTACACTGCTCAGGAAAACTGAGCTTGTAATGATAATAAGGACAGGATGCAATTATAGATGTACACACCGAGTACACATTTGGGCACATTTGTGTCTCTCTACAGAATATATATGCATATACATATATATTATCAGGTATGTATAGAAAGTTATCAACACAGAAAACATCAGAACAATCAAAGGCAGTTACCTAAAGCTTCAAACAAGCATGTATTATTCACTGTAATAGTTAGCTATTCCAGGCTCACACTCCTGTCTATATCCCTAGAGGGCAATGTCACCTAATAGGTTGTGTTCAGGTCCCTGCCACCTTCATATGAAGTCAAAGGTAATGCTGCTGTGAAGACAGACAGTAGTCCATACTTAATAAAATTGTATTCATTTAAATATAGACTTGTCCCTGTTTACCTTCAGGAAGTTTTGAAGCCTGATTTCAAGAACAGCTTGATTGTCCAAAATTTACCTACCTTCACAAACCTCTGGGATTTTTCTGCTATGTCCCTATGTCAAACAGCACAATTAAAGAGGCAGTTCAAGACACTAAGGCCTCAGAGAATAGCAAGCAGAAATCTGAATCCCTGCACAAAGAAACTCGAAGAGAAAACAGAATGGTCATTTTCTTCCCTGTGTTTGTTGCCTTGCTGCTTCACATTTAATATTCTTTTTGAAAAGCTTCCTATTGACAAGGCCCTGGACCATTCTCAGGTCTCCCTATGGTTCTGACAACTCTGGTGAACACAATTTCAGTGGTGTCTTCTCTGTGTGTGAAACAACACCCCTCACTTCAACATCAGTGTTCTATGTCTGAGCAGAATATGGTGTTTAGGAAGCAAACTTTTACAGCAAAGCTGCTGACAGCATGACTGCAAGGGAAGCTGTGACTATTCAACATCTTTTAAAATAAGAAAAATTCCATATAATGGCTTTATTGATGGATTTAGCAGGCTGGATTTAGCCTCTGAAATATAAAAATGAAGGCTTCTGTTGTTTGCTTCCTTTTTGTTTTAAATGATTGATAATTATTTCACAAATGTCTTCCCCTGACATTTGATTTGCTAGATAATACACAAACATACAGTTTCTAATGGGTTTTCTGGCCTTTTAACCTAATTTCTTTTCTCATTACTTTTCATTTTATTTCCAATTCTGATGTAAAATCTATTTTCCAGAAGATTTTTGCATGATCTGAAACTTCCTCACTTAAATAACGTACAGTGATATTTTAAAACAACTACAAAGCTAAGATCAATGATAGCAGAGAAGCAAAATCAACCCATATTTTTAACTTTTCTCTTTCATGTTGAACTCCATCACGCACATTTTCTCCAAGAAGGTTCCAAAATTATGATGGAATTTAATAATCATTCTGTGTATGCTAATGTTTAAAACATCTGCCACATGAAAACAGTTGAGTGAGGACAAAAAACGAGTTCAGCGTAAGAACACGTATATTTTTCAGTCAAGCTATTAGCTGGCATTGCTACTGTATTGCAAGGATTTACTAGCTAATTAACAATTAGGCAGATTAGGCAGAGATAATAATTAAGAAATGAAAATTATATCTTTTACATTTTTATAGCAGAGAAAAAGGAAATAACAGCTAAAACTTGAGGGACACATATGAGTGTGCAAAAAAAAAAATCTCAATGTTAAGGGAAGAGAAACTGAGTAAGAATTTCAGTACACTCGCTAATTGCAGTGGCAGTGACTAAAAAGTCCTGTAATTTATTTGCTATAACAGCATTTACACTCTTTGGAACAAAGCAGGTTGTAGTAGCAATTTTTCTGAGTGTATCCTTGGGATAGTACTCATTTACTCAGATTTAATCTGTATGAAGAATTAAACTGCCTTTTTTTTGTTTTCCTCAACCAGTATAAGTCTGTTTAAGTCAGTGGCACCTTGTGAATTTTGGTCTTATGGCACTCCAGGTTCACGCACTACTCCATTCATAAATGCATGAAAATGCAGGTCACATTTCTAAAGAAAACTACGATAAGTTTAAAGGATAATTGCCTTTTGTGTCCTTTGACTGAAACCTACATGACTAGAAGGGAGCTAATTTTTTTTTTCTAGTGAAGATTCTTAATATGACATCTGTATTCCATCATTCTTTACAAAGACCTACCAAGACTTCCTCGTACTACATTAAACAAATCAAATGCATTTTTTATTGCTACACTATTCAAAAGATTTCTCCCATGCTCTAAGACTCAGAAAAGAAGAAGTCTTCTGAAAGAGAAGTCTAAAGAGAACATATCCAGTCTGCTATATAACTTGCTTTTCCCATTCTAAAGTGTTTTGGGTTTTTTTCAAGGTGTGGCTCTGGTAGAAAGAATAACGCAATGATCTTCAAGCAACAATACCTGTATTGTAAAATTGCAATTTAGTCAGATGTCCTTTCCAGTGTAGTCTAAAGAAATAACCTGACATGCTAAGAGACGGGTTTCTATTTAAGCAAAAACAAAAAAAAAACAGAAGTCCTTAAGAAATAGCCCTAAAAAACATGTTTCTGACTCTTCCCCTTGAATTTCACTGACAAAAGTAATGAGTGAGGTGACAGGAAACCTGATATTAATTCTGCAAGTTCTAACTAGATGTGCAGGAAATCTAAGTCCAAGGAATAGAGCTCGAATGCAGAGCAAATAGGCAATTATTCTGAGCAGAGGAACTCTGTGCCTGATGATGACTTGCCTGTCTCCATTCTCTGGTGTCAGTTCTACAGAGACTGTAATCTTCTACGTTGATGCCTATATTCAATCTTAATGCCTGGTACTGAGTGATGGGAAGCTGTAGGGATTCTTGCAAGATTCACTGTTAATGGGTTTAACTCAATTGGCACCTCTGCTGGGATATTTCATAAATACATAACCTATGCTGTGTGATCAGAATAATTAAACAGAATCACACAGAGCTCACATCTCAACACAGCACTTCTTGTTCTACAACTTTTGCAATCTTCTGCTTTACCTTTAGCCACTCATTTTTTAAAATAATAAATGCTGCTAAGAGGACATGGAATGATTTCCCCTCTTTTGCACGCACTCATGCACATACACGGTTCCTGCCTTTGCGATCTGAGGTTCTGAAGGAATCCAGCTTTGAGAAAGCAAATTTTTGCCATGTGATGGGACAGCCACAGTCCTTCTCTACTGTCTGCGTGAACCATTCTGTAGTACAGATACAAATTATATCCAGAAAATGAAAATTTCTGTCAGAAGGAAAACTACAGATTTTGCTTGAGAACTTTTTGAGAAAGAAAACCCTGCTCCAAATGTGCTTTTCATTTAAAATTGATCCAGTTGGGTTTTTTCCCCACTATTAATCTTCTGCCTCTTGGGTCTTCTCTTTTTCAAATGCAACATCTATTACCTTTGTTAGGATGACATGCAGGAGGTTTGTTTGTATGTAAGACCTCTGTATACGTAAGGCAATCACTTTAGTTTCTGAGCTCTCTGAACACTATCATTTGTAGTAGACTTCATTTGTATGACTGGACTTTCACGACATGGATCTCAATGGCCCACCAGTAGTGACGTTCTCAGTATTTGCCTCTCTTGCGTTATTGTAATAAACAAAGACAGGAAAATTACACAGGGTCCACCTCAGGGAAGGGTGTTCCAGTTTACTATGACAGATGATTCAGGCATGGTGACACCATGCCTGGCTCCTTCCTCTAAACCTACCCTCTTTTTTTCTACAGTCTTCCCAGTTTCTTCAAAATTAAGGAGGCATACTGAATAATAAATATGTTCAGATGTATAGGACTATCACATGATGAAAAGTGTTCCAAGTCAGTCTGTAGAAGAGAATTCCATGTGTTTATTCAATTTGCTAATAACCTTCTTGCTGCAAAACCACTACAGTGCAATCTTCATTTCCAATCCCATCAAAACACGTGGCTAAAAATTATTTTCTGAAAGCTGGATCTCATCAGATCTTCTCATAAGTGTTTATATGACTTTTCTGATGATCAATATGAACATGAGAACACTGGCCCTGGGAACTCCATAAGGTAAGGTTGACAAGCAGGAAGACAGCAAAATCAAACAAGGGAAATCATACAATTTCAGTTTTAAGAACAAATTGACCATGGGTTGTGTTTGTTTTTAACAGTCATGTTTAGTTAATTCCCTTCAATTAGTAGTTGTTGAAACTTTAGTTTGAAATAACAAATATCATATTACAAAGCAATTTAACAATGGTTATTACCACTTAAGTCTTTGAGATGTGCAATAATACTAATCTACCAAGCACCATTCTGACTATATTTTCATTACTTGTCTGAAATTGCTGATAGAAGAATGAATTTACATAATGTCATCTGCTACTTCATTTACAACTTGTATTTCAAAAAGAAAGTGTGCATAAGGTAACTTGTACAACAGTTTCACTATTCATCTCAAATAGTTGCCAGTTCAATTTTGACCTCCTTGTTTAGTAAGGCTACAAATGCAGGACTGAGAACAAGCATGGAACCAAGAATAAAGTTTAGGACATTTGCCAGTACTGGTCTCATTTCCATACTACATGCTCTCTGAAATGTGCATACTTCAGTTTAGACACAGACAGAACAGAAATACAGATCTAGATACAATAAAAGTTCTCATTTTTTGAGAACCTTGAAAGTGTAAATATTTCACAAAACTCAAAGCATAAAACTGAAAACTGAAACACTGATCTCAATACTCTCTGCTGACTCCCTCCTCCAGTCCTCCTGAGTGAGGTATCTGGGCTCTTCAGTACTCTATCATATGGCACAGTAACAAAATGATCCTTTATCCTTATAACCTGGCTCTAGTGCATTTCATATCAGCTCTCACTTGGTAATCTTCTGATCAAATTCCTCGCCAGTCCAGTTTTCCCTGTTGCACTGAATGGTTCCATATTTGGTGACATTGTATTTTCTACTACACTCAATTCTTGATGACCTAAGTGATTGACTTGAATCTTACAACACTCAATAAGCCAAAAGAAAAAACCTTGACTAAAAGTATCTTCATGTTTCAATAACCCTGATTCCACTCACAGAATAATGCAAAGGAAAACAACAATAATGACAAGAAACCCCCCACCCTAAAGGCATAAATGGACCATTTTATTCCTGGGCTGAGCATCCTATCATCACCCTCACCATTATTATAGGCTTGAATTACTGGAACGCAAGGGAGTCAATTGTACTGGGTTCCCTACAAGGAATGAACGAACCATTTACTACCAAAGTACAAAACTAGAAACAAAAGACACATAAGTCAATATTTGGCACTGTTCATTTTGCACAAATAACTCCTCAGTTTTCTGGAGGTAGATAAAAACTTTGCAGTTTTAAGGATGGACCATCAGGAGAAGAACTGTGATAAGGGACTTAGAGATGCTTCCACATTCTGGATATATGCAACACTGAAAAAGTAAAAATAATGCACATTTTACAAAAAAAAAAAAACAACAACAAAAAAAACCAAACAAAAAAAACCCCAGACCCAGAGCAAGGTGTTACAACCCAAATGAAAGTTAGTTCAAACTCATGTTCAGGACCATTGAAATATCTGAGGTTTCACTGCTCGATCACTATGCAGGAAATTTTTGTGATTTTTATTCAGGAGAGAAATGCTATGAAATCACATCCCTTTGGATAGAAAAACAAATACTTTAGAATAAAATAAAATACTGTACTTTTGTGTGGTTCCAAGTTTTCTGTTTGTTTTCAAATTTTCTGTCCTTGTTCTCGGTTTTCTTTGTTATTTCAACCTAAAAGTTTCCTTCTGATTTTTAAAGGGGAAAATATCAGCACTTCTTTTAGAGGCTGGCAACTCTTCCTGAATTCTGCAACTTGTGCCCTTGTCTAGAGATATTTAACTTTGACTTCAACTTCTCCTGCTTGGAGTGACAAAATGAAAATTAGATCAAAGTAGCTGGAGTTCAGCCTTGTTGCTGTTGACACATTCTATGTGAATTCTTTCTCTTACCATTTTCACCCAAGATAGTTCTTTAAGTTATTCCCATTTTTTTCATCAAAACTTTTCATTTTTATGTATGTGCAGTACATCGTGCTATAGAGTTTTGTGGCTATGAAAACACTGAATCTGTGTTTTAACTGATCGTATGAAATTAAAAAAAAGTTAGAAAATACTTCACAAAATGCTTTTTCCATTTTTTTTGGCACTTTGAGACTAGTTGGAAAATTAAAATTGAACAAAGAACTATTTTCCATTCCCTGTGCTGCTCTGGGAACAACAAAAGCAAAGAATACCACACCCATTCATTCTACACATCCTAACACCATCAACACTCACAATTATTCAGTAACCAACTACCACTTATGTCACATCTGTATAGGAAAAATCACAGAAATAAGGAAAGACTTAGTAGGTGATTATTCAATTACCACTAGAAGTGGTGGTAGCAGTGCATACATACTACCTTGGAAAATACAAAGAGAATATCTATGCCACAAAGACTACACAATCTAAATTAGAGAGACAATATAATGAGAAACACATACAGCCTTTGACTAGCACATTTGCACATAAATGAATTGAAAATAACACATATTCCATATAAACATTTCTTGCTCTTTTTTTGTTAACTCCTCTAAATTGACACATCTTACCACACTGCAGCATGACTGCTAAATTTGCAAAGATATTAACACCAAGAAATTCTATGTAGGTATTTAATTCTGCTTGTAGCATGCATTTGAGAATTGTGAGAGAATGATAAGGCTAGGCTAGATCCAAAATTGTTTGAAGCCTATACATTTAATGTTAGTAGCTAACAAATCAGTTTTTTTTTAAATATGAGGCTGAGATCTGCTCGTCTTTCACATTTTAAGCCAAGCTGTTAAATGATATTCTTGTTTTCTACTTAAGCGAAGAAAACTTGCATATGCTATAGTAACCCTGTATATTCCTTTACTCCACTTCCTATACATATTTATTGATTTGACACTGATAACAGGCACTACCTACAGTTGAATTTTTGGTGAATCAATCACTATTACCATAGTGGTACATTACGACTCAGTCCAAGGTTTTTGTGTTCACAGCACAAAGTAAAGAATGTTTATGACAGTGAAACTACCAACTTCAAGCCAAGCATGCTGTGTTATTGCATATTTTATTATAACTTGTGATACTGGCCCATGTTCAGCATGCTCAGCTGCAAACTGGCTTTCTGAGGGAGGAGATGGGGGAGTCTCTCTCTCTGCCAAAATGAATGTAAGAGAGAGGCATCACAGCTAAGTCCATAATAAAAGATTGCGTTGTGCCATCCACAGTTCAAGTAATTTTTTATATTCTGCTGTATTCAATACTTAGTTTTAACATTGAGCAAGCTACTTTTCTCTCCCTTTTTAAGAGACCTGGCAAAACCTATACTGCTCTTTCTCTTGCTCTGTGCAATCAGAACCAAATTTTTGTTGAAGAGAATAGCACTTACACTACCAGTCCAATAGTTAGTGTAGGTACAATCAGAGCTTATGAGGGATGCTTTTCAGGATGATTTCTCTGAGCAACACCTAATACTACATAGATGGTGGCTACCTCCTTCTGCCAGAGTCTGCCTAAATAAACCAAAATCAGCAGGTTTTACTAGAGACAACTGTTACATTTTGCTTCCAGTAATATCATGTGTCCTAAGAAGTTTCACACTTGCTGGGTGAACACCCTGCTTAGGGTACATGTTCTCTCCCCAGGGGCAGGGAAAATGCAGCAGAAGGAACTAAGCAAACACAGAGCAAATGGTAGCACCACACCAAGAAGGAAGAAGCCTTTTGTCATCAGCTCTATAGTTTCTAAGCAAGATCCTCTTATAGTACTGAACTTCCACTTTCCTGGAGGGATTGTTTCACCTTAAAACAGATATGGGCATTGTAGATCTTCACATGTGATCAGCTCCTCCTGAGATTCCTCTATAATCAATTAGGAGATAAAAGAGCAGTCTTGTGACCTGGGACACATAACCAATTTCAGGACAAGATGAAACATGAATTGAAAAAAATGTCTATTTCCTTCTGTTAACAGTGAGAGGAGACCAGATGATGTAGTAAGAGGTAAACTTCTACGTCCAGCTTCTGGTGGTTAAATTCAGTCTCTTGAGCCTGAAGATTAGAATTGCTACTTGTAGAAGTGCTCACCAAAATGGAGTGAGATTTGATCTTGGCTAATCTTTTTGTCTGTCAACACAATAATGACAGGAATATACTTAATATAATATGCGAACCATATTAAAAACATGTAGAAAAGAAAAAAAAAGACAGTTAAATGATAAAATCAGCTAAGAAAGCAGGCAATAGTACTTTACATATGGAAGTTAGTGTTTCTGATTAACTAAAGATTCTTGGCTGCGTGTTGATGACACAGCAGGAGTTGATGTCATTGATTTATATCTTCTGCTACAGCATTATGTCAAGTGGCCCTACTGTAAATAGAATTCCTTTTCCAAAGCTAAAAGGAAAATGAACATTAATTTTATGCATTACATGTATGTGCACATATGTGTTGGTGAGAGAGTGTGTGTGTGAGCTTGCTTTAATATCAAATAAAACTGCTTATGCACAAGGACATTCTCCTCCTTGTCTGTGTTATGTTACTGTTCTATTAATTTATCCTTTAGCTTAACAGGTTTTATTTCTGACATGGTAATGGACAAATGCGAATGAAAGTTCAGGAAGAAGGATTCCTTTCAGCCTTCTTTATTGTGCAAAACAAAGAAAGGAACCTAATGAAGAATTTGATTAAGACTTCAGTGTTTCTCTCTTTTTGACTTGTCTGTGAAAAATGCCCTCACCATATGGATGGGTAAAAGACAGAAATAATGACATAAATTACCATTGCCCCATTTTCTCTACCTACAGAAGACACTTCTATTTGACCCACATCCTGGGCTCATTTATGGTATTCAGTCCCTTACCTCTCTTAACCATTCACTTCCTTGCATATCACAACAGTCCAGCATAGCAGATGCTTTCATTAAAAATGCTGAGAAATAGAGATGATTGCTGGTCTGGCCTGGAATTCGGAAGGAAACTCAATTTAAAATCAAAATGAATTTAAATGTCTCTGGATATGGCACTACTGAAAGAAGAATTGCTGAACCTCTCAATTTATTCTATCATGAACTTTCAGGTTAATGTATATTAATGTGGGTTTTTTTGTAGGTTTGCAATGCAAGTTTGATTTGTTTCTCCTAGAAGAAATTTAAATTTAAATTCCAAAGCTGTAGACATCTGAAGAATGCTTAGGTTCTCTTAATCATGGCAAAACGCCATGTACAGGGATTAAAAGAAGCCAACATCCTACAGAGAGTCTGTTTAGAGAAGCAGCCACTTAATAGCATTAAGGTGGAATAAAAAAGAAAGAAAAAAGATAAAACCGAAAAACCCTCTTAAAACATCTAGATTTCTAGACCCAGCAGGCTTCTGGTGTATAACCAACACAACCAATTGCATTCAGCAGAAGAGTTGAGAGAAGAACCAAAGTGAAGAGACCTGTTTGAGGCAGCATCTGAAGTGCTGTGTGCAGTTCTGGGTTTCTCAGTACGAAGAGGAGGAGGTCCAGTAACAAGGATGATTAAGGGACTGGAGCATTTCTCTTACAAGGAAAGACTGAGGGAGTTGGGCCTGTAGAGTCTGGAAAAGAGATGACTGAGAGGGAACCTTATCAATGTCTGTAAGTATCTGAAGGGAGGGTGCCAAGAGGATGGATCCAGGCTCTTCCTGGTGGTGTCAAGCAATAGAACAAAAGGCAACTGACAGAAACTGATGTACAGGAAGTTCCACCTGAAAGCGAGGACTAACTTCTTTACTGTGCAGGCGACCATGCACTGGAACAAGTTGCCCAGAGAGGTTGTGGAATATCCGTCACTGCAGATATCCAGGAACCTTCTGAATGAAATACTGTGCAATGTGCTCTAGGATGACTCTGTTTGAGCAGGCAGGTTGGACAAGATGACCTGCTGTGGTCCCTTCCACCCTGACCCATTCTGTGATTCCGTGAAAACTGTCGTAACATTCACAAGCCTAATGTGACCCTTCTTTGAATTAAAGAAGGTGTTGGACAGTAAGTTGCAGCAAGCATTTCATCTGCAGTGGGCAAAGATTGCGAGCCAACAGCTCTGCTCCATAGAGGACAGGGATTTTTTTTTCCTATTTCCACAAAATTTGAACCAGGAGAGAAAGCTGTGCCCACTGGCCATTATGTGGCTCTCTGGCCTCCAGCTGGCAGAGGAGGTGAGGGCAAAGTGCAACTGTGGGAGTGGTAGGAGATGCTTAACCACTACAACCTCTGGTAACAATCACCATATGCAGAACACCAGACCAAAGAGCACTCCTTGGGGAAAGTGTTAGCTGGCTTTTTTGAAGTTCGACCTGGGACACCTTTTTACAGTGGCATAAGAGGAGTAACCCACCTTTGGTGCCAACAAGGGAAAGTCAGGTCTACTAATTCTGGGTTTCCTTATCTTTATGTAGCTGCCTTTCACAACACTGGCCACTGATGTAATGGTATTTCACAAATAAATGCACAACAAGCTGCAAGGTGTTAATAAGAAAGAGTGGCAGGTTTCTCAGAGATCTATTTTTGGGTTTGTAATTTTGGGGTTTTTTTCTGAACAAGCTAAAAATCCTATTAAAATAACTGGTCTGTCTTACTTTACTAATCAGATTGGCTAGCAAGTGACTTCTTGGTAGCTGAGAAATTCCTGTCTCCCAGACTTAACTAGTAACACCAATTAACACAGCAGGAAATATAAATATTTCTACCATGCAAGTGATCATTTCAAGGCAACCACACTCTATTGATCAGGGTGAATAATGACTCCCAATACCTGTGCAAGTTCTTGCTCTTCAGCACTGGAGAAAAAAAGAATTGGAGAAATGGGGTTTTTTTACCTTTTTCAAAAAATAAAAGCTAAATTCTCAATGAAAAAAAAAGTCCCCAAACTGTATTTGTCAGAATGTGAAAATGTATGAGACATGTAATGTTTATTAGCTTCTATTTAGTGTCTTCCTCACACCAGGGAACTTTATAATAAGAAGCAGCTGAGGAGAAATCAATGTTGGCCTCTATGGATGTTCTGTATTCATAGGGATGGCTCCTCTGATTGATTTGTTGGCAACACAAGATAAAAACAATTTAAATTTTTTTAAAAAAAGAGCTTAATGAGAGCTAAAGTCTGTATGAGAGAAGAGTGGGAGACTAACAGCAAAACAAGGAAGAGATCCCTAACAGGAACTCTAACCTTGTTTTATTAACATATTCTTGAGCAAGGACAGTGGAAGGAGAATGGCTTCTCCCCAAAATTTGACCTGCCAAGGTTAAATAATCAGATCAAAACAATTTAGGCATTGCGGACTATGAGAGGAACTATTTGGCTGAAATAATAACAGAGAGCCATCTATTCTTCTCCAGTTTGCAAACTAGACAGCCCTGTTCTTTTTATTTCTTATGGGAGACATAATAATGTCTCCCTACTTGGACTGCTGCAAAGCTAATCCTCCAAGCTTCCACACAGCACTGCTGGGACAATGCAAGTGTACACAGTAGCTGCAGGTCAATCCAAAAGAAATACTTCTTATAACTATCAAAACACATACAGAATGCCCCTTTCCTCTTCCTTACAGAATTTCATAGAATGTATTATATACACGTACATTTCATAGTCACAGATACCTACTTTAGCAACTGTTTAAACAGGGAGCCAATACCTGAAGGCAGCAGAGGAGGACCTGGAGCATTCACAGAGGTATTGATGGATGAAGGTTGAAAATGGCATGAAACATAAATTACGCTCAGTATGAAGGGTATGAAACATAAATTCAGCTCAGTGCCACTCTCCGTGTAAAAAGCTTACTACACGTTCTTGGTGGGCAATCTTCTGCTGCTTATTTTCTTTCCAATCAGTATTGTGCATCTCTTATCTGCACCACAGGTCTGTTGTATATCCTGGCAGTGCCTAGTGTACAGAAATCCTGTTGTGATCAATGAAACTTCTATGCATAGAAGGGGTAGGGAATGAGCAACAGAGATCTCCGAGGCAGATAAGTCTTAAAAATCAAGTTCAAGGAAGGTGAGTTTGCCCTGTGTGGCTGGCAGAAGATTTATTTCAGGATTTGTACAATGCACTGAAAGCCAAAGGTTTCGGGTTTTACCTGTCATTGCTTTTAAAGGAACACTGAATTAATTTTATTTAGAGGCAGATCATGCAGCTTTGCACACTGTCCAACAAAGAGAAGTGACTATTGCCATCCAGCACAGACATAGAGTCAGCATATAGATGCACTGAGGTGTAGAAATTCCAAATCGAGTGGGATTCTCAAGTCTAATGTACGGCTGTGCACTTAGTCTGAAGTGCTTTTGGCAGGAAAGAATCAAGATATAACACTCAGGCTTAACAGCAGAGTACTTACTCTTGTCTTTTGTCTCCTGGTGGTGGTTAACTGGCAGAACAGAGCTGGTTATAATGCAAAGTGCTTTCATCCATGCAGGATTACGCCCCCCTCTCTTCCTCACAATTTCCATTCACTTGCTCTCCAGAATCAAGTGTATTTTCCCAATACATGACAGAATTATCAGGGAAACTGAGCTCTCAAAAGGATTCATACCATACTATCACTGAGCCCATCCTAGTATTTCATACAGACTTCCCAGGATCACAGCTGCTGTAAAACACTGAGAAAACCCCGAAGGACGCCAAGATTAGGACAGCAGCTGACAACACCACCAGAACACAGAGCAGAAAGTTTGCTTTAAAAATTATCTGTTTATGTGATTCACTTTGTCTCAAAGCTTTTCAGTTAGACAAATGTCTTTTTTCTTTATCTGAGTTAGTACATTCCAGTGTAAGATCACAGCCTCTTCAGCTCACCCCTTGTAACTCACCACTATAATCAGAATGTTAACATGAATGACCCAGAAAGCATGCAATCACTCAGCATCGACACAAAACTACCTCTGTCAGGCCACACGGGCTTACAAGGCACAAAAGAGCTTTTTCCCATAAAGGACAAATATTCCAGCAAATACACTCTGCTAAACATCTACCTACAAAAGTTAAAGCTCTTCATCACACACCTCTCATCGTACAAGTATTCCCAAACTAAAAAAATAATATGCCCTTGTATTTTATGCTCCACAGCATGCTTCCACAAATTGTTAGTCCATTCCACTGCAGCGTACATCCACTCAGCTCTATTTTTTCCCTTAATTTTATGATTTAGCAGACATTCCTTACATTTTTAAGAACCAGTTTTTTTGTTTGGTTGGTTTTGGTTTGTTTTGTTTTTGTTTTAATAATAAAGGAATCTTCTCCCTCCAGAATGAGAAATAAGCCTGTTCTGTTCCCGATGAATACACCAGCTGCCATCCACTACAGGGCCTTTTCTGTAACCAGTTCAGTTTCACCACAGGGCACCAGAGTGCAATTGCTCCAGCAGTCCCCTAAGTCCTAAGAGTAATCCCATGTTACTGACAAACTGCTGAAACTTAGAAAACATATCAACCAAACAATGAAAATAAATGCATTTATACAGGTACTTTCAAGAACATGTTTAACTGAGCATAGGGCTTGTGCTGTATTTCTATCCCAACCAGCTTACTAGCACAGCAACCACCACTTCACTGTTTGAGCATATAATGCACAAAAAGTGAAAACCTTGAACCCTCAACAGTGTATGGTAGGGGCCCCTTCCTCGTGTCACAGCCTGGAGTATTAGGAAATAGTTCATGAAACATTTCTAGATTCAAATCCTTTGTATAGAAAAAGGAAAAATGCATCATTGTACTCAGAGCAGAAACAGCTTTCCACACGCATGGATGCCCACGTATTGCCATGAGTGGTTACGGAGGATACAAGAAGTGGTTGCATCTCCTATAACTTCCTACCCTGCACAGAGAGTGAGGCGGCATTAGTCTAAAGCATACTATCATAGAATGCTCTTGGTTGGAAGGGACTTTAAAGATCATTTACTTCCAACCTGCTGTCATGGGCAGGGACACCTTGCACTAGACCAGGTTGTTCAAAGCCCCATTCAGCCTGGCCTTGAACACTTAATGATTCAGCTCACCTGAGGATACACCTGACCATGACTGCCAGGCCAGCCTTGTGAATTCAATTCCCAACTTTGGCAGCAGAATTTATTTACATATATATGATGAAAAATCAGCTCAAAAATGAAATACAAAACCATAAATCATATATTCAGATACAGCTGTCTGCCACAAATGAAACCACATCAGTAGAAATCAGTGAAATAACAGAAATGCTCCAAAAATATAGGACCCAACCAGTTACACTAAAATCAGTTCTCACCGATCCAAAGATTTATTCTCTGTTTTGAGGGCCAGTCAGTATAGATCAGGAGGATTACAAGTCTATGTTGTAATCTCAAAATTAAGACCCAGGTTTAGTAAGCTGGAGATCTGGGCTCTGCTTCTGTCTAGACCTCAGAGACTCATTTTTGGGAGCTTTCACACTGACCACACAGCAACTGTCTCTGCAATTCAGTGGACAACATTGAGGGGCTTCAGTTCCCCATGCACTGCCCAGAAAGAGCAGGAGTCTTTGAAAGGTGAAGTAACTCATCTGAGCAGGATGCTGAGTACAAAAGGAATCAAGCACTCCAACCCACCACCTCGGTGTATGTTTACCAGAGAAACTGGGATGTTTTCCTCATATACAGAAACTGAAATGAGCTAAAAAAACCCCAACAAACTGGTATTTGGAAAACATTACCTTGAATACTGATGAGAGAAACCAGATTTCTTAAACTGTTGAGAAGGTCTGACAGAAGAAATATGATATCATCTCTGTGCTGGCCCTAAATGTGAAAAACTTTCTATCCTCACTCATGAGGAAAGAAAGCAGCAGCTGCAGTCATTCTTTGCCACTCTGTGGCACCATCGGCCACTGAAGTCTCCCAAGCCCTGTCCCCAGTAAGGGCCATATTTTCACACAGGTTCACCCCACAAAATCACCTAAACCTAGATTAGCTTTCTAAAAGTACCCTGTCCTTTCTAACACCCATACTGGGATTTAAGACTGAGCACTTTAAGGATCTGAAACACTGGATATTTTATCTTTAATTAGCATCACAGCAGCTCAAACCATTAAAATTCACTCACCACTGATCACCTAGAAGGAGAGAAAATGCTTCAAAGTCATGTCAAATTTTCAATGTAAAGCACTGGCTTCCTTCACATCAGCTTTGAGGATATCTAAAATGTAATTTCTTTGCATAGTATGAACAAGATCTCCAGGGATTTAGTGTGAGAAGCATGTGTGCATTTTGTTTTACTCTCTCTGCCAACCTTCCCCTCCAAACACATAATCAGGTCTAAGGGATGATTAAATAGGTAAAGGAATGAGGCATAATGTGACATCTTACTGAAAGATATGAGGGCAAACACAAAGATTTAAATCTTTCTTCTAGCTTGTGATAGATAAAGCAAGCACCATTATGTAGAATAGTCTTCATGTTACTTTAAATATCCTGTACATCTCCCATAAAGCTTTTGTGTAAAATCCTTTCCTGCATATATAGAAATGAATCATATCACATTATAGCTGGCTATGCATTCTTCCCTGAGCACACTATGTTTTAAATTGCAAAATCCATTTTTATTTTCTTTTTCATTTGTCACCTCACCACTGGAAGGAGGGTTTCCTGGAGCGTATTCCATTGCATGCCTGACAATATCAAGTCTGCCTTCCATACATTAGTATAAAAAATTGAGGATAAATGATTACATTTACATGAGGTCAATGAACAAGTACAGGAGATAGAAAGCCTGCATGATTCATTGTATCTCCTACTACAAACGTCTGAGACTTTTTGATGAGAATAAGCAGTTAGCAGGGAAATAACTTATTTCTTTTTCTTAGTAGTCTGTTAATTTTCAGATAATTTGCATAAGTAAACCTGATATGAATATGTCTTCTTTGTTATCTGCTATCTCACGATACAGCTACATGCTGCACAGTGTTAGCCTATCCTTGCCCTTAATGTAACTCAGCCACTTGGAGATGAGGCACTGATGGATTTTCTTTTCTCTGAGGCATTCTCCTTTTTAATTCTGAATTAGAACACCATCCTAATCAATGTATACATTCACAACATGCTTATGCAATAAAGCCTTAAAACTGGTGCAAGGACAGTTTAATGCTTTGTCACACATGCATACTTGAGAAAAAGAGGTAAAAAACGTAACATACTGTTACAAAACACATATAACGCAGAAAGGCTGAGACTAAGGAAGAATCCGTAAATATTTAACATTGCTACAAGCAGAAGGATTAACCGAGTAGAGCTCTTTGATCAATACTTGCAGTGTCATGTATTATTTCCAACATCCAGGAACAGCAAAATGCTCTTTATTGACTAAAGTACGCAACACATCATTGAAGTTTAATACAAGGGGACATGAAATTCTCTCTTGATCAGGAGTAAGCCATTGACTTGGCCACAGCCTAATCAACCATTTCTTGCACTGCAGTAGCACTTGATGGTTCCCAGCCTCATTTTTTGGGAGCTTTCCAAGACATAGACAAATCCAGTCTCTGACATCAAGAGATTAAAATATTAGATAGTTTAAGATGAAATTAAATAAGGCTGGTACAACAGAACAAATGGAAGTATGAGTAGTGAGGGGGGGAAAGCGTGAAATCACTTAGGTTCATAGACTAATTAGGACTTAAATTAGCAGCTTGGAATAAGATACATTTTCTAGCTTATAAAAGTAATAACAAAGTTTTGCTAGTTTCTGTCCCAATTTCATTCTATGCAGTGCCATGCAAGCCAAAAACGAACAGCAAAATGAACAAAGCAGCCAGACAGAAGATGGTGTTTGCTGGGGCAAACCAGAAATCACATGGTCAGACCAATGCCCTGTCTGCCACAGACAATACTCTGTATCCAAAACATATCCCTACGTGTCTAAAGTTCAAGAAAACAAACTGCAGACATTTGTAAAATAAACAGACAGAAAACATTATTTGCCTTGTCATCCTGAGTATACAACATTGCAGGATTTCCACTCATTAATCTGACCAGGGTACAATGAAATTACCTAGCACTACTTGGCAAAAAACAACCTGTGAACCTAACTCTGCTCTTTTAAATTTCACAGTCTTCCAGTAGCTGAAATACCTTGAAAAAAACATGGTATGGTACTCACCCTTCATGCAAAACCCTGCTGCATATACAACCACAAAGGAAAAGCACAGACGAGAAATTTCATATCAGTCATTCCTAAGGGCTAAGACCTTTAGAAGATAAATTATTGCAGTCCACTGCCCTCAAAGTCTGCTCCCAATATTTACCTTTTCTGTTGCTGTAGCATGCCATGCTTACTGTATTTATGAAAAAGCTTGGACTACAGAATATTTCAGATAAAATCCCATAAGGATACAAGTGCGTTAGTCTAAAGTCCAGCAACATTTAGGTACAGGGGCAACACAACAACAGATTTAGAGTCCATGTGAAACTCTTTTTCTCTTGATGTTGAACATGGATGAATTAATCTCACAACTGTTGCACCTGACAATTGTGCTTGCCTGCTACTGAAGAGACCAAACGCTCACTGAAGTGCAAAGGAAGGCCTTTCAGTGCACAGGAGCTCAGCTGCCTCCAGACCCACCGCCTCCCAGGCTGAGCTCATTTCCCATAGTTCATAACCTACATTTGACACTGCTGAATCCAAACCTGTGCTGCTTATCTGGGACTAGGTGAACAGAACAGAATGAAATAACTTTTGCTCAGAAGGGAAGTCTCTCAATTTTCCCTTCACAGCTGCACTTTCTGTTATTCAATTTCAAGGAAACCGAAGTGACTGAACGTACCTGACTTAATCTTTTTAAAGGGCTCATATATGGCTTTCAATCTCTTCCTCACTGACTGACGCTGTGCCACATCCAGGAAGCAAAGAGGAGCTTCCCAGGTAAACTCTGAATAAACTTTTCCAGTAAGTGTATTTCAACTTTTATTTCTAAGTAGGAGAAAGGTTATTCAGGTAGACAACTGCTATGTATTTAACTTCTGAATTTCATTTAACATAGGCCTCTCATGAAGTTTCTAAGTAATATGTGTCAAAAGCTAAATATGAAATTCCAAAGAAACCGTAAACCACCTACCTAAAATGACATGTATTGCCCAAGAATGATTTTGGAAGATAAGGCCTTAAATTGTCATTTTATGTCTTTTCTTTTCAAATATAGACCTTCTCTTCCTGACAAAGCATTTTGAATTCTCTTATGCAGCTGTAAGCTTAAGATTCTTAGAGTGTTATGATAATACTTTTTGATTGCTTTTAATGATCACACATAATTTTAAACACCTATGAGAGATTTCAGAGAGAAAATTTCAGCAGTCACGGAAACAAGAAGTCACCAATTTCTAAAGGTTGTCACCTCAAGCTGCCAGACTGACTTATTTTCTACATCTGGTTTAAGAAATACAAACAACTCCACAATGCTAAAATAAATGAAATCAAACAGTAAAATGGTTGAAAGCATTAATGGAGGAAAAGAAACCATGAATGTAATAAAATATGAAAATCAAAATCCTTTCCATCGCTCCAGCCAGCCCACAAGAACTCTTTAGGGCATCTGAGCAAATGATGGATATTCTCTTGACTGATAGCAAGACTGCTGCACAGAACACATTGCATATACAAGTTATGTGAAGTGATGAAAAGAGGACAAAGAGAAGAGGATGTATGCACATAAAGAGGAGCAAAGACATCAGGAATAGGAGAAAATATCCTGGAGGAAATTTCTAATGGCACTAAAGAGATGAGTCACAGAGAAATTCAGAGAGACAGATGACAGTATATGCTGAGGTAGGTGGTTAAAGGCAGTCCACAGGTATACATTCAATAGACAAAAAAACTAAGGAAAAAAAGAGGAAAAGCCATGTTAATGAACCTCCCTGCCACAAAATTCTTTCCCAATATTTCTGCTTTTTAAATATGAATCGTGTACATAAATGTGCATAAGGATTTTTAATGAGATGTACACTTTAAATGTATTAAAATGAATTATGCAGAAAAGCAGTAGGAGAGCAACAGATGTACAGATTCAAGAGTGACATGCTTAGTTTCACTTGATGAATGTTTGTTTTGTTGTTTTGAAAAATTAATGTAATGAAATATTTAAAGTGAACAAGAAACTTTAAAATTGACTTTGGAGATGGATTACTTCCTTACAAGGACAGGGTTTTATTAAAGAAAATATGCTCCTAGCATCCAAATCCAGACTCTATGAACAACCATTAAAATAATCCAATTATTTTAGGAATGTCTTACAGATGGTGTGTTTTCAAACCATGGTATAACACCTCTTATGGACAATGAGACCAAAGTCTTCACAGCAAACTTAGAGGATGGTATTTCTAATTTAAAAGGCAGTGAAATTATAACCTTCAAAAACATCTAATGGCTGATAAAAGACCAAGGCTGTCCACTGGTCCAAAAAATATTGGACCACTGCTTTTAGCTATACTAAATAGAGACAGTAATAATTCTAGAAACTCCAACTACATTTTACCATCTTCTTTCCAAATGAAGGAATTTGAATATTATGAGAATTCCTTCCATCTCATATTTCTGTTCTTAAAAGTGTCTCTTTTCTCACCTAGAGAATGATTTTCTGAGATTTCTGCTAGGCAGCAAAATTTTCAGTGGTCTTTACCTTGAAAAACTACCTTCAGGTATTTAAATTTAGGTATCTAAACCAAAAGGACATCTGAAAACCAGACAAGAGATTCTCTGCCCGGGATCTTCAGCTTTCACTGGCAAGAGCTATGATGGAGACACTTAAGTCTGCTTGATTCCTCACTCCAGTCTGTACAGCATACAGAGATGAAGCGAGTACTAAGCTTTTGACTGCCCAGCCCGAGGTCAAATCCCAAATTCTAAATAAGAGTGAAGTTGTAATGCCCAATGGAAAGTGACTGAATGAAGCAACAAACTGGTATTATTAATCCTGCCCACAGCACCTCAGGGAATCAGAAAATTTTTACTATTTTCGAAGAGTAAGAATACTCTTGAGAATAACAAGCCTCTCCTCCATGAGAACATTGTTCATGAGGCAAATAAAGAAGAACAGAGGAGGTTATGATGACATAACTTGCATGCCGAGCCTTTGAAATGATAGCCCTGTGAGAAAGAACATGAATCAGAGGGTTTCTTTGATTTTTCCTTTTTAAAATAAAACCAAAAAACCTCACATTGTCCAGTACGATGCTCTTTACCATGTAGAATGGCTGGTAGCCAAGAAATGCAAAGCAACCATGTACGAATGATACAGCTGCAAGGTTTTTCTGCAAAAAACAAAAGAACTTTTTGTGGCCTAATAATGTTCCCTGACTCTAATTCATCTGTGAAGAGATTGCTACTGATAACAACAGCAGCAATGGAAACCTTCTGGGTAAAAACATTTAAATTGCATAATATGTGGAAATTATATCATTTTTGTAACAATTTAACCTCAAGTCTTATCTGTAGATCTGGCAGACACCCTCTCTCTCCCCTGTATCTTGATACCCTATATACAGGATCCATAAGTAGGACACATTTTCATGGGAGATTTGACCAAAATCTATTTTACTTGCATAAAAATTCAATTAAACAAGAGAGTGCAATTATCTGTTTACTGGCAAACAGGCGGTCCACATTACTTCAGCTCTGCTTTGCTGAACTGTATTCAAACTGCTCAAAGCATTCACATGTTTCATTATGAGATTTCATCAGACACCCCTGGCTCCAGCACCATGGCAGAGAAAATGGCATGCACAATGCCCACTGCTCTCTACATTTTGGCTGCTGCTTCTTAAAAGCGGCTCCTGCTCTTTACAGAAACTGTTTACAAATATATCAAAGGTTAGGATAGCTTCACGTATACATGGTTTGCATTACTGACATCTTATCCAGGCTGCTTCCCCTCTCCCTTTTTTATAGCAAGGAAAATTGAAAATTAACTTTAGTAGCTTTGATTTTGCCTTACTTCAGTCATAACTCCTAAAAAACCCAAACAACACAATATATTGCATTTCATACTCTATTAATCCCATGCAGCCCTACATCCTGGTGTAACTTCCCACCAGTGCACATGAAGCCACCCTACCCCTGCATGGCTGAGCTGGCATTCACATGCTGATGGCACAAGATATATCTGACTGAATTGCCATTTAAACCTGAAAATCCCGATGGAGCCAGGAAAAACCTCGATGCTGGGAAATGTTTCAAGTGAGCTGTCCCCCTTCCTGAAGCAGACAGATCTCAGATCTGAAATGTCACACACAATTACCCTAGAGTCCTCGACTCTGAATCTCCAAATAACTCCGGGCATTATGCAGGCTCTCTGCTTCTCCAAAATTTCAGGACTTTGTTTTGGTGAAATACAAAGATTTTTCCTTCATAAGTAGTGGTTAAAATAAGACTCATGACTTTGCTGGGAGAAAAATAAATTAACTAAAATAAATTAAAATAAATTCATTCTTACAAAATTAGCAGCAGAATGCAAACTGTTAGGAAACAAATAGTAAGACTGACTCAGAATGCAGACCATCTAAAGATTTCCAGGTTGCTTTTTATCCAATCTGTGTTTGGGACTTCTCTAATGAAGAGAAAACCTCCCTCTTTGGGACAGTGGAACATACAAACACTGTGTTTGGAATCAAGTTTGTACTGTGATTCAATATGGTGTATTACAATTGCTACATCATGCTTGTGTTGTGATCTCCACATACTACTGTATGAGTCTTCCAAATCAAAATCCCATGAAATATCAAATATCTTAATTTGGTATTAAAACTATAAAGAGTCCTGCTACCACCAGGTTGTTCAAAGCCCCACAACAGTCTGTTGGATAGGCCACAGTCTGTTGGTCAGGACTGGCATCTGCCAAGTTTCCTTGGCACTACAAGGACAAGGAGGTTGGTGAGATGAGGGCCAGCAAGAGGGGCCTGTGTTTCTATAGGAGTGAGGTGCTCATGATATCAAAAGCCTGGTTTGGTGGCCACTTGCAGGTGCAAACACCTCAGTGACCAACAGAATAGTCTAATGCTCCATGTCTCCAAGGATACCTGGAGCAAATAGGACTGAGGCAAGTAGAGGCTGCTGTCCTTTGACTGGCATGCCAAAGAGGCACTTCACTGAGCCAGGGACTGGATCACTTTGCTTGGCAAGAAAAGGCAAGAGATTAAGAAAAGCAACGTCCAAGACAACACCTTTGGCATGTGAGTCATCACCAGTGCTTGTGTAAATGATGATGGGGTGAACTCCATGAAGCAAAGACATAGAAATGAACTCAGGGAGGTGGGCTCACCAGAGCTCCCTATAGGTGTATGTTCCCATCCTCACTGTGCCCAGGCAAGAAGGCTGATCATACATGTGATGAATAGATTAAGTTCACTGCACGGTGTCAATGATCACTAGTGGTAGTCTAAGATGGGGGTAGAAAATTACTGGCCAATAGCTCATCCTTCTTGGAAGAGAAGATGGGCACAGGTGAGGTATGTGGTCACAAAGTTTGGTGAAGAGCATACAGGTGACCACTGCCTTGTAAGGAAAGCTGAACTGAACTCAATACAAAGGACACCCACAAGATAAAGAGGCCTTTGTTTTAGATAAACAGCACTATCAGTTGAGTGGATCACCTGTTTGTGTGAACTGAGTTCCTTGAGTTAATCCAAAAGGTGCCAATGTCCTCCTGAACCAGCCAGGCCAGCATGGAGAAAATGTCTACAAGTTTCAGGCCCATTTAAAGTACAACATATGGGTAACTAATAAAACTCCCTAACTTGGGGAGAAAAAAGCAATAGGTTTGAGCTGGCTTCAAGCCACATGTTCTTTTGAGGTGACTGGGAACACTCAGCATCTTGATGGCAAAGCATATAGAGACTGGCCTTGGGAATCATGTTTCTATTGTGATTCTGCTGTATATACCAATTGCTATATGATGCGTGTGTTGTAGCTTCAGCTTATTGCTGTATTGCTCTTCTAAATCACCATCCCACATAATGTCAAATATCTTTAAACAAATATGGTATTAGAACACTGAACTCTTCTCATGTGAAATATCTGAAAGAAACTGCTCAGAGAGTATTGGACTCTGACAAGCAGTCAGAGTCCCAGGAGAAAAAGGGCTTTCTGTGGGCTGTTAAAATGACACTGCTCAGAGATTCCAAATTTACCCCTTTTTATACAGTGAAAAAACCAATAAGCATAACAAGGAATATAAATAGAGTAGATTAGAATCTGTTCTCTCAGTCAAGCAGTAAGAACCATGGGAAAGCAGTGATGATACCACTAAGTGCCTATTCCCCAACATCCTTTTCCCGTGAGGTCATATGCCCAAAGACATTCTCAGAACTTTCATCTCACTGTGCATGGAAAAAGCAACAAATTTTAAGGCAAATAAGGGTAAAAAAAGTAAAAAAAAAAAAAAAAGGAGGGAAAGTCCTTTAATCAGGAAATTAAAACCAGAATCTGACAAAAGCCTTAAGCGTGTTTCTAATTTTGGCAAAGGAGGAGACTGAACATCCTAAAGACTGTCTTTTTGTCTGGAATAGACCTTTGAGATTTCCAAGTAGGCAACAAACAGAAAAAAAATTTCAATACACAGCAAAATAATGAAGTTGAAGACCAGACAGTAAAAGAAAAATCTATCAGGATGTAGAATTCAAGGGAATGTGCTGAGAACTGGCTGTTTTTAAGAGTGACGCAACTCTTAAAAGCTAGCACGGAAGAGGAGGAACTGTTTTAAGTTGATAGATGCTTTTGAGTTCTTAACAAGAGAAAACAGGAAATACCTAAGGAATTGTTATTCTGGTTTTGGCAGATATTAGGGACAGACCTTTAAAGTGCCACAAGAGAAAAAGGATATCCTCTTTGAAAGGAACACAAGTCCTTTTCTAAGAGCCAAGCTCAGTTGCAGAAGCCCATAAAAACGAACTGAGGCAAGTGAATGTTAACATTCATGGCTCAATTCCCCATCCAGCTCAGCTGAGATTCAGTTCCAAGAACAGGTATTTTAGCACAAAAGCCCATGCCAACAAATTAAAGCAGTATCCAGATGGAAGATGCAGGCAGCAGTGGTCTCAAAAATTGGCACACAGGGGTAAAATATCAAGAAACTTAATTCCTTAAAATGGATCACCTAGGAAAACAGATTTATAATCACTAAAACCAAAATAAAATTCATCAAAACCATAAACCTGAACATTAAGAAGGGTTAATGAGCTTGAACTAAGATGTAGGATTAAACCCCAGATTTTTTTAGGTCCACTACTGAAAATGTGCATGAAACAGCTATGGATTAATTATTCTTATTAATTTTAGCACTCCAAACTTCGTACATGATACCTTCCCTTCTTTTGTCTCGCCTTCCCTGTCAAAGATTTTTCTCTATATTACCCTGTGAATAAAATTGTTTCCAAAATGGTCAAATAATAGGGACATTGAATGGAATGGGAATAGATATACATGTTGAACAAGCAAAAATGTCCAAAGCATTCAAAATATAAAAAGAACAGACCTGTTTTTAATGTAACCATATGTCATTATGGCTCTGTAAATTTGGAGATTCAGGGGAGTTCTTAGCTTGCTCAAGTAATTGAGGTAAACTTATTTTGAACTATCCAAAATTACTAACTTTCATTTGACTTTAAGAAAAAGATAAAATCATTCCTCAAAACCTTGGCAGATGTTAGAAAATGAACTTTGCTCCATTATACAGCTGCTCTTTTACTGTTTATGTATAAGGTTTAGACTTGGGAGACCACTGCTGTTCAGGTTAAAAGAAAATTTTTCAAAATGTGAGTAAGGGTTATTTAAGTATGTGCTAAGAAACTTCTTAACCAAGGTCATCAACAAGATATCAGGGGAAAAAAAACCCCAACCCACAACAAAACATAATGTACACATACACACAATCCCGTGAGAATCAGCTTTGATGGAAAATGGGATTGCCAAAAATTCTGGCATGACAGGTAGGACCACATCTCAGATGTTCTGAGGTTGTTGGTTGTATCTTCATCTACAAAAACCAACAATGCAAGGCATATTCAAGTTAACATGCTTCACATGTATCAGATCTCAAAGAGCCCAGGCAAAATAGACAAAGCAAGATGAGTAGCTGTCATACGGATTTAGGTCCAATGATAAAAACTTGTTATCAAAAGAGGTTATCAGACAACAAGGAGGTTTCTCCCATCTAATCTGTCACAGGCCAAAACATTAAGCAATTTTGACTCTGCATTGAGGAAAGGACATCAACAATCTGGCTCTAGGTCACAGTCACTGGTGCCCAGTCAGCCTCCCACGAGTGGAGGAATCTGTGCTGTCATCACGCAGCAAAACCCTTCCTTCAGCAGAAGGTAAGTGACAAGATGCAGACGGCATCTGATCTAGAGCTGCAGGCACACGACATGTAGATACAGGATTGTATTAACAAGAAGTTCGATGCAGCTGAGACTGCTCAAAACCCATGGAGGAAAACTTTGAAATGCTGGCATAAAAGAGACAGTGACAGCAAGGCAATGCTAGCTGCAGGGAAGACACACTGCACTAAGCCTGCTGGGAAAAAGAAAGTGATGGACAACCGTTTTATTAACCGAGATACTCTCTCCAAGGTGCTCAGCGGCAAGGAAAGTGAGATGCCGTCAGCTTTTCTCTGAGTGGTTGCTTGTGAAGGCTAAGCTGGTTCTTACCAAGAAAGTAGCAGCTTAAGAAACACTAGAAAGTAACAAAATGAGGATTAAAACAAAGACCAAACACAGGGTATTTCCAACAGCTGCGGCCCCCTCCCAGAAAGCATGCTCTGGGGAGTTTGCACTGCGGTACCTAACAAAGGTGTCTCAGCTCATAGTCTGGTAGAAGGACTGACATCCGAATGAACTGGGTGTCCTCTCTTTCCCCGACTGATCTTTCCATGCCACATCCCTCTTAGATGGTATACCTAAACCATCGACAGACCCCTATCTGTAATCCATCAGCTGTGTTAGGTAACTGAGTCACTCTGAATTCTTAACCAGTGTTTGTAAGTTCTGACAGCCACATAGTAATTTATTAAGTGTACTTGTGCTGGCTAAAGCCTTTCATGATACCTCCTTAGGGCACTATTACAGGTTTCAGATTGAGACTGGACTGCTTGGGAATGGTTGTGTTCCTGGAAAAAGGCCTAATTACAATGGCAATCTTGCACAGCAGTTACCTCTAGTCTCTGTCTGTATTGCTTTTCCCCTGCAGAGGGTTAGAGACATGAAAATAAATAGAATTAAGTTTGTGTTTGTTATTAGTAGATGTGCAGCAATCAGGCAGAAAGGTTTTCATGTTCACTGCTAGGTACAGGATCTGATGCATGAGAAATGGTAATTAGATAGCAAATTAGCCATTGATTCAGACCCATCACCGGTGACTGAAAACCATTATGTGGTGACTGCTCTTTTTTGGGGGTCTGTTTGAAGTATGTTGGTGGTCCTCATGTATTTCCTAGGAGAAGAACATCTGTTGAACAAAACCACTATCAAGATCAATATAATTAGCATCTTTTTGAAACATTTGCCTTAAAGGAAGGGTGGATATTTTTTCTGATTCTGAGCTGATCTTTCTTGTGGGGAAAATAGAAGCTTTCAGCTTCCAAGTTGTTTTTCTTGGCTAAAGAAACAGCTTTATTTCCCAGGTCTGACAGTCTGGTTCCATCTATTAATTTCCCAACACTTTGTTATATTAATGTTGATTAATGATTAATAGTTTCAATTAAACCTAAAAGACTTCAGTACCTAAGTATCCATGTGAATTAATGGGACTGATGTACCTCTCACCCCAAGTACTTAAAAAAAATGCCAATGTTAAATCAGGAACAGATACCAGAGAAGCAGCATGCAGCCCACTTAAAAAATAAGCCTCCTTTATGTCACTGCTCTGGCATCCAGAAAAATGTTTTGGAATCAATGATCACAGGAAATGATCAGAACAGCAGAATCCTGAGAAACACCTCTCCTTATATACATTTTTAGGGACACTGAATGTTTTTTACTTTTCCAAAGCCAGCAAACAAGCAATGTCTTCGGGGGAAAAAAAAGAGCTTTAAAATTAAATTTCAGATACACTCCAACTTCCATCTTGAAGTATAACTGTCCCATCTATACCTTGTATTTTCTTAGCATCAAAATTAAATCCCACTTTGGATGAAACTTCCATCACACAATGCTAAAAGCAGCAACCCAGGTCACGAGATGCACAACTGTATTTGGTTGAAACTAAAGGCAGACAAAACATATACTTATATGAATGAAAAATATCTACCAAACCTCAATCATAAACAAATTGCATGTAAGTTTTTTAATGACTATTCCTTCTTACATTATACGCTGTATGCTGAAATAAAGGTAAGTCATATGGATAAAGAACTGCTCAGCCTAAGCTTGTATCCACCACACACCATGCCTGTTGGAATTACTGCCACCGAAGGCTAAGGCAAGTTTCTTGGTGCTGCTGCTCACATTCAAGAAGAATACTCTCTGCTTTTAAAGAATTCAGCTCACTTTTGCCTAGTTTCTATTAGAGCCACTCTTGGGACTCTGAAATAAGATAAATTAGAGATGAAAATAACTAATGACATCAACTCCTACATCAGTGAAATACAGACTCTCACAGTATATTTACTCTTATGCTACAAGTCTTCTTTTGAAAATCCCAAATGCTGAGGCTTTCATTACATTGTAATGTAAAACTCAACTGATGGAGAATTTCTTGAAGGAGAGCATTTTGAAGGGCAGATGCTCCTTCATGGTGCTGTTACAGTGGGTGAGATTGGAGGGGGAAATCCAGACAAGAATACAGTTACTAGGCTGCTGGGTCATATTTTCTTATTTTGCATATATATTTCAAATTTTGATAGTGCCAGCTCTGAACTACAAAACTTGACACATGATGACAAAGTTACACTATTTACTGAAAGGGGAAGGGGGGGAAGGGTGGGGGGGAAGAAGGGGAAGAGCGGAAAAAATGAAGAGGAGGGGGAAAAGAAGGAGGAAAGGAAGAAAGAAAATGAAGAGAAAAAGGGAAAAGTGAAAGTGACAGGAAAAGCCAGAGGACAAAAAGGCTCAGAATTAGTGAATTCAGAGTGCAATCAGTAACCTAATTGAGAAAGATGCTAACTGTATTCAGGAAAACAATACTGTAACTGAAGAGCCAGCCATGACGACTGGGATATGTTTTGTTAGTTGTTTTTTGGGAATTTTTTTGTGTTTAAAATTTGCATTTCTTGAAATGGAAAAGTCTTATGTGAAGTAAGGCTTGTCAAAATTGGCCTTTGAAGAGTATTTTCTCATACCATATCTGTGCAATCTAAAAGTTAAATTACTCCTTTCTCATTTTCTCTCTCATTTTTCGGTTTCTTTTACTTTGCTGCAATTCCAAAAATACTATATACTCGAGGTTTATATACCAGGTGGTAGGGGAAAAGCTACATTTTATAAAATGCAGTTTTAATGAGCTTTAACAAAAAGGACAAATATAAAATCAGATATCCATCACCTTTCCCCTCCCTCTTGATGTCTCTTACATTGTAGAAGTTAAATTGCAGACACATCATAGAGAGTGAGGCAGTCCTAGCAAAATGTAGGCTGCTTTGCTCCTCTTTCAAGTTCCTGTGATTGAACCTGGGAAAGACCTTTGTATGATCTTGTGATCAAATGCTGGCATTCAAACAAGAAAGGCTAAGAGACATGGCTAAGAAATGGGGCTTTTACAACTGTTAAGGACTGCTGACCAGCACGATGACATTGTTGTTGTGACAAACAAAGGCAAAATCAAATAGAGTGTCAGCCTCCTGCTTTCCCAGTGCTTTCAGGCTGAATTGCCTTTCTCGGTTTTGCAGTACCATTTGAGGAGGAGAGGGGGGAGATAGAGACTTCAAGTAGCAAGAGCCTCCTGGTATTCAAAACAGATGGAAAGGGGAGAGAGAGGCTTCAATTATACAAGAGGCTTCTGGTATTCAAAACATATGGAAACTGCTGTTGTGATACCACTCTTCTTACTTTGTCTGGATGAATCACAAAGGGAAAGATCTTCACACGCTACTTCGACACTTCATGCCACTTCATGCTCGGAGGGAAGGCCTGCAGAAGAGTCCTCAATGCTCTTCTGGTGGCAGGGACAGGTTTACTTTTGGAGGGAGGGAGGGAGAAAGACAGGGAGAGAGGGAGTGTGGCAGAAAGGCGAGACTAGAAAGGGAGGACTAAGAGTACATTTTTCTCATTATATGTGCCTTCCCTCTCTTGTGACGCTCCCTTTCTCACTACACAGTCACTCCTAAAAGACATCAGCGCCAATTTTTTTCCTGAAACACTTCAGGACCTGCAAGTACCTGCAGGCTAGCTCCTGTTCATAAAAGTACTCAGGAGTTGGGATACATATCCTCTTTCAAGCCACCAAATTATTCACAAGCTCTACCAGTAAAAAGGCATTTTTACTGCTCCAGCCCTGGTGGAGCAAACCCACCTGAGAGCTTCCAGAAGGCTGTTGGCTACCCAAGAGTGCTTGAAGGGACATTGCCTGGATATTCATTGATTTACAGTGGTGTTCCAAAATGTGAAAAATCAATACTCCAGTTTTATTGGGACATTATAAGAGTCCAAACCCAGAGGTTTCCACTTCTGGATGAAATACGGATGCCTAAAAGACTGTGTCAAAAAATATCTATTTGTACATTGCTAAGCTTCCATAAAACTTTTTTGTCCATGTTAATTGGAATTTACAGGGCAAAGGTTCAGACTGAAACTTCTAACACAAACTCCTCTATGCTTCAATTTAAAAGTGTTTAATGTGAAAGTGAGTGGAAAAGCATGAGGGAGGCAGGGAGAAGGAAAGGATGAATTTTTCTAATAAAGGCCTGAAAGGGAAATAATTTTCCTCAGTTAAAAAAAAACAAACAAAAAAGCCCCAACAAACAAAACTCATGTAAAATGCTGGATATTATCATTATTGAGCATAACACACTATGAGCTCAAGTGGTTAGTTGTGCTCAGTCTTGCTCAAGTTGCCTTTTTCAATGAGTTTTAAGCTAGTTGGCTCAGGTGTGACACCACTATACTGCAGCAGCAGGGTCTGCAAAGCAGATGTATTCCATCATTTAAAGGGTCCTGAAGGGACTAATAAAGTAATGCAGGAGAGGAAGAAACAGGAGGAGTTGTGCCACTGCTGGCCACAGCTGATGCAAAAGCACAATTCCTCCCTGAAATTTGAATCACGTATAAATGATTTTACAATGTTCCACATTCTTTCATGCTCTGATTTGCATCTTTTTATTTGTTTGCTTTGCTTTGTTTTAAATTGCCAGCCCTTTAGACCTAAACAAGCTGAAATTCAAGCTGTGAGTCTTTCTGGCTCATAAATTTTGCCTGCCATAACACCTGTGCAATTCGTCTGTCTTGTCTTGGATTTTACAAGTGCATCCAAGGAACAGCACTGTCCCTGGACCAGAAACTTGTCGACACTTCTCCTGCTGATGTATGAGGCAAGACAGAATTCACTACACATGCTCTCAGCTGTGCTGGTTATGCAGCAGTAACATTTAGAAGAGAGTTTTTTGTTCATAAGCAAATATATCTGCCGTTACATATGAAGAGAATGGATTTTCTGAATTAGAAGATTTACATGGTCACTTTTAACAGCAAAAAATGCATTTTGAATTAAAAGAAAGTAAGTATATATTAGAATTAATTTCAGTAAACTATGGCACAGTTCATTGCCACTAGATATAATGAATTCGAAAGGCAGGCAATTCTCTGTTTATACTGCAGACTTCTGGAAATCTTGGGAAAGATATGACAGGTGATACTGTGACAGGAAGAAATAAGGAATAATATTTTCTCATTTATATGCCATATTGTTTTCTAACTTTCATTCTTATAAACCAAGTGAAAGATCTTAATCCAAACTGCAGTAATGCTACCTTATACATCATGATTTGAATTACTGTGGTATCACAAATAAACTGAGCTCATGCATTTTTTACTTCTAGTTCCAAAGTAATAGAAAACTCCGACCCTTTGAAAGACTTTGTCCTTAAATATACAGACAGATTCCAAAACTCAGTATTTCATCATGTGTCCTTTTAAAATACAAAAAGATACAGTTCTTTTCCAAGGAATCTACAGACCAGTACAAGCTCAAATGAAACACAATATAAATATGTATCATATTAGATCTTTGAGACTGTCCCCATCATCAACAACTTTATATATTTCTGCAAAAGCAGGCTTTAGAAGTTGTCAACACTCTGTCTTCTCTCATACAACTTCCCTCATGAGCTCAAACTACATGATTTAGCAGTGATACATATAATACCTGAAATACAAATGGCTCAACTCGAGTTCCTACAAGAAATAAGCACATACCGGCTACTGGGGTTTACTGGGTAAACATCTAGTTTTCTATCCTCCTAACCAAAGGGAGTCTTTTTTGAGCTAAATGGAAATGAGATAAAATCTTGAGTAGATAGGAATTTTTTTTCTTTCAGAAAACTATCCCTTGCCTTTGAAGAATATAAATAATATACCATCTTCAAAATCCTAGAAATCAAGGAAATTTGGAATGGATCTTTGCAGTGTGACATGGAAATCTGTGCTATGAAACCACAAGCATCTACACAAATGGCAGCACAGCAAGGACAACTGAATGTTACATAAAGGTAATTCTGAAGAAATATAAAAAAGGAGCTAAAGACAGAGAAACCTGTCTTGTTCAGTGATACAAAATGACACACTTCACATTTGAAATTCTCAAGAATGCCATGAAGAAAAACAAATCCCTTTAGGCTTTTAAAGGCTGTCTTTGAAAGGAAAGAAACTCTGCGAGTCCAAGAAAAACCTCATTTCAGCTGAAGTCACAACCTATTGGAAATCTGTTCCTGCAGAGTTGGTGCAGGCTGTATTAACTACAAGGGATATTTAGCCAAGTCCTGTAAGGCAGGCAAAGCCAGGAGCCTGAGCTGGTGGCATGGGACAGCCATGGCTCTAGAAGGGAGAGCAGAACATGGAGCAGCAATGAGGGTGGCCACGTCATAGAAGCCTGCATGAGCCACAGACCAAAGCCACAGAGATCTAGCCAGGCAGCTGCTTTCTAAGCAAAAGGGTTTTTATTATCCACTAATTTAGTACTCATTCTGTAGCTTCTTGGTTAGAAAGTCCATCTTTATGATTGTCTTCTGGAAAGTCTATGTGATCTTAACCATTATGCGATGTCTGAAAAATGAACCTATTTCCCTAGGGACAGTCTCTTCTGAGAGCTGTATATACCACTGAGGCACCTCTTCACATCCAACATGACCCAGGCAATAGGTCCACAGCGGCCTCATGGTCATCACCAAGACCCAAGCAGGACAAGGGCAGAAGGAGTTAAAGATTTTAACTGTCTGTCAAAGACGAAGACTGGGAAATGACAGAAGTTAAAAGAATATTCAGAGGGTTTGAGATGTAAAAGAAATTTCTGTTAACAATGAGCTGAGCATGTGCATTAATGGAGCACAGGACGTGAAAGGCAATGGTAATTCCATAAAAAATGACAGCTAGTAAGTGGAAACAGGACAAATAAACAGAAAATTTGCTAAATAGGCTTTTTTACAAAGTCTCTATATGGATCATATTTTCTGATACAATAGGGAAGAATTTATATAGTGCAGTCAGCACATATAAAAAAACCAAACCTAAATTCTTAGAAGGTAGACAATATAAAAGATTTAGATAACTAATATCATATACATAAAAGCAACTGTGAATACAAGCAAGAGAATTTGGGGGGTTTGAATAGTGATAATTTTTGAGGATAACAATATGTAAGAGATAATCCTCTTTTTAAACTACCTGCACTGAGTATTACCAGTACCAAATCTAGCAGAATGCCCTTTATTCTAAGTTCTCCATAACATTCAACAAACATTTTAAGACAACTACAAACCAATACCTACTTTATAGTTTTGGCTGCTGTTTTATCTAGCTTAAAAGGTCAAAAATGTATACATATATACAGACAGCTAGGTAATACCCCAAGAATACAGATTAGGAAGAGTTTTTCAGAGTTTTATGCATATATATGTATAGATAATTAAATAAAAGGATAAAGCACCAAGAGACAAGCAAAAAAGTTATCAAACAAAACATTTTAAGTTCATTTACTCAGAAAAACAATTTACAGCATCACTAATGACAAACAAGATATCATTAGCTCGTTCACCAAGAAAAAAACAGTAGAATTTAAGGTCCAGTTCAGAGTTAACCCTCAAGTGGAATACTGTTTTCTCATTACCATTTTAACTATGATTTTCTAGAAAACACGTTGCTCTAAACAGAGTATTCCAAGTTCTAAGTCTACTTCCCTGAAACAAAAATTAACTATTTGAATTTATTCTCTGTGGTTGAAGAATCTAAGAGATTACCTAAAAGAAATATTCAAACTAAGGACAGAGGCAGAAAATATGCATTCACCTTGGTGAAAGGAGTCCATAGAAATGCAGTGCTTGAGATCATTTCAAGGAAAAAAAAAGCATGGCCATTAACAATTAAAGTGAAATAAGAGGCATTTGCAAATATGCCTGCATTGTTGAAGACTTCTTCTTTCTGTTTAAAAATTTTTGCTTTGTTAAAAGTTAGTATCAAAAAGCTACTGTCACTCATTACTTGTGGGGTTCTACTTTCCTCTTCTTTTTTTTTTTTTTTGTTAGATATTTGCAATCTGGCATTAGAATTAGCAACAAAAGCCCCACAGAACTACTACTACAGAAGATTCTTGACTGTGTATTGTAGCATTCATGTGTCCCAATTGTTTTAAATTTTCCCTGAAATAGGAACTGGCCCAATGTCCTCTGACAACCCAAAGTATTTACAAAGCAAATGAAATTTAGGAAGTACTATAATGACTAGAAAATGCTGTGAGTGAACATAATGGATGCATCAGCAGAGGATAATTACAGCAATTGAGGCATGTTCCTGTGAAATTCCAGAGAGAAAACTAAGAACTTGTTAAATCTTTGCATTTACTCAGAAAGAAAATGAAGTTATCTAAAGACAACCAAGGGTACTGGGAGATGAACAAAAACTCTATGTAAATATCATACCCTAAGCTTGCCCATCCAAAGACAAATCAATTCATTACTGACAGACAAGCTAGGAATTTTTACTTGAATTCAATGATTGCAAAATGTCATATATTAGCAGGATTCTCATAGTCACCAATAAAACAGGTGCAGCACTGAAAGACTGAGAGCAAGCTACCTTTGTCATTAGCAGTGCTCTTCACATCTCGATGAAGACATACAGTGCTTACAGTGTGATGCATTCATTTGCTGACTTCTCTTTCAGGGTCGCAATATGGGGCCTGTACAATAAATTTCACATGGGGCTGCACCCTCTGTAGGGAGAAAATATACCTAGTAGGCCCTGGTCTATTTGTCTCAGAAAAGCAGTGCTAATAAAGGGAAAACAAAAAAAAAACTTCACAAACAAAACCCACTGAAGTAATAAATCACCCAAAGCTACTCAGAATATTTATGAAGTTCACATGGAATCTGCCAGGCACTGAGATTTTGCAGATTCTGGAGACAACTGCACTTTCACAGTCTGAAAGAAATGCAAAGATATTGACTAATTATTTATGGGACAACCAATTATTTTGTACTGTACATCTAAGCCTGAACATCATGAAATGCTTATTAGTTGAGCAAGCAGGACAGTGAAGCAATTCCTTTTGGAATGAAATGAAGCCAAGGACTTGGATGGAGAAGGACCCTTAATAAGAACAACTCACTAACACAAACACAATGCTGCTCAATTTACCTAGCCATTATACAACTGAGCAGCCAAATATTTCAAGAGTCAGAAAATAACCTTTACATTGTCACTGGGTTGAAGCAGAGTCATCTGGAGCTGCAAATGTTCAGTTCTACAATTTTTAACAGACAACAGACAGTAATTGAAGTTAGAAAATCAAACAGGGATGGATGTATTTTTGCCTTGGGAACATACAGAATACAGAGCCTCCAGAGTGTTCTTGTGCTCTCCTTTCCTTGATGTAACACTGCTTTCCTGCTCTATTGTCTGCCTAGATCAGCTTAGATGTGTGACACTTTGCTGGACTCAAACATTCAGGTACACAACAGTTACTCTCTTTCTTCTTTCTTTCTTACAACAACACCACAATTCAATTACATTTACATCTCATTTAAAAAAAACCCCAAAAACAAAAAAAAACGCAAACAAACAAACCCACACAAAACAAAACGAAAATGAAAACCAAAACAGTTGGAAAAGAGCTCTGTATCCAGAATTAATGTTTGAGATAACTCTTTGGGCAGATATAACTAAGCCACGGCCCATGGTTTATTCTGGCATGAAAGTCAGAGCCATGGTGCCCACTCTTTCTGATGGGCTGTTCAGCATTGTGTGAAAGCAGCCTACTCCAGTCCTTCTTCCATCATGACTTGGTAACCAGGCAAAACTGCCCCTGGAACACATAGGAATTTTATCCTGTAAACATACAGGATGTAAACAGGATGTATGCTGACCCATCACCAGGATGGAATCCATCAGGGGGAGACAGCATGGACTGAAGTGAGCTGCCAAAATGATTTGTCTGATCCACAACCCCACTGCCCCAGGCCAGTACAAAACGACCTGCAGCAGGGCTGATTTCTTTCTTGATGGGCCTTATGTAACCTTCTATTAGCTGGTAAACCTGAACCAGAACATTAGAGCTCGGATAAGTGGAGATGTGGACAAAAATGCAAAACCCTCCCAGTTCACTGCTATACCTGAAAGAAATCCAGCTGAAAATCCAAAATCAATGTAATTTAATCCTAAAAGGATTGATTAATTTTCTCTCTCAGTAAGAGCAGGTCTCTCAGAAGCAGAGGTTAGTAACAAATAGTGTGACATACTTCTGCTAATGTTCTCCAGTTCCTCATTTTTTAACTGAAATCCATAAAGAGGTCATAGCAATAAATAGAGATTATTCTCTTTCACAGCAATAACTAGAGATGATTCTCTTTCTATGCCAGTTACTGAAATGCTGGGAGGATCATTTTCAGACTCTGATTGTAATTTTCCATGTACACTAGGAGACTTGATTTTCCTTCCTGCTCCATGCAGTGAGATAAGCAACTGCCAAGAGGGGAATAAAGCAAGACATTCCTATCTTTTCTGAGAGTATTAAGTACAGGTTAATAGAACAGATGTATAAATTGAGGACAAGTCTTAACAGGACTCTACATCAAGAAGAAGAAACTGAGCATTTTTTTGCACTGGAGCAAAAGTAAATTAATATGATCCGTTGAATCAACCCAACTGCTAAGGTTGAATACAACAAATCTTATAATTATGGATTTAAAGAGTGCCCCACTCTAATAATGATGCACAAATGGTCTCTTTTATAGATCAAATACGCTATGACAATTTCTAGTTTTCTGATTTTAAAGCTACAAAATCTGCCTCCCAATATTTGATTAGAAAATGGGATCTTACCTAGTGCATTGTTCAGTTATTGGTTCAGTGACTTGGCCCCAAGATGCATTAGGCTATATCTGCATCTGAACAGTACTCAGGTAAATTGAAACTCTTAAAATAGTCACTTACCAAATAATCCCTGCAACTAAATGCCATTTGATAACAACAATCACAAGAGAAACATAGTAGACAATCTTTCCACATGGACACTTTCTTCAAGAAACTAAGAACTGTTTCATGTCTTTTAAGAAAGCATTGAAAGTTATACCATTAAAATCCAATTTCAGTGTATCTCTTGGAACAGAAGCAAGTAATCATGCTATCTTATCAAGACTCCTGTTTTGATGTTCCACATTATTCATGCTGAACACCCAGCATATTCCTGATTAATTTAAAAATTAAAAAGAAGAAAAGAAAATTATTTTCAATTTCTAGCTGTCATTCTTTACCATGGAGCCTTTTTTTCATCTCAAGCTGCTGCTGTACGAATATTCCATATTATTTCTGGATCTAAAGATATGCTTTCTCTGAGACAACTGGAAATGCAACCATGAAGCATGTAGGGTTATCATGACAAAGACGGACTTACTGATTCCTTGCTATTCACACTCTTTCCACTGGGTGTTGCATGATATTAAAGAGGTTACTACTGGCACTCAATGCATGCATACAGAAAGGCACGCTAAGTTCTCTGCCTACGTTGCTTTGCCCATTGTTCTACGCAGCCCAAGTTGAAGAAGTTCACTTCACAAAGTTGGTGGTGCAATTCATTAGTTGGTGCTGAGAAAAATTGTCAGTGACTACTTTTGGAAAAGAAATCATAAAATGGAGTCCTGCAGCTTGTACTGAAAGCTTTATATTCTTTCATGAAGGTGATCTGACTAAAATTTATATGTGCATTGCAGCATTCAATTACTGTACACAGTAGCTGTGCAGATGGCTCTCTTTTAATTAGAGTATTTAGAGAATCTCCTGCACAAAGAACCAGGCAATGAATAAGGAGGAATTTAATGAAAGTAACAAAAAAAAATTAATGGAAGTTAGGAGAAAAAAAAGAAAGAGATAATAACTTGCAAGGTGTTTTCTGATCATTGGACACAGCTCTTCAGAGAAGGAGAAATCTGTGCAGATCTGTGGCCTTGGGGAGGTATTGTCAAGCAGTCAAGCACTAAGTATCAGGCAACTGATCACTAATCTTTGCATAGCTGAGGGACACACAGATGACAGTTGAAGATTTGAAAACCAAAATAATGGCTGGAACTTGGCTTTTAATGTGGCATGGGCACACCAGTGCATGTATTCCATGAACATTGTGAGAAAATGTCTGGATTTCATTAAGTTATGGCAAGCATAAATGGTACAAAATTATTTAATATCTTAAATATCCTCAGTATTAATAGCTGTTGCTGTTAATACTTGTAACAGTAACCGGCAACATTAATTAGTAACTGTAAAGAATATAAAGCTACTACAACCTGAAATCATGGCTATTTTTTAACCTATAATGTAGTTGCTGATCTAGGTATATTACTAATTCGTTAGAAAAGCATCAGTATTTAGTTATGTGGCCTTTAATCTAACTGAGAGGAAAAAAAAACCCTCAGCAACACTTAATACTGAAACATTTAAACAAAACCATGAATTTTATATGTTCTTAAATTTAATCCTCTCAGGCATAAATGCTTGAAACATACAAACCTGGGCAAGACAGAAGTTGCTATGGGTCATAAAGGATAGTCTTCAACCAGGGAAGTTATATGTCCTCTTAGCAGGGGCGGTAATTGAAGCCACCCTCAACATAAATTCCAGTATTTCTGTTTTGCAAACTCTTCAGTGAATTTTAAATTTCATAATCATGACTAGACTTACCTGGTAGACCGGGTGGGGTTTTCAGATATTTGCCATTAAAATGTTGAATTACTACTTCACATTTTTCTGTGGACTCCATTCTGGAAAAGAGAAGAGAGTGGGACATGGGTAGAGGCAACATGTGTTACTAGATTATTATGGAAGCACTCAGTCAGCAAAATCAAAAAGTAAAAGGAGAAAAAAAGGACAAGCACAGATGCTGAGAGAAATCTTCAAAGCTGCTCTTGCTGATTTCTGTGGAGAAACTGGCTGAGCTCATTATGATACAGCGTGACTTGGGAGGAGGACCTGCCACCCTCCCAGCCTGCAGCTGCACTCCCGCCTGTGTGTGAGCTGCAAAAGTGTCACAGAACAGTCCCCTTTCGGCTCCCGGAGATCACCCTGAACAAGGACGTTCTTTATGCTCTCAGGTACCGCTTGGAAGGCAAAAGATGCACCCAAAATAACTTCAAATAGCAACAAAGAAATGAATTACAGGATTTGGAGAAGAACATGGCGAGTTAAACAACAATTTTTAGGGGTTACAATGTTAAAAAACCCCAACCTACAAAGGCTGTATAGCAAGACCAAAAAAAATATATATATATGCCCATTACAACACAAAGCCAAATTCTGGGTGAAGACAGTAATTTACATGTAACAACGACAGGGGAAATGTCTTACTCTTCATCTCATATGACTTGAGGATAACTTAGAGCATTGAGACACTAAAGCAGTAAGAGTGAATTGGCTTGTATATTTTTAAAGAAATGTAAGGAATACAAAGCTACAAGTCAAATCCCAAACCACATCTGGGAAATCACCATTTCGTCACACTAGTCATTCTTGCATACCAGTCCAGAGTGCAGTTGACTTTGCTACAGAGTGGGTATAGAAACTTCAAAAGGAGGAAAGAGATAAATGGACACCTAATAATTTCCTAGAAAAATTGTGTTTAAAGATCATGCTCTATGCTCCTTCAATACACCAGTGTTTACCTCCAGGTATTCTCCACAAAATAACTCCACTGACATATATATTGCTTACTTCTCACCAGTTTAGATATTATTAAAATGAATTTATCCACTATGCTTCCTGCCATGTGGTTTTGAGAAAGAGTGGCTCACATACAGCAGCAGTTTGTCTCCTGGGATACCATTTTGCCAGAGTTCAAAGGACCACCCCACACCACCACAAAAAAAAAAATAAATTAAAAGATCTTGCCCATTTAATTCTTTGAGGAAGTAAAAGTCTTTTGTCCTTTTGTTTCAAGTGGAGTGATTAAAAATTGCCCCTTCCACGTTGTATCACTGCATATCATGTGGGCTGGGCTATTTCTACAAGCACAAAGACAGTGACTTAGATTGTTCACTTTGGCTTCATTCAGATTTAACTAAACGAATGTCTGCACTGAGCCTTTAGAGACTCTTGTCTCTGAAAGAATAAATGCAATAAAAGTCTGTTTTCTGTAGCTGCAGGCACTTGGTGTCAAATCATGTTATGTTGCACCACACAGCAGTGACAATTTCATTTTAATACATGGGGTACATTTTAACAAGCCAAAGCAGTCCTTGCAAAGAATGCAATATATAAGCTGCCAAGTGAAAGAGACTCGGTGCACTTCATGCATTTTATGTGGGAAGAGAATAAAAGTGAAACCCACAGTGTTCTGGGATAAAAAGGCCATCATTCGAATAGCACTCTAAAAAGAATGTGCACATTTTCTTCTCAAGTTTCACAATTAACGGCTCTCAAATACCATTGCCAGCTATCTGTAATCTGGCACACGCTTCGCTTGAAACCGACACTGGCATTATCGACTCGGTTTGAAAAGGCAGCACAATAGACAAAGCCCTCCATACATGTTCTCCTCAGATGTGTTGCTGAGTAACAACCACATCCACCCCTCGTCCGCCCTACCTGAGTCCTCACAGGCTTTCTGCAACGTGTGCTTGTGGGGTAGACTTTCCTCCTGGCCGTGCCGAGGCTGGCCAGACAGCCACTCACTAATCAGGATGGCATCTATCTCAGGCCACTGCAGTATGGGTTATAAGTTGTACCTGCCCACAATACTTCTTTTTTAGAAATAACCCACTCAGATTGCGTTCTTCAGGATTATTAGCTCACTGATCAACTGGGAAGAACCAGGGGTAGGGAGCAACCAGATATATTACTAAAATTGTCTGGTACTTCTATAACAAGACCCTGGGTTTAGTTTAGCTGAAATTCTGAACAACATGAACCACTTAGGTGGCAATGTCTATTGCAGGCACCTACACGTGAGCTGAACACATATCAGTTCAGATATTACTCTTTCTCTTCTTGTTTAATCCATAAAGACTAGCAGTATCTGGGCAGAGACCCAATAAAAATATACTTTTCTTAGGTTCACACTAATAAATTCCACCTACTTTTTCTTCAAAAAGTTGTGGCACTCCTCTACTGTACAGTGTGTTTGTAATTATTCTTCTCATCTGAGAAAGAAATGTTTCAAAGTGTTGCTTGAGACTATTATTTAATAAAAATATAACTAACAGAATTGTTACATGTTAAAAGCTCTAGGGGACAGGTTTTCCATAAAAGAATGTCATCAGAGCACAGGGAAACTTGGGGAAAGAGCACTCATATACATTTTTTTTAACACTGGGACTTTTTTCATAATTCATAGGACAAAAATATGACAAAATAAAATATTCTGGATAAAAGAAAAAGATCTTGGATGCTTCAAACACTTCTATAGATACAGATATTCAGCACTCCTGTTGGAAAGCGAAGGACATCAGTTTCACATGATAATAGAAATTTGCTTCTGATTAGCTCATTTATGAAGTATCAATTTCAAATTCCTTTCAACAGTGTATTTTTGGTGCTGATCCTAAGAGGATCTAAGAGCATTATTTTAAACAAGGAAATGCACTGCAGGAGAAAAAATTATCAAAGTCATAGACTTTTATTATTTTTTAAAGGTACAGATAATCATCTAACCCCAAAGAAAATAATAAAATCATGAAAATTTATTTTTACCCATGTCTATATATCTCCCAGTTCCCAAACACAACATAAGTAATGAGACTGTCTATATTCTATCCAATTGTAAGGAAGTAAATTTAAAAAAAAATCCGTAGAGTACTTTATGGGTTTTTTTTCATACATAGTTTTTAAAATACAGGTATTTCAATATGATTAGTAAAAGAACAAAAAAAAAACCAAAACCCAAACCAAAACAAACCAAAAAACAGGAGCACTTAAACAAGTATCAGAACTAAATAATTTAATGTCTACATCTTGCTATTAAATATTTGAGATCATTTAAAAAGTTTATATTACTCTCACTACAGATCATAGTGGCACCAAAGTAGTAATTATGTGTTGTTATAAGTAATAGGGAACATGAGGGGAGGGGAGGGGAAGGGAGGGGAGAGGAGCGATTTCAAAAAGACACTAAAGCTTATACGTGTTTATTATAAAGATTGATGTAGTGGAAAGAAAAAATAATAAAATTATATACATAAGGAATAACATGATGATTACATAATTATTACTTGAGATATATTCAGTACCATCTAATTACCAGCTAGTGGGAAAATGTGGGTTTGGTTTACATATACATTATAGTCACTTTGCTTAATAATAACAATATAAATGAGAATCAGGACTATATCTTTTTATATCCAGAGTAAATATTTAAATACTTAGTTGTTACTACCACATGTATGCTATGATCAACATATGAATACTGTTTTTATTTTGAAGAGCAGGAATAATAAATCTTGGAGGGCAGCATTTCCTTACTGTTTAAGGCATTTTGCAAAGATGGAAGAAGGTAGGTAGTCACAATATTATACAGCGAGGGAGTCCAAAGAACTGAGGCCATAGTTAGAACACATGCCAAAGAACTCAATTTCCTTAGCATATCACAAAGATGACTAGAGGGACAGAGTAATAGCAGTGCATAAGTACCTTTGTGGGGAGGCTAAACTAGGTAGCAAGCAGTTCTTTAATCTTCCCGAGAAAGTTGTGACAAGAACCAGATAAATTTGAAAGAGAAATTAGGTAGAAACATTTAACTGCAAGGAAGATAATCCACTGGCAGACATTAGATAGAAAAGAGGTGGCCTTTTTTTTTTTTCCTCGTTGATGCCTTCAAATCACTTCGGTAAGTCTTATTTTAGTAAAAGACAAGTATTATCTCAATATTAGGTAACTAGGAATATTACAACTGCCTATGATATAAAAAACATCAGATAAAATGATCTTCAGGTCTCAAATACTCTAAAGCTACAAGACAGTTTTGATCTGCATGAGGTTTCTTAGCACCTCTATGTTCTACTCTTCATCCTTCTATGGAAACATTTCACTAATTTTTTCATTTATTTTTCTAGTTTAATTTCAGGCATTCTAAGCCCCTGATATTATTGCAACCTGTGATTTTCTCCTCCCCTGAAACTGTGTTTTATCTCCCCAACTTTTCAGCTGGTAAGAGATTGCATCAAGATGTTTGTACCTTGAGTTTGAATCCATTTTATGCTGGAAAAAAACTATTCCCTCTGTCACTTATAGCCTAGGAAGAGGTTTATTTCGACAAGTTCTCCTCATTGCTCACAAATTGTATCTTTCCCCAATATGTCTTGCCTGTATATTCTTCACTTCTGCTTGAACAACAGGAGGTTGTTTACTATCTCAGATAAATATACAAAATCTACAGAAACCACTCCTCTTCTGCTGGGATACGGTCCACTCTATACCTTGCAGCACGACCTAGTATGCTGAGGTGACCCTTTTGAGCTGCCTGAGTACCTCTGCACTACAGGAACTGTATCTACAGTGTTCTCTATAGAGAAATCTCTTTGGTTCAGAAGAAATCCAATAAAACTAAATGACACCTACATTATAGTGAAAAACTCTGAAAGATGCACAGCTTCCTTGGAGGAAAAGAACATACAAATTAAAGGCTTGGCTCTCTTGTTTTACTTCAGTGGAATCTGGAGCACATCCATTTCTACTGAAATCCATGCAAAATTCGTACAAATAGAGCAATGATGCTATGAGGGCTCAAAATCTCATTTCCCATTTTCTGTTGCTCCCATTCAGTTTCTGAGTTGAATATTGTTTCCAAAGACTAAATGTAAGTCATATAAAATGCAGACAAGCAGGAGATGAGTTTAGTAAAAAACATACACAGGCAAAGAAAATCAACCCTTTGGAAGCTCTTCCAGAAGAATAACATGGGGAAAAGATGAAGATAAAGCTCAAACTTCCAACAGCACAGTGTTTAAATGCTTCACTACAGACCCTCTAGCTAGGTTACAAAGGGACGGAAACATCTCCTTAATGTGTACCTTTGCTCTGAGATGACAGCTAATTGAGAATCTCTTGACATCAGTCATTTGCTGGAACACCATCATAACATTCTTTCATGACAGTTTGCGTTGGACAAATTTTCTCATGTTACTGGGAAAGAATAGTATGAACACAGAGTTTTTCCACCTAGACCCAGGCTGATTTATGCTACTGTCTTCCCAGTCTCAGGTTAAGTATTATGCTGGTGCCCGCCAGCAGTGCAATACTTGACTGTCTGACTGTCAGCATTTCCATCATAAATTTCTGTTTTCAGAAGCTTATGACTTCGTTGTAAAATGTCGCTTGGGGGGTGAATCTTGCAAGGTCATTTTAAGCTACAAGACAGCAAACAAAATAAAAAAGTTAGTGGTTTCTAACTCTTTCTTTGCACTTTATCACTTAAAAGGACCTATAAAATGCTTGTTCTGCTGTTCAGCTGAGTGTGGCATATGCAGGTATGGTATTATTAATATTACTATCTCTATAGGGAGGATACTTAAATAGTACTTGAACGGTATTTTACTGTGGGTTTATAAAAAAGCAATTTTTACTTCATTGATTCAGTGGTACCAGTCAAGTCCTTCCCCAAGGTATATCTCAATGTCTCCTTGCTCCATTTTCAATGTCCCAAGGAGTTCTTCAATTAAATTCACAGTACCTCAGGCTTCGATTATGCAAATTGCTCAGCCAAATTATCTAATGACTCCTAACTTTCCTTGTTCCTCCCTCATCACCCTTCAAATCCATTTTCATGTTCTGGAGTCCCAGTGATATTTGGCCAGGGATTCTGATCCACCTGTCCTTCTCTGGACTTTGCTTCTCCCTGAAAGTGCAGCTCCATACCTGCAATTTTCTAAGGGACATAAAGTCTACCAAAATTGGGTCCAGGTTGCAACACCAGACAGAAATGTGAGGGTCTCCTCATACAGACCTCCCCAGCATCCTGCAGTGTTGCTCTGAACATTTCCCAGAGGTGTCTTTCAATGGAATTTTATCACAAAAGGCTTTGAAATATCTTACAAATATCACACAAAGTCTTTGGTGCATGTTTGGGATTTCCAGATTCACCTGAGACATTAAATTATAAAGCAATTTCCTGGGTAAGACATCGGATATGACAGATCATTTTTCTGACTGAAAGTAGGAATGATCCTCATGATATCTAAGCCTGTACTACCATCCCAGATGATGGATTTGTTCAAGCTAAATTTATAGCATCTTAACTGCCTTCAATTAAACCCTTGAATAAGGAAGAAGACAGCATTTTCCCTGTTCATGAATGCATCTTTAAACTGCCTGGATGTTCTTCATCCCCTGGTGCTGCTGACACTTCTCTGTCTCCAAAGTAGCATCATCACTGATGCTCAGAAATCTCCTTCTAAATATGCCACCTTACATTTAGCAAAACAGCACCATTGTTTTGCCTCCTAAGGTTGCATTATTTCTTTAGCTTCTCCCATTTTAACATCTGGAACTCATCCTTTGTAGGCCTGTTGAAAGCCAGGTCTTCCAGCATATACAGTTACCTCTTTAAAAGCTGCAACACATCTTCAGGATGAAGATAAATATTTCCCTCCATCCTCTCAGTACCTTTCCCTATTCCTTAATTCCAGCCTCCCTCAAAGGAGGGAGCTTCTCCCTACTTCTGATCAGCTTTTTATTCATACCATCAACAACACTGCTAATGTTCTGTTTGCCAAACTCATAAGATAGCAACTTTAAAATTCTATCTTGATATAGATCTACAAATTCAGTGTCTGTAGCTTTCCTCCTTTGTTTGTTTTTGTTTGTTTTGTTTCATTTTGGGGGTTATTTGTGCGGGGCTTGCTTGTTTGGTTTGTTTGCTTGTTTTTGGAAATGGAGGGCTATGATTTTTTTCTAAGCTCTAAAGAATACACTTACACTTTTAAAATGAAAGATCACATGCTGAAGTTATTAGATGACTAGCAGCAACAGGGATTTAAGAGAAACACCTACAAATTTAAGTGCTGTGATGAAATCAGTCCGAGGGCAACACTGTATCATTCCCTCTTTCTACAGGCAATCTTACCAGAGGCTGAACTCAAAGCTTCTCATCCACAGTGTATCCTTGTCCCAATAGCCTAGTATTTCTTTCCCCTCCTACTTCTTACTTCTCTCTCAGCCCTAGGAAAGGCTGTGTTTAGTCCCAGCTTCTGCTTGCCAGCGTCAACAGAAACACGTAGTGCCAAAGGACAGTAGCACCAGCCCTGTGGAATGCCAGCTCCCACGGAGCGCCTGAAGCCAGGTAGGGTGGCCTTGAAGTGCAAAGCATGAGCCAGGGGTAAGGCAGAGGCAGCTGGCCAGGGATTACGGCATGGATAGACTTCTGTGAAGCCACAGTCGGAGCTTAAAGCATCCCTTCTCTGGCCCCTTGCTCATAAGTCTCCTCCCCAAAATCTACCCTGGGGTGTATGCAGGCACAGTTGGCTCAGGCCATAGTGAAATGCTCTGGAAAGTTTTGGGAAAGTCTGTTCAGTTGCTTTTGAGGGACACAAAAGAGAGGAAATAAAGTTTCGTGGCTCAACTTTCACTCAGAGTTAGTTTTGTACGCACATACTTTAAAGGAGGCTCTTAATGTCGCCAGACGTTACTCAGATAATTTTGATCCATGAACATTTGAAGTTATCCAGGTTATAAATGATTAAGTAGCCACCTGCAGTATTACTGCAGTAAAACTGCTAATCACACCCATTTAGAAGAAAAATGTGACAATAGCTGCCTACCTAAAGTCTTTACTTCTGATTGCTTTTGTATGAATACAAATATTTTTAGATAGACTATTTCCATAATTGGGCAGACTCAAAAAGTGAATTTCAATAATCATAGAGCTTAATTAATAACTCTGAAACATCAAATTTCAAAATTGCTGAATGCTGCATCAATTTAGCATGTGCAAATTTAACTTTTTCTCCTGTGCTTCTGTGGCTCAATTAAGAGCTAAGCAGCATGGCACAATGCACAAGCAGGCAAGATATATGTGATAAAAGGCTCCAAGTCAGAAGGTATAACAGTCAGGATCCCCATATGGGTTGTTGATCTGAACTTCTAAAATATTATTTGGACTGGAGATCCAGCTTCCATCCCTACCTGTACAGCACTGGTATCCACTCAACATGTGCTCACACTGTAGGTACACTAGAATGAAACCTTCATGACTACAAGCAAAACTAAACAAATTAATCTCTTTGGATTGGCAGGCAGAGAAGAGATACCAAATAGCACTTGATTACAAAAAGCTCAGCTGCTCACGTAATTAAATCTTGTATTGATAATTCTGCAAAGACAAGAGTCAGCATTCAACTATAGTTCTAAATTCCTGGATTTACTCTGGCCTCACTCGAGTCAGTGGGAAATCTGCTGTACACTTTGATGGAATGAAGGTCTTACCCCACTGTTGTTTGCATGGTGAATTACACAACCTTCAAGTTAGAGTATTAAAGGGTTCCTGAAATATGTTCCATAATTAAACACATTTGCACAAATTAGGTTTTTAAAAATGAGAGTTTATCCATGAGTTAGACTAATCTATATTTAGCGAGCTTGAAAAATTCACATTATTATCTGCAACAATGCATAAGGAGTAGCGTGTCATCTTTCAGCATATATGTTTTGCCTTTTTCCATTAGAATTGAGACTATTATCTTAACATTCTTTGTGCATGATGATCTTTCACATCAAGGACAAAGGTAACACTACAACATCACTTATCTTACAAGCTAACTTTTTATCATATGGTACCTCATTTCACTCCGTGGTGCTATGACACCAACAGAAATGTCATGATATACCAAGAAGTAAATTTGCCTCTTCTACAAAACACAATGTTATGAATATTCTGTAGAAACAATGATTTGGGATTTTTTTCCCTTTCCTTTTGAAGCAGAAGACTGATTTACAGCAGAATTGCAAATTTCTGCCCTTATTTGCTTTTTCAATACCGTTCTATATATAGCACCCTGTTGCTTGGCTTTTCAAAAGAAAACTATTTGATTTAAGAATGTTTCAAGCTGAAGAGAATCTATGTAAATATTCCCTGAGAGTAAACATGGAAACTTGTCTCTCTGTACTAACAATGAAGTACATGGTAATAATATGTTGCCTGTTCTGTCTACAATATCTGACTACTCCGTTAAGGCTTGTTATATGCAAATATTTCCTCTTAAGCTTTTCTCATAGCTGCAGTTCCCTGCAGCTTTCAAGGAAGACACGTTTCTTCAGTTACAGTTCCTACCCTTTGCTCTTCCAACTGCTAAATTTACTTTTTCCTGTTGCAAAATCTTTGCTAAATATTTAAACAGTTCCATGGAATGGTTTGGGTTGGAAGGGACATTAAAGACCATCTAGTCCCTTTCCAGATTTCTTGTAGGATCCCTTCAGGTACTGGAAGGCTGCAATAAGTGTACCCTCAGGCCTCCTAAGCTCACTTCTTGGTTTCTTTACCAGGTGTGTGCTTTTTGCTGTGGGACATTTATAATTATCCAAGCTTGATACTGCATGGACAGCTCACTATTCCTAGCAACTTTTATGTGCACAGACCTACATACAATGAACTGTTTTTCAGAGCAATGAAATGAATGGCCTTCTGCGTTGGCATTCTTCAGTTTGGTGGAAAGAACAGAAATACAGTGTGATAAAGGTGCTGCTCTGCATTTTCCACAGCTGTAAGACTTCAGAGCTACAGAACAGACAGCATTTGCGAAGGACCAAAGCCAAAAAATGTGCATGAATCAAAATAAGAGTAAAGGTTTCACCTGGCAAAGCCGACTCCTCTGCTGACTCCATTAGCATCTCTTAATATTCTGGTGGAAATGACATGTCCAAAGGGTTTCAGCATATTCTCCAGTTCCTGCTCATCCATGGAAACGGGTAAATTTGAGATGTATAGATTTGTGGGATCTTGCTCTTGTTGCTATGACAAAATAAGAGAAATATCCTCAGTTAGGCTTAGCACAATAGAATAGCTTATGGCTCATACAACAAGGGCTACTCAAAATAGGACCAAGCCAAGAATTTATAGCTGCATTAGAAGCAAATCTGGGCAATCTGTTCATGACAGCAACGTATTTGCCAAATTTCTTCAAACTCTCATGCATGTGCTTCATTCTGTGCATGATTGCTCTTATTGAACTCAGTGACACTACTCGTTTATAGAAAATTACTCTCATGCACAAGTGTTCTTGGATTTGTGTCCTAATTTAGCAAAGAGATTGTGAAGAAAACATGATTTCCACAAATGGGCTCACTGTTAACATAAATAAAGAACAAAAACTCAACACATATTTTAAGCAGATGTGTTTTCCAGCCTGCAGGCTTCCCATTCAACCCGTTCTTCATGAACTGGGCTGGTTAAAAACACAGAATGTTTTTCATGGTACCTTTTCCCTTTTTTTTTCCCCTAGAAAACATCTTCCTTCATAATAAGCTACAAGACCTAACTAAGCAGGGGATAAGAGGGGGAGTTCTGCAGTTCAGCCTAAGGTCCTGATGAGATAGGTCACATGTTTATTCTTACACTGAACTAAAATATCTCATAAGACAAAGCCTGTAGTATGAATACTTGAGAAAACAATTTTGAAAGACATTTCCCATTTCTATTTCAAATTTTTCCATTTTAGCAACCATTTCAACTCCTATTCCTGCTTGCTGAACTACTGCAAAAAGTAGATGCCATATGTAAAATAAGTGTACTAAAGCAGTAAATAAAACCCTTGTCTACAGATGACCAGGTCTTGATTGCATTAAATCAACTTAGTTAAGCCCTTGCAAATTTTCATGGCTCTGACCATTTTCATTGATACAAGTTTTATATAATATCTGATCAACTGCCAGTGCAAGCCTGACTGGGATTAGGCACAACTACATTATTTCACCTAATGTTTAATAACAAAAATGCAAGATACAATCTTTGTACCGTGCAGTAATCCAAACAATACCTTACCTGAGAAAGTTCTCTGAGACAGATTTTTTGATTCTTTTTATTACACATTTTATTGTGTAGAATTAATTTGTACTTGTTCAACACTGAACTGACAACAGTATTACCTCTTTTTGGTATGAGCTGTCCTCAAATCAGATTACTAATTTTGCAGTAGCACTGCAACCTTGCACTGTTATGAAATTACACACAGTCCTGCAGCCATCTGCCCTGATTTAACCAAACTAGTTTCAAATTACACTCCATTAAAATCATTGAAGATATGCCCTGTCAAACACAATCATGAACTGTGTTTCTAGAAGATGTATAAAGACAGGACAGAACCAAGATGTTTGCTTCATCGCTGCCTTGTATATTCAAGGCCTCAAAAATGGAAAGAGGAATTGTTTCAAGCTGTGATTCACACACCCCATCCTTGCAGGGACATGAATGACTAAACTAAGTCTAATACCAGAATCAGAAGCCAAAGAAAGTTTTTAGCTTCTCTTACCCCAGGCTCAAGGGAAATCTTAGCCCTTTTGGATGAAACAAAAATCTGAAAATGGATAACCCAGAAAGGTCCAGAATCAGGAGGTGTATAATACTGTTTTACTGCTTAATTTAGATTCTGATGTAAGAGCGGTGAACATTGCCTTCGGACACACTGCTTAATGTCCACTGCATTCTACTTTGCATCTCCAGATTCATTACCCCACACATTGCCACGCACATTGAATTCTCTGCTATTTTATAAAACATAAGTAAAAGAACAAAGTGGGCATGTTTTCAAGCTGCTGTCCATAAAAATTATTACCACGTCTTATAATAAGGGGCAGAGAGGAGAAGAACACCACACACAGGAACAGTGATCTTACTGCAAATTGAACTGAAGTTACAAACCTTGAACATAGAAAAACATTCTTTCCCTTTCCAGTTATCTTTCCCTACAGTCATCTTCCTTCCTCTCACATCAATTTACATTTATCCAGATCCAAAAGCTAGCTCCTCTCCAGTACCAAAAGATGCTGGTGAGGGGTCAGAACTGATACAGTATTGGCACTGTGAGGAAACTCATGCAACAGTCCTGGAGGGAAGGTAGGCAAGAAAAGAAAGGAATATAGCTTCAGATCACACTTCTAGCTTTGAGAAAAACAAACAAAAATCCCCAATATTTTCCCCCACTCCATGTATTTTTTTCCCTTTTCTGTGTGCAAACTTTTTTTTTTTTATGTTTGTTTTATTGCTTGTCACTTCCCAGCCCTGCACCACAACAACCATGAAAGATGTAGAAGTTTGGAAACATCTTCAGTGTTATTAAGTACTTTGAAAATGGGAGCTCAGAGGTAGGTAAAGCAGAGGTATTCAAAAAGCAAATCGAAGCAGAAAGGTTTGCAATTGCAATACCACAGTTCTTCAGAAATAATCCCATTGTTATGCAAACCCCTACCCATTGATTGGTTAAGGACTTTGATTAATCCACCAATGAGTGCTCAGGGACTGACATCTCTAGTTAATATTTAGAAAAAATATGCAAATAAAACCGCTGTAGCCAAAGGCCAGACAAATGTGGAAAAGTGGAGTTATGCATCAGTAACTTCACGACAGCCTCTGCTTTCACTGAAGCAACTCAGTCCTGCAGAATACTAAAATGAGAACTTTTCTTTTGACTACTCAGTTTTCAAGCTGGGACAAACAAATAAAATAAACAAGAACCATTGCCAATGTGTCTCACTTCTGAACTGGGAACACATAAGCCTTTTAACTGTGCTAGAGATTAAATGTTGTTTTAAATATCCATGGAATGTTAGCTGCACTCTGAGGATGAATGAAAGACTAGCAGGCCATAGTCACACTCTCAAAAGGATTTGCCAAGCCTATCTTTTATCAATGTGATAAATAAGAGCTACAAGCAGAGAGAGACAGATGAGGTCACTCATACTACCTCCAGAACACAACAGCGTTTTCTAAGAAAGAGGGAAAAAATCCACACTATTTTTCCTTACTATACAAATACAACATTTAGAGAAATACCCCTTTCCCTTACAGAGAAATATCACCCCACAAAAGCCATATATCACACCCCAAACTGCAACAAGATGAAATGCCTTCACAGTGATGCAGCCTGGAGCTGAGCAGACTTTACAGAAGCCCTGTCACCGTTCAGCCAGATCCCACCACCACCTACCCTCACCTACCCTGTTTCTCAGGCTTGGCCCCACTCCTGGTCTCTGGCACTGAGGCTCCTTATGATCTCTTTCGGTTGTGCAGAGATCCCCTCCTCAGTGTAGAGGTGCTGACACACACCTCTTATTTTGCTGAAGCCTTTTCATCCTAGATTAATCAAGCTCCTGCATGAGATTTTCTCTTTCTCATGCCAGTGCCACGGCTGAGCTTCTCTGTGTCAAAAGTAAGCGTCCTGCTGTTCAAAATGTGCCTATTTGTTGACAAGAGAAGCCCAACCAGAACAGCAAGTTCAGGCATCCCATGAATTACCAGCCTTTCACAACCCTAACTAGTTGACAGCCACGTTTCTGCCTTCAGTGAAAGACCACCTCCCACGGTTGTGGGACTGGTAGCAATGGTGGTGTCTGCATCCACATGGTGTGGCTCAGGCTCCCTCTGGTTCATTTAATTATTTCTACGGCTTGTCACAAAACAATAAATACTGCTACTTCCCCACTGGGGATGCTAAAATCCCATTTGTTATTGTCTCCAGTCCCAAACTGGACCAACTGACCAGTCATCAATGAGAGTTGAAAGTCATTCTTTTCATACTCCAAGTCACTTCAGAACTGCATGTTCCTCTTATGCCCCCAATTGTTTGGAGAGGAACTGAAGGGGTGGGATGGCAGAAAGTCACACACTGACCACAAAGAACTCTAACAGCACTGTGCCTTCGATGTCCTGCAGCTGGTGACTTGGAGCCACTGCAATGGGGTCACCAGCTCAGCAGAGCCCAGTCTTTTCCAGTACCTATTTCACAGAACTGTAGAGTCACTAAATTGGAAAATACCCCAGAAAGTTCACGAAGTCCAACCATTAACCAGATCTATCACAAAACCATGTCTCTAAACACCACATCTACATGTTTTTTGAACACTTCCAGGGATGGTGATTTCACCACTTCCCTGGGCAGTCTGTTCCAATCCTTGACCACCCTTTCAGTGAAGAAATTTACCCCTGCAGACCACAGGAGAGACATTGTGCTGGCCCTGCAACATGGGTGAATGACACACCTGTTCATACAGTCTTCCCAAAGCACAGCAGTCTCTTGGGTTTAATTCCCCACATGTGAAAAGGGCATTCCCAGGGGAACCAGGGCTAGCCACTGCAGCTGACCGCCATCCTGGAGGCTTGTAGGAGGAAAGGGCTCATAGGAGCAGTGGAGGGCTCGCTGCAGTGTGGCAGCACAGCTCCTCTGCCTTTCTCAGACCCTGTGTGCCAAACGTGGATAAATAATGCATACAAGACCAGGCCAAGTTGCTGCTTCTTGAAGAGAGTAGTAAGGCAGCTACTAAGGCAGTAGTAAGGACTCTGCTGTGTGTGCCAGCTGCAGAGGCATCATGCTCAAGGCATGCAAACTTGCAAGCTGCATCTCAACCCATGATCAAAAGCCTGCTCCTGGATATCCTCACTGAAGTTTGTTTTAGCCCAGAACTCCCATTTGACAGCCCAAGGATAGTAACATTTACCAGGTAGAGTTTGCACTTGCACCGCAGCCCCAGAGAAAAAGGGATGAACTCATTCAGTCAGTCCCAACCCTACGAAATCCTGGCACAGCCTCACAGTCTAGACTAAGCTCATTCTGGGGGCCTGATGTGTGCCAGTCTGGGTGGATACACAGAGTGCCACAGAATGAGCCAACAACAAAACAAAAAGAAATAAGCCAATTTAAACTTCTCTCAAGACAAGTGCATGGCTTTTTGCAACTCCCTTTGCTCCCACCACAGCCTCTTTCACAATCACTGTAGCCCAAATACCTCAGCTGCTCTGGCCTGTGGGCTCCAGGGACATTAGCTGCATGAATACATTGCAGTTGGGCCATTCTGGCTGGGGATGTAGAGACTCTCAAAGTGGTCAAAATCTTAGCTAGGAAGGTTTAAAATTGTGAATGCTGCAAACTAACAGTAGGCCAAACCCAAGTTTTTGATTAGCTCAGACTCCAGCAGTCAGCAGCCGGCATCCTGCTGCAAGGCCCTGGAGTTCAGCAGTCAGGAGCAGTTGTACCCGGGAAACAGCCAGAAATTTTGTTCCTGCCTTTTAGCAAGAACTGGGCCAGTCACTCATCTCCCAGCGCTTGTGCCAAAGAGGCAAAATAAGTTTGTAATGCAGAGGATTTGAAATGCACTCCACCAACAGCATTTGAAACTGAACAAAAAACAGTGGAGGGCGTGCTGCAACTTCATGTTTGCTGTTTGCTTTGCTGGGCCCTCCCAGACACTTTTGAAAGAAAGGACAACATTCAGATGGGATTTTCCCTCCCATCTTGACATAATCTTTGGAAGCAGCACATGAAAAGCTGAAGGAACAATTCCTGCTGGTGTGAGCAGAGACTGAGCCTCTTTACGCAGTACATTTAGTAATGCATTCCTTAAAGACACATGTGTAGGGAGGGGTGGGCAGTTTTTGGCTATGTTGATTTTTCCCAAAAGGAACTCAAGCCTCTTGTAATCTGTAATCTCAGTAGGGCTGGAAACCAAGTGTGTTTAGTTTATCTGGGAACTTTATGTACCAATCCTTTTTATTCAACCTCATTTATTTCTCCTTAGAGCAGTTTGCTCTAGGAAACTATGTACTGATTATGAGTTCAAATATTTTTTTTCTTCCAAACTTATTCTGGGAATATAACTTTGTACAAGGATTGAGATGAGATTTGAAACTCCTCTGTTTAAATATATAATCAATATGCATATTAATAGATCACATGCTTCTCTTGTCTTTAATAAATTGAGACTTCATCATATTAACATTAACACAGGTCAGTATTACAGCTCACTTTCGGAAGTGTGGTCCCATCTTTCAGAACATTTTAGACCCAGGTTCAAATCACCCTCGGTCAGTATTTTCCCCAAACTAGTTCGTTTCTGCCTTATGGCCACTCCCCAGATCTTCAGCCTATGCATGTAACTCCTTCTATCCTTTAAAGATCTGGGTTAAACTTCTGTCTCCCCTCAAGGTAAAAGCAGTCACAATTTTTATAGAAAAAGCCATTTATGTGGAACCATTTATATGGAAACAGATCATTTATATGGAAACATTTATGTGCCATTTCATAAATTTTCCAGGGTTTGCTCACTGTTTTGAAAACTGTAGTTGTATGGCAGCATCAGTCTCATCTTCAGTTTATTAAATTATTTCTAAACTGGATTCTGTTCAAGCCACTGAGCTTAAATGAAATTTAGAGGAAGCATGTAATACTTTCTCTCAGTAGATTCATATTCAATAACTCTTCTTGTTGTTTTATTTTTTAATATTTACTTTTTTAGTGCTGCAGATCGTGAGAACTTTCCAAGACATCTGAAACAGATATTCATTTAAAAGTTGATTTGATGTGCATTGGATTGGATTCACACACCAAAAGTCTGAATGAAAAGACTTTTTTCCCTTGTTATCTGTTGTTTCTCCATTTATTTCTGCTGGTTTTCCACATTAACATGGTATATTTTTTCACATACATAAAGGATGCCTGGCTTTCAGACAGACTAAGCTACTGAATTTATAATTTAGGTATTTAACTTCAGCTCTAATACCTAATGTGTTCAAGTAACATTTGGAAGGTTCTCTCTTCACTGTCCTATCCCAGTATGGCAGGATGCTCCTAAATTAGTTATCACTGTTAGAACAAATACAGATTAGTGGTGTGAAAATCAAAAGAAAGTCACCCCAAACTCCACCACTTTTTGGTATCAGAGAAGTGATATCAGGAAACCCTTTTCCTTCTTCTCAGCACGGGTGGGAGGGCAGGGTATGGTGCAGTGTTTGGAGATGGAGTTCTTGCCTGTGTATGTTCATGGGATGCCTTTCCAACCAATGAAGATACACTGGTTTGAATTAAGTGATAGCAGCCCTGCTTTCAAAGATTTTTCTAATTATGTTTTTTTTAATCAGAAAGAACAAACAGACTAACAAATCCATGTGAACCAAATGCTATAGCAATGGTCCAGACCATATAGCGTTCTGGAACTGTCAATTACATATTTTGAGCCATCATTGCAGTAACACAAGGTGAACAAAATGGATCAAGTGCAGTTGCCAGGGTTTCCTTTGACTTTTTCCTTGTTTATTAGCATTCCTTTGTGTGGGCACATTTTTAACAGTGTAGACAGCTAAATCAATGACCAGTTAACTATTGATCCCTGGCTGGTTTCACTCTCTTGTTGAGCAGCACACCAAAAGGCTTTCAAGACTGTAGAGAAACCCTAAACTTTACATGGATTTTATTAGTGCACTAAGTATTAATAATCCAACAGACACAGTTGAAGGAAACTGGTAAAAGTGATGCTGGTCTCCTTGTCAAGAGTCCTTCCAAAGCTCTTTCAAAGAATCATAGAATGTTTAGGTTGAAAAAGACCTTTATGAGCAGAGTTCAACCCTTAACTCAGGACTGCCAAGTTCTCCACTAAACCATGTCCCTGACTGCCACATGTACACGTCTCTCAAACACCTCCAGGGATAGGGACTCCAGCATGTCTCTGGGCAGTCAGTTGCAGTGCTTGACAAGCCTTTCAGTGAAGAAATTTTCACAACTACCCAATCTAAACCTCCCATGCTGCAACTTGAGGCCATTTCCTCTTGTCCTGTCACTTGTTACATGGGAGACCAATCCCCACCTCACTACAACCTTCTTTCAGATAGTTGTAGAGAGCAGTGAAGTCCTCCTGAGTCTCCTTTTCTCCAGACCAAGCAACCCCAGCTCCTTCAGCTGGGGTTCCTCATATGACCTGTGCTCCAGACCCTTCACCAGCTCTGTTACCTTCTCTGGACATGCTCCAGCATCTCAATGTCTTTCTTGCAGTAAGGGGACCAAAACTGAACACAGGATTTGAGGTGTGGCCTCACCAGTACCAAGTACAGGGGCACAATAATTTCCCTTATCCTGCTGACTGCACTATTTCTGATGCAGGCCAGGATGCCACTGGCCTTCTTGGCCACTTGGGCTCATGTTCAGCTGGTTGTCAATCAGCACCCTCAGGTTCTTTTCCACCAGGCAGCTTTCCAGCCACTCTACTCCAAGACTTCAGTACTGTATGGGGTTGTTGTGACCCAAGTGCAGGACATGACACTTCACCATATTGAACCTTTTATAATTTTGGCCTCAGTCCATCAATTCAGCCTGTACAGATGACTCTGCAGAGCCTTCCTACTCTCCCACCCAACTTAGTGCCACATCTGCAAACTGGCTGAGGGTGCACTTGACCCCCTCACCCAGATCAATGATAATGATACTGAACAGGACTGGCCCCAGTACTGATCCCTGAGGGGCACCACTTGTGACCAGCCACCAACTGGATGTAACTCCATTCTCTGTGCTCAGCCAGTTTTTATCCAGCAAAAATACATGCATCCAATACATGAGCAGCCGGTTTCTCCCAGCAGATGCTGTGGGAAACTGTGTCCAAGGCTTCACTAAAGTCTAGGTAGACAACACCTACAGCCTTTCCCTCATTCACTAAGGAAGTCACCTTGTCATACAACGAGATCAGGTTAGTCAAACAGGACCTGCCTTTCATAAACCCATCCTGACTGGGTCTGGTTGTCCTGTATGTGCTGTGTGACTGTGCTCAGGATGGTCTGCTCTGTAACCTTCCCTGTCACTGAGGTCAGGCTGACCAGATTCTCCTTCTGGCCCTTCTTGTAGACAGGTGTCACATTTGCTAACCTCCAGTCAACCAGGGTCTCCCTGGCTTGCCTAGACTGCTGGGTAATGATTGGAAGTGGCTTGATGAGCACTTCATCAGCAAACTCAGTATCCTTGGGTGGATCCCATGTGGCCCCAAGGTCAGCAGGTCACTAATCATTTCCCCTTTGATTATGTGGGCTTCATTCTGATCCTAGCTCAACCTTCCAGCTCACCCGAACAACTACTGGGCTTACTATTAAAGGCTGAGACAAAGAAGGCATTAAGTACATCACTCTTTTCCTCATTCTTTGTCACTGTTTCCCTTCAAATCCAAAAAGGAAAGGAAATTCTCCTTAGCACTCCTTTTGTTGCTGATGTATTTATAGAAGCAATTTTTATCAACTTTTATGGCAGTAGCCAGATTAAGTTCTAGTTGGATTTATTGATCCTAATATGACCATTCTCACATGCTCCCATGGTTTCTAACAAATCAATAACCCTTGCATTCTTGCTGTTGCATGGATCTCCATTCCCTACCTCCACTAAGACAGCAGAACTCACTAGCACACTGTCCCTCAAACCTTGGCGTGATGCCCCCCGGCTTATCTCCAGTGAGCCTGGTTCTATCCCTTTTCCACTTAAAATTTTTTGTATTGGACACTGTTGGAAGCATAAGCTATCTCCTCAACCAAGACTGTCTAAACACTCAAGGTTTCACAGGGAGAATACTTAAAAACAGATGACATGCAAAGAATTTTGTCTTAGGCACCTTCAAAAGAATCTGTGTGTTGTTTGATGGCATTCCAAAGGCTCCAATACATAAAGATTTAACATCCTGAGATTCTGAAACTCTCTTTCACCCTGACAGATCAGCTTCACAGTAGTCACTGTGCCTTTTTAGACTGAGTGCTGACTATGTGTTTCATAAATTACCTTTCTTCTGTACCGAGCCCTACCTGACTTAAACACTGGGATGGTTCAAAATTTATTAGCAGTGTGGTGTTTCCAAAGAGCTGCAGGAGATTTGGCCTCAGAATAATTATGCAACCACTATACAGCAATAATTAAGCCAAACCCATCAAACATTATAAAAGTAGCTAAAACTAAACCTGCGGTATCCATTTTTTGCATAAGCTAGATTGTCACCAAGTCCTGTAAAAAGCCTATTAGCAACAAGGACACCTTCTGAAAAGACACAGTGCTTCTGCACATGAACACAGAAAACACTCATAACTGCTATTCTGAAGAAAACCATTTTCCCAATGATTTTCAAAAGTTTTTTATTGTTATTGGTATAAGTAAATTTAAACACTTCTAAGATTTACAATGACCCAAGAAAAGAACCCTTACCATTAGAAATTCTTTGCCTGGGATCATCTAATCAGAAAAGAGAGATGTAACTTGGGCACCCAGTATTACTGTGCCATCACCAAAACACTCTTTGCAGGTACTTCTTAAACAAGGCATAGGCTAAGATTTCCTTTACCAAATTTTGTCCAAAAATCACAAACAAGCAAATTCCTAAAACACATGACCTATAAAAAGAAAAAGAACAAAGTATTGTAGGAAATTATTTGTCACAGATACCTGTATCAGCTCCATTGTGGAGTATTATTTATAAGTACTGTTTTAATTAAAACCTTGAACATTAAAAGGGTTCACAGTTTATATATGCCAAGGATTTTTTCTCACTGTGCAAACTATCAGAGTGCTGTGCCTGCTGTGTAAGCTGGACTCAGCTTTCTTTTAATTAAGTTTGTTCATGGACAGCACAGCATTTGCTAAAGCTAAATATTGCTGGAACCGAATTGTTATTGGTCTGTCCAGTGCAGAGATGCTGCAGAACCTTCCATCATGCATTTCACCTGCCAATGGTGATTTGATTTGCCCTTTGTCTTGTGTGGGAAATACGGCCTTGAGTCGTTATGGTTGCTGCCTTCAGAACATTCTATAAGTTACATTGTACCTCCTTTCATTTCCACAAAACACAATCATAACCAGAACTATCGCAGACTGATAGAATAACCTATTATTCATACTTCTGCTACTGCAAGGTAAGATTTATAAAACTCCTTACTTCTTAGTTTTCCTAGAAACAAATTTCTACACTTTCCAACTTGCACAGTGCAGTGAAGCCAAAAAGGCAGATCAACCTCTGCAAAAATCCTGGTGTCACTCTAGCTTTGAATATGTTTAGTTGTCCCCATATTCTCTTTCATACGGTTTTATTGACTGTTTTGCTATTTTTATTGCCAGTAAGTAAGAATCAATTAATTACCTCAGATGATCTGGGGCTAGTTTATACCAATTTCTGAAAATGCTAGCTGCGGACCCAAAATCAGAAACTCACTGATGATGACCTCTGGAAGCAAAAGGCTAATTTGCCAGATGAGCTGCAATCTAAATTGAACACCTCACCTATTTATTTTGATTTGTCAATCAATGGTGTCCCAGTGAACTTAAGACACAGTGTCCTATTGCCCATTAGACAATATTGCCTCAAGTATATTTGCTTTCTTTATGCTATACTGGGTTAATGACATGCTGATTGGTGTATATCTTGTAGGATTCTCTTATTCATATTTAGACAGGAATCAAGTCCTTTTCCTCCCACAAAGAATTGACAAATCTTGTGATTTAACTGCTACTATTCGCATTCTCACTGAATTATGTTTTACATGATACTGTCCCACAGAAATGGTGCATTTGTGCATGTGCAAAGAGAACAAAGAGGTCACAAAAGGGATTATGTGCTTTACAGAGGACATAGCATGAAATTAGGCCACAGTATAAACTTTCCATTATCAATAATGGAGGAAAGAAAACTAATTCAAACTAAATTGCCATATGCACTAAATCAATAACACTAAATTAACAGCTTAACTTAAAGTGCTCTTAAAAGAAGAACTTAGAAATACACACTAGAACATCTGATTTTCACAGAACCTTGTGATTATTACTCATTTTGAAAACTATGATATAACAAATAGTATTTAGTAGCACTGCTTACTTCACTTCTTTAAAAAACATGTGCAGGGCTAGCGACACTAATTAGTCAATTTTAATATCTTAATATTTTAAAATTCCCAGTGCAAAAATTTCTGATTTTAATAATATCTAAAAAAGAAACTTATAATTATTTTTGATCTACTTAATATCATAGTATCCCAAACACCTGACACAAACACCAAGCATTTCAAGATGGACCTCACACAGTAAAAGTCTTTCAAGAATTCCACAGTTCTGCTTTGCATAAGCTGCAACCTTGAAAACTATGATAACAGATCCTGAAAACTGGCTTGGTGTACAAAGCAATGCAGATAGCAGAGTAAATGGTTAAAATTATTATAGAATTTCTAGATCTTGCTTTTTTAGTCTACATTTGTCAGGGTAGCAAGTCTCATGTTTGATGAGTCCTGGAGCTGACTGGGCTGTGCTACTTCCTTACCTGAAAGTTTCAAGCAGAATTTCTTTGTTCTCATGACAGTAACACTGGATCAAAAGCATTACAAATTGCATTGGAAACAAATGGTTCTCTCCCTAATCTGTCTCAGGATACAATACCACTTGCTCAGTTCAGAGAGACTGGCATTGGAGAGGACAAACTTGGGTTCCTCAAACAGTAGAAATAAAGCATTTAGATCAACTCCTATGTAGCTTGTGGAGACTGCATCAGGTGTTAGGGCAGAGGTTGTATGCTCCTCCTCAAGCTCAGCAAAGGAAGCAATGGGACTCTCTAAAATCACAGGAGCATGACAAAGGTAAGGGCTTTGCTGACTGAACTCCCAGTGGTCAAAGGATGTCATAATGAAGTGGCAGAGGCACACGTTACAGATATTTTCATGCACACATAACGTGTACTTGGCCAGGGTGGCTTTAGGGCTTTCTGTCCACTATTTTGGGCAGTTGTTCTCCCTAAGGGCGGGTATTTGCTCTGTCATGGATTGATCCTAACTGAATTCTACAGCAAAATTTTCTTTGTTTTTACTTGGCACTATTAGGATCTACGCTTGGAAAATATTTTCAGAACTACATTCAGGTTAATAAAGACGCAAATAACCTAGTGGATGCATTTCTTCTGATGATTATCATGCATTTATTTTTTGCCTTTCATATTTCATTTCAAAGCTTCCAGTAAAATAAAGTCAACACAGATTTACACATGGGGTTAAATTATTATCAATATTGTATCTATACATAAATCAATAGGAACTGATGTATTTCTCTTCAGAAACTTCTCTAGACTGGGGCTAAATCAGGAAGCTCAGATTTCTTCATGTAAAATTAAAAGCATTAGCATTTAACTGTCTACACTTGGACTAGAAAGAGACCATAGCTATTAACAGTAGTAAATTATCAGCACTGGGAAAGCATTAGAAGGTTTAAGAGGACTTTTTGGGACAGTATAATGCTTTTTAGTATCTGACCTACTGACCCAAAAGCAAACTCAAGCAGCACACAGATCCCATGTGATCGCTTGAGAAGAAAATGGAAGGCTTCCTTTTGTCACGTTTTGCATTACTTCCTATAAACCATAAATGAAGTCAGAATTTTCTTGTCTGGGAATTCCTGTTGGGATAAAGGTTGAGGCCTACTTAGTCTGAGTCCATACAAACTGCTAGAGAACAGTTATTCATCTTGATGCACATGCCAGAAATAGAAACCTACTAGTCCTTGAGGATGCATCAATTTTCAGGGAGTCTGGATTCTTTTAACTACTCCTGAAACCTAAGGAAAAAAACCTTCATAGACAGTCCTTAAGGAAACCAATATCCACCATAAAACACTGCCTTGACAGTTTTATTTTGAGAAACCTGTATTTAGCACAGACAAAAATACCATTTCCATTTAAGATCAGGCTCAACTCACAAAATATACACTGCAGAAATACTTACACTATATTGAAACGCATCAGATATAAAAAGGCAACCAAGTCCTGTTTCAAATGTGACAATGATGGTTATCACTCAGAAGCAATGACAGACACATCATTACCACGCTTTCCCTGCGTGAGAATTTTCAATGCTGAGTCAGCAATTCCCAGCTCAGGCTTAACAAAAAGGCCTTGAAATACTCAATTTCCACTCCCATAGATGAAAATGAGGAGATACCATGAGTAAGGGAAGAAAATGAAACGTTGATTTATTTAAAACATAAGGTACTAAAATAGAACAGAAAGGCAGGATTGAATTGCTGTGATTAACACTGCTGAATGCCAGGCACAAAAGCAGCTGAGCTGCCTATGCTCTCCTTAGCACCCATCAGAGCAAGTTTGCTCAGTATGATGGGATTGCCCTGGTAAATGAAGTTGAGATTAGGGACCATTATCAGGAAAGCAATGTGAAAGGGTTAATGATGGGGCTAAATTCCTGCCTCTTTGGTAAATCAAGTAGGCACGGTCCTGTGCTGTCCACGCTATAGTCTTAGCACTGTCCCACTAGGTTTTTTTATGCCACAGAAATCCACTGGTCCACAGGTGCAGTCAATGTCAGAAAGTAGAGCCTACAACATGTAGCCTGAAGGAGGGACTGGGATGTGTGAGACCACTTCCCTCCTTGCTCTGGTCTCTGCTAACCTGGGGCTGTGACCAGCTCCAGGAGTGCTGCAGAGGCTACAACTAATGAACAAGAAAAGTGAAGCAATGACATGAAACAAATCAATAACCTATGATGGCCATTGGAAAAGAAGCAGAAGTCTCCAGATGGGCAATATAAGGAAGAGGGCCTAGGTGTCTGTGCCATTCCTCCTAGCTTGCTTGGGAGAAGATGAGTGAAGCATAAAAGCTTCCCTTCCCTCACTCAAAAACCCCGCACCACTGGGGAATAAAACAATATTTAAGTGTATATTAGGCTTCATGTAGGCAGAAAATAGGGATCCGAGAGGCTCAATGCATTACCTAGATGTTTGGAGGAAATTAAGAGAGTAGCAGACACTACTATATCTTTACAATATTGGAGCCAGGGGGAAATAAAGGATAGAGAGACCAGTACAAGAAACATGATTCTTCTCTTGCCAGTTCATGAAAGCAGAGAGGAAAAGGGATTTTATTGTGCTTTTCCATATTTGAAGAACATAGTGCAAGATGAAGGGTGGGGTTGGGGGGGGCAGTGAATCAAAAAGGAGCCTGTGAACTGTCTTACTTCCCAAAACCAAGAAAAGTACAAGTTCTTAATGAGTTTTCCTACAAACCTTCCATTAGTTCCTTCCACCTTTACTATCAGCTAGAAGAATGCAGCTTTCTAAGCAGTGAGTGCTGACTCAAATTTTCCAAGCCAATGAATGTTTCCAGTTGCATATTCACAGAGGAAAAAAAAGGTGAAGTCAATAATTATCTGCAGATAGAAGCAGAAAACCACTCTGAAATTTGAACAGGTATAGCAAGGTTGAAAACATGGTCAGTTCTATCCATCTGTGAGGGGTCAATGCAGAGTTATAAAGCAAACTTTCTTAAACCACGAGGAGCCATAATCTGGTCCTAGTGTGGAGAGAAAAAATAATTTCCCTCTGCTCACGATACTGATGTGAAAGGGCAAAGGTGCTGTTCTTGTGGCAGAAATTAAGAGCTTTGAGAAGGCCATTAAGCAAAGATGTCTGACACAGTTGTCTGCAGTCAGTTGGTGAGATGCAGCAGGACTGGGCTGGCTGGGCTGGAGCTGTGCAGCTGTTCACAGAGCAGTGAGGACAAGCTCAGAGGAAAAACTGTGGGGAGCTCATGCAGTTTATTGCTTTTGTAATCAAGAGACCAGGAGGCAAACTGTACACAGATGGCACAAGATGATGCAAGAGAATAGTAGAGGAGAGATTGAAAGATAGTACAAGTCAAAATCAAGACAGAGTACAATACTTGAGCCTGAGTACACACATGACCAGTCCCTGTGAGGTGGAGAAAAGGAATAAGGAAATGGTCCAAGCCCTGTAGCTCTGTCTTTCCCTCTGTTTCCACAAGTCTGGCTGTGATTGGCCACACCAAGGAAGTTGTACTAAACTGGCCTGTGAGAAAATGCTCTAGCATTCCAATATTAAGCTCTCTGAGGCTCACGCTTATCTGTTCTTATGTCTACACAGTGTTTCAGCTGTGATTAATGTAAATATGTGAGCCTCTGTGTGTACATGATGGGAATCACAGAATGGCCTGGACTGGAATGACCTTAAAGATCATCTACTTCCAACACCCCCTGCCATGGGCAGGGACACCTTTCACTAGACCAGGTTGCTCAGAGCTCCATCCAACCTGATCTTGGAAACTTCCAGGGATGGGACATTTACTACTCCTCTGGGTAACCTGTTCCAGTGCCTGACCACCCACACAGTACAGAATTTCTTCCTAATATCTAATCTAAAAATATATATTCAAAGAATTTTTTTCCTAATATCTAATATAAACCTATTTACCTTCCGTTTGAAGCCATTCCCCCTCCGCCTGTCACTAAATGCTCTTGTAAATAGTCTCTCTCCCAGTCTCTCTCCATCAATGGTGGAATGATGTGTTTAAGTACATAAGTATAGCACTATATTATACGTGTAACAACAAAATATACACATAAAAGTGCATTCCAGCTTAAGTATGTTTTCAGTGTTGAAGATCTGGCTAAACAGATGCCTATGTGTAAAAACATATAAGACTACATCCAGACTTCCAAAAAAAGGAGGAACATTTGCAATTATGCCTCATATGTATGAGTGACAGTGTATGCAAAGGAGGTACCCCCATACACAGTCACTTAATGGGTTCAGCTGGTGGTATGCTTCTGTGTGATTAAATATATCTGCATGTAATCATATTTTACATTTACTTGTATACGTGTATAAACCATCCACATAAAAAGTGATGGCTGCATCAATCCAACAAATGAAGGATGTTATTATTCTCTTTCTCACTTATAAATCATAAAGAACTCTAAGAACCTTCTGCAGTAATAAAACTGTGAGAGAAGATACACAGGCTTGAGACTCAGACTGGAAAGGAATTACAATTAGGCATTTTGGATGTAGTGGATGGCTGGGAATTAAAGACAAAGGGGAATCTGCAGCAGAGTATAGAGGGAGTGGTATGGGTCTCCTCCTAGGATGCTGAAAGCTGGACCTGGCTCTTGTGTTGGTCATTAAATTTACTCAGTCATCAGGAAAACTGTGAGAGGCTTCAAACTGAAGGAGGGTAGGTTTAGGTTAGATATGAGGAAGAAAGTCTTTACTGTGAGGGTGTCGAGGCACTGAAACAGATTGTCCAGAGAAGCTATGGATGCCCCATCCCTGGAAGTGCTCAAGGCCAGGTTGGCTGGGGCCCTGAGAAACCTGGTCTAGTGAAAGGTGTTCCTGTCCAAGTAGAGGTCTTGGAACTTGATGATCTTTAAGGTTCCTTCCAACCCAAGCCATTCTAAGGTTCTATGACTTTGTTCCAGCTTTAGACTCTTTTTTATAATGAAAAAGACAGAATTAATGAAAGGAATTCAAACTACTGAACACTTCAGGCTTCTGGATTACCTCTTCCCGGTGCTGTATTCATAACGTGTTTTTAGAGTGGGTTTAGTGAAAAGAAAAATCAAAGGCTTACAAGCTGAACATCTTGAACTCTCAGCTCTCTAATATTTCACCACTGGCACAAAGCAGAATGAGAACCATTTTATCATGTAAATTAGGAGTGTTTAATCAGAGGTGCACTTTTTATGCCAGTGCTTATCCCTGCTGATATTGATATCAGCAGTTGATGACATAAGCAAAAACTGAACCAACTTCAACCATTTTTGGAGGAAGTAAAATATAGTTGTTTCTAAAGGATGTAGGACTGAAATGTACCATGTACAATGCCTTTAAGTGGATGCCTATGAAATTACAGAATTTGATCATGAAGTTCCCATCATGACTGTAGCAATTCCTGGTGGCATGTGGTAAAACATACAGCTGTGGATGTGTGAGCTTTTTTTACTACTCTGTAAACACTTTAAACCTAAGGAATCAAAGCTAATATTAAGCAGCCCTGAGAAATCTGTGCTCAGCTCACCTTTGTCACAGATCCAGCTAATGTTACATGTATTCTGTGGGCCACTTGCAAAGAAAAAGAAAAATCACAAAATATCATGTCTATGTTCTAAATATGGAAATGGCCACATCTACATAAACCCCCCTAAAACTTCTTAGGTTCTCCAAGAGAAAAATAAATATCCATTGGATCCAACTGAGTAATGTCTCAGCCTGATGTTGACTCAGTTGTGGACCTGCAGATCAATGACTGTCACAGAGGGGTAGTACATCCAGCAGGCTCAGGATGGGATCTGACACCCAGAGGTTTCCCAGCCTTACCACACCAGGGAGCAGATGAGGCTGGCTCTGCTGAGAAAAGCATGAACAACCTCTGCAGCTTGTTTGTTCTTTAGGGGAAATAGTTTCAAGTTACATGACCCTATTTTTATAGATCAATCAACTTAACCTGCTAGGCTGCATTTCACAGGTTCCTGAGATATTAGACTGTTTCAAAAGATCAAGAAATTCCCAGAGAAAGTGAGCAGTTAAGGAGTAGAGCTATTTGCATTTACTCTGCTATTAATTTTAAGACCTGAAATAACAATATTTAAAGAGTTCAAAATAGTCAAGTGCGGGGAAAATATTTTGAGGGAGTCAACCAAATGAAAGCTCATGCAGTGAAATAAGAAGAAAAAACAAAACACACAACCAGCTTCTGTCACTAGAGATACACCTAGAAAATTGTGTTGCACTGTCCCAGTGTTGCTAATCCCCATGTAAGTAACAAATTTACCCACTGTTCAATTCTGCTAAACCTGTCACCCATTCTAAAAAGCTCCAAAATTAACATGAAGCAAAAGAAACACTCTTCAGAGACAAAGCCCACTTGAAACCAAGGCCCTGACCACTGTGGGACAATTGAAGTGCAGCCTGAGTATATTAATCACAGCCTTCTGGCCAGGTTCCAAGTTGGTCAATTACAACCTGCCCACCTCAAATTCTCCCCAGTTTCAAATGCAAGAGTTATTTGCGATTTCCTTCCTATAAAAAGTGTTGTTTAGCACAGCCAATAAAGACTGGTTTCATTCAAGTGATGGGTGAATGACCCACATTGACTACAGAAAATGTGTAAAAGCACTTTGGGATCCTTCAGGAAGAAGAACACTTATTATATGGTCATTTTACAGTGCTTTTATTATTCTAAGAGGAATTACTGCTATCTAGATGTTTCTTCATATGCCTCCTGGTAACCAAGTAGTTCAGAGTTTGGACTTGTTTTTCCAAAATTAAATTATGTTAGGTTATTTTTTTTTAAATTTAAGATGATAGATTTGAAATGCAAGCACTGTATCACAAAGACAGTTTAGGAAAATATACACAACTTCTTCTACTTTGAAAACTATTCAGACGATTTTCAAGCCAAAAAAGATTAATGATTTATTATGGGGCTCATTAATCAAAAATTGTGTGTGCATGTTTTTTAAAGGACCAATTCCACTGTTCAAGTCAATTAGGTCCTCTAAAGCTATTACATCGGGAAGGAGCCACAATATTACCAAGACTTCCTGCAATATTGTTGAGACTTTCCCGAGTGTATTTAGAGTATAAAATAAATGCTATTATTCACGAGATACTGAATTGCTAAGCTTCTTAAATTTGTACAATTGGGAACTTGAAGTACATTAAAATGCTGAAACTCATTAAGAGCCCTTTTCACAGCTGCAAAATCGTTGGCATTCACAGCACCATGCAGAACAATAAAACACTCCCCACACCTTTGAACAGGGCGACTTCCGTTCCTCCAGCTCTGCTTTAATGAATCACTGAGGCAGAACTGGTATCTAACCTCTCCGTCAACCTCCTTCATTGAAAGGAAGAAACAAAAAGCCACAATAACACTAATATTCTGAACAGAAAAGCATGTACATGCATACTGTACTAACCCTCCCCCAACACAAAAACCTCAGCCAGCGCTGCAACTTTGTTAGAATATAATTCAATTTTCTCCATCAATGCAAAACAAACCATCTTCAGAGGCATAAAACAATCCATGTTTTTCTACTAAGCCACCCACCAAACTATGTTGAGTAGACTTTGTTTCCTTAGGTGTCATTTTTCTGAGTCCGAAACACAGGACTCAGCACTTTGTAGGGTGTTTTCACTAACACTAGCTGGATATGGCTACTCTGTGTGCCAAAAATGTTCTCCTGTCCTGATCACTGAGGGGCCGAATGTTGTGCTTCCAAAGTGGTACCAGAGCAAACAGCAAACTTGTGGATATATATGCCCCATATATGTTTCCTACACATTCTCCAGTAGACACATGGTGCTGGTCCTGATGATCAGAAGACAGTAACTTACCAAGATTCCACAAAATTACATCTTTTCCAACTGCGTCAGCGTAACCAGTGCTCAATCCTTCTCAGCCAGCCGCTTTGCATATCAAGGGATTACAAACAGTACTTAAAAACAATCCTCCTCTTTTATCTGGTCATAGCATGTTCTGCCCCCTCCTCAGTCAGGAGGTCACGACTGTGCCTCTAATATCTACAGGTCTCCCCAACCCCAGGGCAAAGAGACCTAAGTCTTATCAACACCAGTGTGCACCAGTCTGATTTCTTCAGCTGAAGGATTTGTTTGTAAGTAAGTTTTCACTGGGCCACCTACTGCACTTGCCTTTGGTATTTGAAAAACAAGGAAAAAAAAAACAGTAACTGACCAAAAATTAAGTGTGAGTAAGAACTAAGGCAACAGTGACTACTCTAGAGATTTCACAAGATTCATCATAAGCTTGGTGCTGGACAAAACTAAAAGAAACAGTCTCAGGACTATTATTTAGCTTGTTAAATTCTATGTGCAAACTCTATCTGTTTCTTCCAAACTATTCCCCAAAGCAATAAATGGATTGTCTCCCTGAGAGGGCAAAATTGTTCCCTTTCCTCCTCTAAGCATTTTTAAAAGGAACTTAGGAAAGTACAATGCCAAACTCATGAAGAAGATTATGTATTTCAGAAGTGGGTTTGAAAGATTCAACAACGAATATTCACATTAAAGATCAGAGAATTAATTACAGGAAAAAAGGGGATGGGGTTGTGTGGGTGTTCCCATCTACATCAAACAAACTCAAAGAAAGCAATATTGTGAGGGAAGATTACAGAATGACAAAAACAAGGCATGTGGTTAAAGCAAAAGATGTTTTGATAGTGTACAAGCCGAGGTGTTTTTGTTAGAGGCAACAAAAAATGCAGCTTTCAGAGCTTAGCTGAAGAGTACTGCTCAAACCCCTGATTCCTGACAAAACACATCATGATGAGCACATGGTTTTGACTCTGCATGGTCATTTGGGAGTACCCAGTTCATGCCAAGTGAGGAGAGCAAGAAAAGTTGCCTGCTGATCGACACAGCAGCACACATATGTGTATCCCCCCAGGGATCTGCCTACCAGGATCACATTTCTCAACTGCTTCCCAGATACAGAGACTCGGGACCAGTTGCTGCTGGTGCCTGGTCCTCAGCAGGGTGGGCAAAGGAGGTGACTGCCTCCATGTCACACACTGCAGGAGACACAGCAGTAGCAAATCCCAACTGTTTTCCTGAAAACAGGCCCAGTAAGAAAAGGGCTGTACCAGTTTCAGCTGGCTAGCTGTTCGAGGTTGGAGCTGATTGATACTTGAATGGAGACAATAAAAAGAAGGAAGGGAGAACTTTAAGCTTTTCAACACATAACTTTGATAGTACATTTTTCCATCTGAACAGGAAAACAGTGTCCAGAAGAAAAAGAAACATTTTGACCAGCTTTTTATCCTTCAGCTGTTTTGGCTTTCCCTCCTGAATCCATCTTACTCTTTTGATTGGATCATTTCACTACCACAGATGGGAAGGGGTCACTGTAGAATTCCACCCCATTTCTGAGTCCAACAGAGCTCAACCTTCTAACTTCAGGTCACACTGTAAAAGTTGTGTTATACAAAGAACTCAGGGCTTTCCTTGTCCTTTAATACAGTGCTTGAACTTTGCCATCTTGCATTTTGCAAACATAAAAGAGAATGGCAACCTTCTCTCACAATCTTACAAACAATCTTAATTTATTTAGCCTAAGGTTTTGTTCTCTTGGACAATAACAGAACCACACTTACATCCAAGTGGTACAACTAAGCATCTCTCCTTCTGCAGTGTGAACAAGTTCACCTCAAGAGGTATAGTAATCTTGGTCATTCCAGAGAATGGGCCAGTATTTTTACACAGTAACTACTGCTCTGGAGAGATCTGGCTTGTAGAGATTTTCCCAGGATCCTTTCGAATCTCCAAATCAAAACCTTCTATTTTGCACCCCAAATCATTGGGCAAATAATACCGGGCATTTGGAGTTGAAGGCACATGGTTGTCCTTAAAGGTACTTCCTAATGACTGAACTACACACAAAGGCAGAGGTATGTGGTCAAATATCTGCATGCCCACATCATGGAGGTTTGGATGTGCATTATGCACCTGGCTCTGCAAATAAAAAGACTTCCCTGATTTTAAACACAGTGCCTTCAAGCAGGAAATCTTATCTAATTTTCAAACTGACTTTTAAGAACAGTTTGAATTATTTACTTTCTTCATTAATTATGCTTTGACCCNAAAAAAAAAAAAAAAGACCTGAATATTTTCCAGGCACAGTCCAGACTGCACACTGTGGTAAGAAAAGCATTTACTAAAGCTTAAGGCTCACAAATGAAATATTAATATTTATGTGTGGTATTTGGAGTATCTGGCTAAACTGAACACTAGTGCAGGAGAACAAGCCCCTCAGGCCCTGCAGAAGATGACAGACCTTTCACCTTCACTGGTTGCATGGGGACACAGTATCAGAAAAGAGGAGATGTGGGAGTAGCTAGCTCATCACCTACAGTTTCCCTCCAGCATATGTAAGAGACATTTAAGAGATGTTTTATCTTAAGCTATTGTCATTAAGGGACCTCAGTTACCCTAATCCAAAACTGTTCTGCTTTAGCGCGTGAACCTGGTGTCAAAATCCATTTGAGCAGGCAAAGAAGACTGTGGATTTCAGGCCTGAGGATTGTGTCTGATTTTGAAAACTTTTTCTTTGCACTGACTATGATTACGCTTTTAAAGAAGGAAATGCAAGGCCATAGACATTCTAAATTACTAGAATAAATTTCTTTGCTATCTCAGACCAAGAATTTTTGCCGAAAAGTTCAGGTTGTGTTTGCTTTTACTCCTAAGGGAGTTCTAGTTTGATCCTAGAAATCACTTGTGGCAGTTGAAAAGGGTACCATCCCTTCAGACCTCATCCTCATTCAGATCTCAATACCAGCCCCTGCAATCTCCTATGGTTTTGAGCATCTGGCCTTTGCTTACCAGGTGACATTAAGAGGATGAGTGTCAGGGTCAGAGTGGGGCAAATGAACAGCTCATTCTTGTGAGCAACACCTAATGTGCAGATATGGACTGAAAAGACATGCAACACCAGAATCTGAATTTCTAAAATAGCAGAAAAAAATCCCCAGAAGTCCACAAAAACCCAAACAAACAAAACAAAAACAAAAAACCCACAAAAACCCACAAATCTCCAACCAAAAACAAAACAACAAAAATCCTGAGCAAAGAAACAAAACAAAGAAGTGAATGTATAAAAATATTTTGGTTTCAGCTGTTTCAAGCATGTAAAGTTAATCAGCCAACCATTTTGCTGATCTAATTTAGACTAGCTATTAGAAAACTTCTAGCAGCAACAGAACCACAGAACCAAAATAAAGCTGTCAGGGAATATCTTTCCTTAGCTTTCACTCTAAATACTATATGCATAAGTAAATCTGGAAGTGAAAAACTGCCTTCATTTTTGATACAAAGTAGATAAGTTTTGGTCCAACTTCATTGAAGCAGCTTCCCAATTACCCAAGTATGAACTGACAAAAAAACCCCAGAGAGTAAATATTAACTTGGCCAAGCAGGTTCAACACCAAATTATGCTGAATGGGATGGGTTATGCCCAAGCTAAAGTACAATACTTGTTTGCAAATCCCAAGATGAAAGGCTACAGAAACAATAAAAGAATGCACATCATGAAACTCATAAACAAAAAGAACACCTAAAAGTAAGGAAAGTTTTTAACCAACATTGGGAAAGTATGTGTTAAATGCTCTTTTAAATTACTTTTGAAAATACAGTCATCTGGCTTTAGGTTTGGGTTTTGACTGTTTTATGCCTGTGCCCACTCTATTACAAAGAAATGTTAATATTTTTTTTTTCATTTTTTAATGTGTCCAACTTGTAGCTATGCTTGGAATATTAGACTCCCATATTCACAAGGCTTTAAACAAATTCTTTAAGTTTGCCAATACAAAGAGAACCAAATGAAGTTCAAATTTTCTTATGAAAATGTGTTCAAAGCTAGGAATATATTTCTGTTCCTAACAAGCTGAACAGTTTGCAAGTTAGAATTTAACCATAGTTCAAATCTCCTGAGAACTGCTACAAGAGCACTTTCTTTCTGAAGATACATAAATAGTTAATAGAGGAGCTAACAGTAAATGATGCTTAAAATGTGGACCTTAATTCATAAACTTTATGAGAACGATATTTTATCATATTATTATAGTGATGGGTTTTTCTAATGGCTTCCACAGTTCAGCCATCATCTCTTAATGGGTAGGACCTCAGGCTTTATAGTAAGCATAAAAAGGCAGCATTTACCATCCTGGATGAGGTTGCTCGTCCACCTAACCTGGAGATTACATCCCTTTACGTCAGTCTTTAGATTACAATGCAAGAGCTTTTACTAATGGAGCTTTTTACTAGTGGAGTTTCCTCATAAGGGAAAATGAAAATATAACAGCCATCACTGCTTTATGTAGTACATAGAAAATAGCCCAAATTAAGATACATTTCAAATCTAAAGTTTCTTCAGGACTTCTCTTTGTTTGTCATTAAAATGAAAGGCTGGGTTAAAAATTTCCAAGACCGTACATCATGACACTGGGTCTTGCCTGGCCCTTCTCTTCCCTGGCATCCACCGTCCCACATTTTGGAGACCCCAGGACAACAACACAATTTCTGCCACATGGAGAAATGACAAAACATTTTCAGCAAAGCACATCTTTTAACTTGACATCATCCTTCCAGAACATGTCAAATACAGCCACTAAAACTGCAACCTACATATAGTTTACATTAAAACTAACAAACAAGCAAACAAACCAGCCCTTAAATTATGAGGCCTTCCAGAAGCAAGAAGCCAAAAGTACAATAATTGCTTTATACTGTACTGCAGGGACCGACAGCAGAGCTGGCTGCGAGTGGGGCACTGCAGCATATCCGGCACCACTCAGAGCAGAGATTGCACTCTGTTTCCCTGTGAGCACAACGGCGGAACACCCTCTTCCAGAGCAAGAGAGCTGCTGGGATGCTCTCGTCCATGCTGCGCCCTGGCTGGCAGATACCCCCAAGGGCATCTGCACTGACAAAGGAGAGAAAAACATAACACAAACCACAGAAAACCCCTCCACGTAGCTGCGTGCAACAGGCTTTGGACCTCAGCCTCAAGGAGCAAAGAGCTCCAGGATGGTTTGGTATTAATGACTACAATGAAGAAATTAAATTTGTGCAGCTTCCTATATTTAGTAAAGGAAATTATGCATTTCCCACAAAGCCTAATGCCAGCTCCACAGGGATTATATTACTATTTATTGTTTTGTTTGCTCAAATAAAACACCTGTTGAGGTCAGTTATTCGAAGAATTTTTAATATACCAGCCTTACACTATGGAGAGTAAGAAATGTTTATAGAGGCACTCCTGGTAAGATTGTTGGCTTTTTTCCCCCTCAGGTAGGTGCATAATGATTTAATAACAGAAACAGCATGCCAACAAACCTCTGAACCTCAGATTTAAATAAAAACTAATATATCTGAAATCTGGGTCTCCACAGCTCCTTCGGCTTTTCCTGTCATGGAAGGAGGCGTAACCCTAGGATACGGCATCCTTCTTTTATAAAGTCCCATCTTAAAGTGTCAAGAGTCAAGGAATTAAAAACAAAAGCAGCATAAATCGCTGTCAATCATTAAAGTCTTTGATCTGCTCATTGCTTCAGAAGGCATTATGCCTCCTAAATGGAGGGATCAATCACCCTACGCCAGACCCGCTGCTAGGCACTCCTGCACCGCACTGCCGGCACGAAGGGCAGCCCATCACAGCGCATTCCAGCTCTCCTTCCAGGAAAACCAAGGGCAAAACCACGCCAGCAGGAAAATAAAACAACATGACAGAAACCCCTGTGTGCCGCGACACAACACGACTGCTTCCCCTTTTGGCATTTTCTTAGGCTTTTCTATTAAACAGCAGCTCACTTTTGGCCTGTCTTTCCTGATTTGTCCTCACTGCATGTTATACCATCACCATGCCTCACTAACAAATTATTGCTTTTTATTAAAAAAAAAAAAGGGACAAAAATGTTTATATTTTCACTCATCCATAGCCACATGAAATAATATGTTGTCCTGCCTTAGCTTGTCCACTCCTTTTTTACAGTAACTAAACAGGCTGCATAAGTAAAAGGAACGAAATTCATTCATCTCTTCCTCAACTGCCGAATCTCCCAGAATGCAGCATATTTATCTCACTGAGAAGTCTGAGCAGTTAAAAGAGAAAAACAAAATCAAAACGGAGATGAACTTTCTCACCATGACAACTCTCCATAGAGACTTAGAAAGCCCTTGTTCAATCCAGATGGACCCTGCAGTTCTGTGGGGAGGAATCCTGCAAGAAGGCTCAAGAGGAATGCAACCTCAGTGTTCTGTACCAGTGCAGGAGACGCAATGGGCTCCAAACAAATTCAGCAGGATTAGGCCCTTAATCACAATGTTGGCTGCTGATACGAGTTGCACAGATTTGATGGGCAAAAAAAAGTATTTTCATGTTAGCAAATGGTATCAATCAACTGTTGGCCAAGAGACAGTACGAACAGAATACCTCTTTAATAGGGGTGTACCTGGTCTGTGGCAAGAGTTAAATAATTTTTTATACTAATTCAAAGAGGTTTTTCACTTAATGGTTGCTATTCCTCATGTGTCTCCCAGGCAATTCTACTGCCCTTCCTCAATTTGAGGAGAACTCTTCTGCAAACATTCCCATAAATTTCAGATTATGGCAATCACAAGCATAATCTGGTATTTATAAGCAGGGAGTTGAAAAAAGAACAAACATCAAAAAGATAAAAGTAGTATTCTACTTTTAATTATCAAAGAATTTTATTTCTTTTAAAGGAATAGATTCGCTGGTCTTTCCAGCTGCCTTCCATCATCAGAGCAATGCAAAGCATTGTAAAACCAGTTCAGCTGAATGGTTACAGTGAGTTAGCGGCTGCTTTACATCACCGGAGCAGCATAAAGCATTTCAGTCTAACCCATAACCTTTCAAGGCACTTTACAAAAAAAGAAAAAAAGGTTTTCTTCTCCATCAGTGACTGCTCCTTAACTGAGAGTGCAGAACCATCTAGTTAAGAGGAATAAAAGACACCAGACAAGATTTCCTCAAACAATTTTGTAAAGTGAGGATTTGCTCACTTTACTCTCCTTTGGCTAGCAGGAACATTTCAGTCTCATCAGCATCACTGGTGAGAGAAAACTGTTTCAACTAGCAGGCCTCATTTGCAAACCTGATTTTAGACAGTTCCCAATGTAACGTGACAACACAAGTAGAAGGGCCGATTCACTGTTATTTAGGGCTTGGAGCACAGAGAAATCAATACACAGAGATAAAGACATAAGCATTTTGGGCGGATATGAAATAGGAAGAAAAACACCACTCTCAAAACCCTACTGCTTAGCTAATGCAATGTAAGTGCAAGTGTGGTATCTTCCACAAGGTGATTGCAACACTTCTTTCATTTGCTTTCAGTCTTGTATCTGTTCAAGGTTTCCTCTGTTCATGAACTGCATGGAAGCACAATTAACTGAGCAATTAACTATGCCCTATGTGGTTCTTTTTTCACCTAATTATTGTTTCATTTATCAGTTGGATGGAGGAATTGCTCCTGTTTGGCTAAGCTCCTAAGGACCACAACTACTAATTTACCATTTTCTTTTTCAGTGGAAGGCCACTGCAGCTCAGAGTGAGCATTTTCTTCTAAGTGAATGCCATAGAGAATGAGGGAATAGTCCCATTGGAATGGTCTCCATCAAAATGACCTCCCTCATCGACATGTGCTCCACTCTACATGTGCACGCACACACGCATGCTCATTCACTTTAGCTGTCTTCTTTTACTCTGCCATGTTTGGAAGACAACTAGAAAACAAAAGTAGACTACATTCCCATCTCTGAGCAATAAACAGTGGCTCTTTTATTCTATTTCCTAGGGAAATGAGACAAACATAGGATCACAGAATATCCTGAGTTAGAAGAGACCCATAAGGACCATCAAGTCCAGCTCCTGGCCCTACACAAGACAATCCCAAAAAACATACCACAGGCCTGATAGCATTGTCCAAACACTTCTTGGTGCTATGACCAAACATGCTGTTTGTCTGTGTTCATCGTTTTTTAACATAATGGCAGCTTACTGCCTGACTCAATAGAAATACAAGGTTTTCAAAGACAAGTTATAGTTCTACACCTTTTGTCATAAACGAAGATGACAGATCAAGCAAGTTCCTCCCAGCTGTAAGAAAAATAGTATGTGGTCACATTTTGTTGGACAGCAGATTACCCACATCGGAGAAATGCCTTATAAGTGCCTTCATTGTGAAAAAAAGTTTCACTCCGATCTTGTGAACTTCTGAAACAACCCCATCAATCAACTTTGCAACAGAAATCTGCAGGAAACCAAGCTTTGTTAGTTCTGGTGTTCAGGGAATGATGTGTTAACAATACTGTTGCAGCCAACTGTGCAGGATCCTTTCTTGGCTCCGCTCCCTGACACGCCTGCACTATGGGTGGCTGGGCGACAGGAACACTCAGGTTGCCTGAGTTACCTCTGTATTTGCATCCCCATTGATCTGCACCGATGCTGCAAAATGCTGAACTTCATTTACAGACAGAGCTTCAGCATACGAAATTGTTCATCCTTACACGCCTCTCCCCAAGTGACTGTGGCATGTCTTGAGTGAGGCTGGGCTCAGCACTGTGGCCTGACCCATAAGGACCATCAAATGGACATCCCAGAAGCACTGTGCTGGCTTCCTCATTCAGGAAGTGAATATGGAACTTGAACACAGACAACCCTTTACCCAAATGAAAGTTACTGGAGTGCTTTCTTGCAAGCCATTTCAACTCAATTACTTCACTGAGCAGTAACATTTAATTTTACAGCCTAGGATCACAGTCATTCTGTAATTTAAATGTTCCTGACAATTTCAATCGTACTACAGTTTTCATGCAATTTTGTTCCTGACATCGAGTGGCAGAAACTGCAGAATTGATGCCACTTGCCACAGTGGCACATGCTCATAATCACGCTGTCACAACAACCTGGCACCCTTGTCACCAGGTCCTGGGCACATCCATAGCTCAGTACTACTGACTGGCCAGATAAAAGAGAAAGCGACAGAGTCCTCACTAACACACCTGCTGCTACTTCAAGAAGACAACTGCAGTAACAACAGCAATTTACCCTTCAAATATCCCATTTTCTGGATTTCTTATAACAGAGGAACATCAGTACATTACATGCCAGAGATTTCAAGCACAGTCCATCCCGCCAGTCATTTCTATTGCAGGGATTACCCACTCTGAATTTGCTGTAGGGACAAGCACTCTTTCATCCTCTCCCTGCCCTGCAAAGAGGGACTCAGCATGGTGGGGCAATATGGCAACTCATTAGGTGACAACAGGGCTGTGCAGCTCTCACTGTTGCATCTTCTCTATATTTCTAAAGGATGGCTGAAGCTTATATCCCCAATAAACTTGCCTTCAGAGACAAGTGAAGCCACAGTCACTCATACATCAGAAACCTGTGTGCTCACAGTGAATGTGCATATCTTATTTCCAGGAAAAAGTAATAATTACAAACAAAACAAAAGACATTACCATTTTAAGTTTGAACTCTGAGAAAATGCAAAGCTTTTACATCTGTCTTTCTACAACTAACAACAACAAACAGTCAGTTTAATTCAAAACAATTTTGAATACCAATGAAACATTTTTTATGACTACATGGTATCCATTTGGGCTGTTTGGCTTCCGGGTTTACTAGTACTGACAGCCCACCTTCTGTTTTCCTGCCTGAGCAAAATAGAGATGAGTGACAGACAAGGACAGAGACCATTCAATGTAGACACCAGTCAGAGTTAATTTACCATCTTCCCCTGTCAAAATGAAGAGGAATAAGCAGCCTACCATGGCTGGGGATACTTGAATGCAGTGCCAATGGCACCATTACCATTACCTCTTCCTTATTTCTAAGCTAGACATGGAGTTAACCGTTCCCAGTTCCTTGCTTTCCCTCCTTTCTCCACCCAGTTCCTTTCTCCCAGAGGACAAGCAATTATCACTAGGAAGGTCACTTTAGAGTTGCAGAGTGTCTCTGTGGCTGTATCTCAGCTGAAGTTGAAGTTAACACACTGCTGGGTGTGAGACAGAGCCCTGAAGATCACATTCAGTCCAAATCCCCAGTGCTGTAATTAAAGTAATTGCTATGTCCAGTGAAGGAGCTTTAATTTCCTAGGGATTCAGGCAAACCCAGAGCACGCCTTCCCTTCATGAGGGCTCCATAACAAACTCCAATGGTATCCAGTTTTGTTCTGTCATTTTTATTAGTTACTAATTTAGGGGAAAACACCTCAATTTTTTTTTCCACAATTATGATCAAATATTCTAAGCTGTCGGAAGTCTATCTGCAACTGAAAGAAATTATAGACAATATATAAAAATGCATGACAGCAAGTTAACTCTTTCACAGAAAGAAAAAAAAAGCGTACTCCAAATGAAGATGCCTCCCAGGAAGCAGTGGTTTTACCTACAGAGAACTTTTTGTGCTGGAGCAGGAATTTAGTCTTGAAAAACAACAATTTTTTGAGTTGTTGATGAAAGGACTAACAATACAAATCAAACCTTTTTTACAAAAAAGAGACCCAGTACACAATATCAATGATGTCAACACTACTAGCCATCCCTTTTGAACTTACTCTCCTGTGTGAACTCCAATGATTTTTATCCAGAAATTTTTTGGAGAGAAATCTATGCCTATAACTATTGCACCTATTTGATAAATTCACTTTAGAAACCTCATACTCTATATGTTCCTTACAAACAGTCGACATGTCCACATGTAAATCCCAACACAAGTGCTGGATTTACTTTTTTCTCACAAATCATCTGGGTGACACATTCGTGGCTCAGTGCTTTGGAATTATTTTGAATTGCGACACAGCAAAGCATGCATTGACTTCAACCACACATCTGCACACTGCAGGCATGGCTACAGTGCAGAGTTGCCCCAGGGATCCCTAGGACATTTGGCAGTGAAAGTGGAGTTGAGTTGAGTTTAACAAAGGTCTCATATACCGCCCAAATAAAAAGCCTTGAAAATACCCCCAAATAATTATGTTTGAAAAAGAAAGACATTAACGGGGAAAAAGTGGGTAATGATCATTTTATTAAACTCCCCTCTGTACTCCACTTATCAAGAGCTGACCATTGCATGAGTAGGACTTCTTGGGTGGTTACGTGTTTCCCAGGAAGGCACAGGAGCTCTCTACAATGCACCCACTCCAGAGAAGTAAACTCAAAACATCTGGAGCTTTTCTTTTCTTTCTTCCCAAAGAAAAAAATGAGTTAAATGCTTAAGAGCCCTGGGAGACTTGACATGCAACTACACATAAAATATCCACTCCCCTCAGTGTGTGAATTGGCTGCCTGATAGAGCTACGTGGAAACTAGGGGACTGGAGGAACTGTTGGGTAAAAAGGATGAAAGTACATTTTTCCCTGAGGCTGCAGTTTCAGTCCAGCTCCAGAGAGCCAGAGCTGTTGCTGCCAGACACCATTTCAGTTATTCCTGCAGAATGATGGATGGCCTCAACCCATTCCCTAATGAAGATTTCATCAGGAAGGCTGCCATTGCCATCAGCTTCTTTTTTTAGAGCAGCCCTAAAGCTAAAGGAGGAAAAAAAACAAAAAAAAACAACAAAACCAAATACCCCACCTCCCCACACACTGATGTGGTGGCACATTTGTGAGGCTGGAGTCAAAGACAAGGGAGAGGCTGAAATCCTGCATTCCTGGGCTGCTGAGCTCTCCCTCTGCCTCCTTGTACCACCACTGTATACAAACCCAGAATGTCAGAAGCTTGCACCGTCTCTATACACTTCTTAAAAATTAGGTGTGAAATGGGAGCAAGAACATCTTTGAGAGGTTCCTCTACTGTGTTTACCAGCGTCTCCTTTGTGTAAAGGAGGTAGAGAAGGCCCCTCCTGCAGGCTAAAAGACCTCAATGAGCAATAATAAAAGATAGTGGAGGAACCAAAACATGCATGCGGAATAGTGGAACTTAAGCTTCCTACTATAATGCTGTGAATTCATCCTTACACATAGCCTTTGTATTTATTAATAGGCTCCTCCTCGTTTAGTGCTCCCCTCACATCTAGAGCATACACAAGGATGTAGACTTTAGCATCACAGATAGGGGGTGGCTCTTTTAGGTATGTGTTAGCAGTTCCAACAATCAAATCATCTGCCTTTGTTATTGTTTTCCTGTGTGGATAAGCTTTCCTTATTAAAAAGTGTCCAGTAAACGGAGTGCAGAGAATAAGAACAAGTGAAAATGTTTTAAAGTCTTACAGAAAATTGTTTTTTTCCCTTGGCAATAATATTAGGATTTAAAAGTTTAAAGTCATTCAGGGACAAAACCAAATATTAGATCACTAAAATGTTGGGTGTTTCTAGGTTTCATTTTACGGAAATAAATTCCTCTCCTAACTACCAAAAAGTGTATTATTGTATTGTTTAGAGACATATCCTACTATGCTTTCCCAACGCTCTGTTTCTTTCGCATCTCAGAGCCACTCTGATGAGCTGCCTTTGGCCAGGTTCAGCACAACTGCTTTTACCTTGCAGCAGGCAACACTCCAGTCCAAAGTTGTAACTTCCATACTTTTTAATGTGGAAATGACATCACAGCCAAAAGAGTACCCTCTCTTTTTCAGATCATCAAAGTGATGTGTTCTTTAGGCTGTTCAAAACTTTCAAATATGAAAAACAAATTGTAGGAAGGTTGAACGAAAGGAGTATGCAAGTCAATATGTCGAAATTTCATCATGCACACAAGCTGGCATGCTCAATACTTTTTTTTTGTGTGTGTGGTACATTTATTTACCTCATAAATGCAACTTCAGAAGTATCTGTCATATTCTGCCCTCAGATGTATAGAGAAACATGCATAGACAAAATATTACCTTCACTGGTAGCTGGTACTGTACTCTAAGGTATACTCCTATAAATTATTATTGTTTAAATAAATCTGGTTGTTGTTCTTCTCCTGCTTATATTAATCCCAGTTTTTACCTAAATGTTATTTTATTCTTACTTACCAAATCCCTTTACCGAACAAGAAACAGGAAATGTCTCTCTTTACTAGCCACATAATATTATAAATGCAATACAACTAAACTTTAAAAACGAAAAGGAAAAAATTATAATAGATGACAAACTGGGATTGCTTTGTAGCTCACTTGGGCATTTTGAGGTGCACGTCCAACCTTGGCAAGCACTGCTTAGTTTCAGCACATTGTAAACTTATCTCATGTTGGGACTCAGAGAGAAATTGAACCTTCCACACAATCCTACAGGCCATGTTAGAAATATATCCTGCCTGGTCTTCATTAAACTTGTAAAACATGACTGCTAGAGTGCAGTGCGTAATACTCTCTAATAACACCATTTAAATACCAGTCAACACAATAGAAGAGGTAGAGAAATGTGACAGAAGAATTAAAGCTCAGTCAGCCCTGAAATGTCTGGAGTTCTTTAAATGTCTATCCAAATCTCTTTGGACTTGGAATCAAGAAGAGAAGTCTTGTGTGAACACAGAAATGTTTCTCTCCAATACCTGTTTCCAGTCAGGTTTCAAATACCAAGAAAAAAAGACTTGGAATATCTAGGAAAAAATATATTGTTGGAATAAAAAGGACCATATCTTTACCTTTTCACCTTCCACTGGCTGCAGTCACTCTTACACCACAGAATACTTAATTCCAATGAAATGCTTCACTTCAAAGTGTGCCTCCATTATCTTAAAAGGGAAATACAAAGCAAGTATTCTCCAAGGGAGAGTAAACAGTAATCTAACTTGCTGCTGAATTTTAGAGTGTGAGTTGGGGAAGAGAGCATTCAGTAACTCCAAGGCTCCAAATAAAATGGAAAAAAAAATCAAATCAAAAAAGAAAATTATAAATTACAAATCTAAGGAAAAGACAAATTGGTTTTGAAGGAAAAGGCACTTTTCTCCTTACTGTTTTCAGCACTAGGAAAATTTTCTTTAAAAACACTTTATCTGTCATTTATCTCTGAGCATGTTGAAAGTGTATGTGTGGACTGTTCCTCTAGGTAGATTACTAGTTGACAACACTATGAATAGAAAGTTAGGTGATCCTAAGGGGGTTTAGTTTCAGAGAGGTGTACCTAGTAGAACTTTCAAGTTTTGCAGGAAAGAGTGTGCTTCTCTCCAATGCTTTTAATCTCGGAAGAAATTTCCCCTTTGAGCTGAGATCTAGTAAAATTTCAGTGCTGTTGACTTCATGGAATTTGATTTCAAACTTCAATATTAATTAAAAAATCAGTGGAGTTATCTGAAAATGGGCTTACTGAACTTATATCAAGCTATATTAATGGATAGGAAATAAATGTGTAGAGCATTCATAAGGATCTGAAAGATTCCTGTCCAAAAGAAGACTGTTTCACTAATTCTTTTTCTATCTTTCCTGCTTAAGTACTACGGGCAATAAAATTATTTCTAAAATGTTTCTTCAAAAAGTAAGTGTTCAAGTGAATCAGTCCTTGTAAACAAGCTCTACTGAGGATTCATGCTGCCAATTTAGGATAAACTATTTTGTATATTCAACTCCATTTCTCTGGTAAAATTTCCCTAATGAAATGTAGTAAAACTCACAAACCATCAGATCAACACACACCAGCAAAATTAAACCCCTGGGAATATTCACTGCTTTATTTTTATTAGTACTGCTTTAAATATTCAAAATGTATGGGTCATAAAATTATGCTTAGGGCAACATTTTCTCATAAGTTCATTTGTGCATGTTTTAAAATAGATTTAAAAACTAAATAATTTCAATCTCAACTTTAACACAGAGACAGCCAGAAGTAGTGACAGGGGCAAATCTTAATAGCTCCCTCCTCAAATTGTAATTTTAACATATTTTAGGGCTAAAGAATGCTGCAGGCAGCAGAAGGAATGTATTTAAACGCCTGAAGCAGTTTATATAACACCTCAGATTTCCAGAGCAGCCCCCACATTCCCTTCCTTGCAAATACAAGATAAAATTACTTGGTATTTCCTTATATTATTACTGAATATAGGACAAACAATAACACAGTCAAGAGTCAGACAAGGTGACCTGTGATTATTTTTCATGGAAAGATCACAGGACAATATAAAATCTGACCAGTCGACTAGAAAAATGGGCTTCCAAGTAGTTTACACACATATGCCTCAGCATACCATTTATCATGTTGTTACCCTGATCACAAAACACAAGAGGAAAAGTTCACATGTACTTTCTTGCAGGAGATGTGGTGCAACATCTTGCTCTGGCACACTGAGCTGCTCTTAGCACACCCAGAGAGAGTAGAGCACTATCGGCAGCACCCAGACACAGCCTCACAGACTTATATCGTGTATCTCACAGAGGTTTTGACTGGCATCACTGACACCCTACGCACAGCAAAGTCACAATGTGATTTAAAGGGGAAAAATGTATTTATTTATTTCCTCTTGAGGAAGCCAAGTCAGCCTGTGATATACATGGATAGTGTCAGGAGACAAAATAATGCATTATCTGCAGTCACTCGGAGAAGGGTGCCCTCACTTGCACCCCAAGAATCAAAAGACACCTGCAGAATCACAAAGGACAGCCTTGCAACTCCTCCTGACTTTTTTGCCAGGTCTTTGTGTAAAAACAAGGCTGAAGAAGAGATGGAGGGTGGTGGCAGGTTGTGCAGTGAGCCTGGCAGCACTGGGAAAAGAGAAGCAGCTGCTAGCAGGATCAGTAGGAGATGGGATGCCTCATGATTTTCCAAAACCAGCTTGAAGACATCAGGGACAATAGTCAGCATAAGCCAGGCAGCCCCACAAAGTCCACTCTGATCTGAACTACAGTCCGCCCAGCTTTTGGGTTAGCATGAGCTAGACAGTAGACAGGCCAGTATCAAAGCCTTGTAGTGAGGTAGGGACAGCAAAAGAAGACAGCAACATATTGTTGCAGGACTGTGTATGCCATCATGAGAGGATGCAGAAGCTGCAAGTCACTATGAACAGCTACCTCAAACACACAGAAAAGCTCCTTCTTTTCATTCTTTCTTTCTCTCTTCTGCCCTCTCCCCCCCTCCCCCATCATTGTGTCCCCTAAGAACAGACATTAGTTTTCACTTTCTTTTACTTTGGCTTGCAGGCAGGAGCAGAAGCTTCCACAAACCGAAAGTCCGAATGCCAGTGACTCCTGGGTACAGACAGTACAGCTGCCCAGGACCAGCAGGGACCTGCCACGTGAAGAAATCAGCTGTGAATATCTAACTGTCCCTTGACTTAGTAAAAACTACTGCCACAGTGAAAACTGGCTGGAGAGTCCCTAGAGCAAAAGACTGCCTGGCTGGAGTCTTTCCTGGTGTTGAGACAGCTTTGCAATCACCCACAGGCAACATAACTGGCAGCGTGGCTTAAGAATATTGGGAAGGAGCAACAGGTTGGTGGCTTGATTCCAGCAGTTATCACAAGAAGTTTGGAGAAAACCCCAGACTGCTTCCTTTGATCTTGAGTTAGATCTAGGGTGGAGTTTATCCTTACACGCTATGAAGTTTTGCATCCAAGAAAAGCCTGCCTTGGCTCTTACTCAGGACAGGCCCTAAACATAATTTCAAAGAAAATTGTTCTCAAGGAGAATCTGAAAGTGCACATCTGGTTATCAGGTCCTGCAGAGAAGATCATTTCTGTAATGAAAATGAATGAAATCCACTGCATGTCACCTAGCACAGAGCTTTAAGAGAGACAAATGGACCAAAAATGCACAGCTAATGTTGCTTTCCTTTGGTGTTTTTTGTTTGTTTGTTCTTTTTTGTTTGTTTTTTTTTTCAGTTCAGAGATTCCATGCTGAAAAACAAGATATTTAGGTAAGAATCCAAACTGACTTGCCATACAAAATCCACTTTATTTGACTATGCAGTGAGGTAAGAAGAAATTTTTGGCTAAAAGATTTCTAAACTTTCTTGGGGAATACAGTGAAGTCCCAGGCCAGACAGCAAGAAGGAATGACACTGGAGAGGTGCAGACCATCCCAGAAACTCTGCGTAACGTTACAGCTGGCTGAAACCCATTTTTAATTAAATAGGCCTTTCAAATGCAGAGGGAAATATAACAGCCAAGAAATCACCTAAATGCCTTTCATAACAGATTCTCAGTAGAATACTATTCAAATATTAAGACTTATAATTGATGAAATTGCTATTATAAAATATTATGTTAGCAATAATATTTCCCAAAACCTCCTCCTTGCATTATACTGCTCTTTATCCTATTTTCAGGCAGCCTCTCTAACATGAAATGCCAACATGGTACACATCAATGGCCTCGAGGGTATAATTAACACTTGTTATTTACATTTATTTTTTAAAATAATTAACCAGGAGCATGTCTAATGAATGGTAATGGGGCTTAAATTGAGACACAATATGTCAACTACCTTGCCATTTGGAAGCGAACTCCCATGCAGCTCAGTGTGATCGGGGGACCGGGCTGAGGTGGGAGCTCTGCAGACAGCACTGCTGGTATGAAGTGAACTGCACAACACACACGGGCAGTTGGTAGCTCTGAAGAACCTGATTTTCATATACATAGAGCAACAATGAGTTAAGGCACTGGCTTCGTTTCTGTAGGCTTCAGGGGTTAAACAGGGGCTTATCCATACATGAAACTAAAGCTGCTGTGGTCCTTGGTTACTACGCTCTCCCTGTTTTCCACTATTCATAGGTATGTCCTCAGCTGACACAGTTTATAGGACATGGCATAAGCAGCTACTCATGCCAGAACAAGCTTCTGACTCAGAAAAAAGCTATGCATAAAGAAAATCCTCACGCAGTGATGTACTTTCAAAATCCATGACCTCATTCTTCCCCAGTCAGGCTCTCAAAGGGAAACATACCCAAACAAAACACTTTGTGGAGTGAAACATGAATCTGGTGCCTGCTAGTGCATTTCCAAGAGTGAAAGGTAAATTGCAAATGCGCAATCGATGTAACAACATTTTTGTCCACTTAGTAAAGGTATAAATCCATTTCCCCAGCATTCTGACAGATTTTGCCACCATGGTACACTTGGGGCAAAACCAAAGAGCTGACTTATAAACACCTGTTCATCCAACCTGATCACTGGTTGAGGTGCTGGTAGTAATCATGTCCAAGATTTTAAAAAAATTTAAAAAAAGGCGATTTGCAACATTTTCTCTAGTAGACTCATATAATCAGTTTGACTCGCATAAGTTTACACAAACTCCCTAGTTTTCAAGTATGGCTTCAAATGTATTCTCATAAAAGCTTAGCAGCTGTTTATGTGCAATACGTGTATTCCACAGGGCATACAAAAAAATCTCAAAAGGAAAAACCCTGAAAGTCCATGGGTCAAGAGCAAAAGCTCCAGGTTGTAAATACAATAAGAGAAGGAAGTAGAAGGAACACGATATTTTTCAAACACAGCACTCAGAATAAGTTAGATGTCTTTATCTTCCTCCCTTTGCCTTTAATTTCTTCCCCTAGCTTTGTCCATTTTCAGGATTTCTTTCCTTTCAAACTCCTCCTGGTCTCCCCTCCTTCCAGGTAATTTTTTGACCTATTGTTCTATATTTGATGAAACATAATTTAGGCAAGTCTTGCGCATATCAATATTCATGAGTTGGTACTGAGGGCTGCAACACATAACAAAGCTAAGCTGGCATGAGCACAACTACATTATATAACTCTGTGATGACAAATTAAAGAAGCACAAGATGAGGATAAAGAAATACAGGGATTTAACTAGGTCTATGTTCTGCTGTGTGTTATATACAATGATACAGTAGAAACCACTTCAAGTAATGGGGCAGAAAGTCACAAGCTCCTTAACACAACTAAAGCAAAACTGTGGTGATAAAAAATTATCACTTCAGACTGTATCACGTCTATTCTTTCGGCCCAAGGGTCTATTCATTTTTCTTGAAACATAAATGTGCATGCACGTCCAAGGTGAAAACAGAAGGGAAACAATGCTTCAATTTCAACACAATATTTAAATTTTCAAAACAGCCAAATATTTTTGAATTCTTGTATAAGCAAGAGCAGTTGCTCTAATTAAATGATTGTTATGAGTGTATGATATAAAAAAGCACAAACTAAACTGCATCACAATCACATGTATACAGGTGGGTGCATTTCTGTGATCAAAGTAGGAAAACAGCAACCACAATGCATATGCTAAGAGAATGTAGAAGGTGGTATTCCACACAGAAAATGTACTGTACCTGTAATATCTGTCAGTGTGAATAATTTCTTGGCTGCTGGCTAGAATATATTCTGCAGTTCATTTTGTTTTATCACATTATTCACCCCTTTTTTTTTCTGGAACAAGCCGTTCTCTTCTTATAAGACTACACTCTAGTGGAACAAATGAGCTCAAGTCTATGATTGATTCTCCAACATAGCTGAGATGCTATAGCTTTATTCACTTTTTTTTTTAAATGACTTTATTCATTTACTACCTCCAGCATGACTCCAGAGTGTCAGCTGCTGAGAAATGGCATTTTGAAAGGTTCTCTCCACGCTCAAGGAGGTGCTGGTATTTTTTTTTTTTAATAGTAAATTCCATGATAAGGAGGAGAAGTGCCTGATACAGACAGAATGTCTCTGCTCACCAGTTCAAAAAGTGCACTCCCAGAAATATTTTCTAAAAGCTTATCAGTCTAAACATTCCTCTTCAGCTCTGTTTCCCTGATGAAATGCTGTGTGAGTCTATTTGGATCAAGGTAGCAACTCCCTGTTTTATTTCCTGCTGAGGAACTGGCAGGGATGGGAAATCAGCAGCTCCTGAGCTGGGCCCCTTAAGAAGCTAAAGCCATGCTATAGATGAGAAAGTTTTGTAGAATGCTGTTCTGTTACAGCATCACCAGTAAGAAGAAAAAAAAAAAAAAAAAGGAAAAAAAAAAACCTCTTTTTTTTTCAAATATATATATTTTTATTTATCTCCATAATAACCAACAAAAATAAAGGTATTTTGGGGGAACCAAAATTCATGCAGAAGTCACCATATTCTCATTTTGCATGATTCTCATATTAAGAGCAGAATCCAACTACCTTTTTCTCTGGACTTGCCTGTTTTGTTCAGTGACATTTTCTTCTAGAGAGAAAAAGGAAAAAAAAAAAGCCATTTTGTCCAAGATTTTCCTCAGTGTCTCGAACCTGCAACACATCAGCTGAATGGCTCATGCACACATATTTCTGCTCAGGAAATCCCATGAACAACTACGGGACACATTTATTTATTTACTCTCATTTTCAAATCCAGACATTCAGAATAATCCTGGACAAATGACTGCGTTCCTGAAACATCCTAGTAAAGGAAGCCAAAAGGCCACCAAAAATAAAAAAGAAGACGTATTTGCTAGTTTTACAATTCAAAACACCAGTAAAAATATTAAAGGAAAATGTGGCTGTTCTTCAGGTACGATCTATAAGTGACCAAAGTTGCTCTTCCTTGGTATCAAGAAAAGCACCTAAACCTAAACTAAGTTGGGCTCCTTCAGCTGGAAACAGAATCAACATACAACCAGTTCTACAATATAAATGTTAAGATCTGTGATAGGTGAAATTCAATGGCAAATAAAACTAATTTCAGAAAAAAAATTGTGAAAGTAATGTTGCATATGTAGAAAGATAATAGCCACTGATATATCATAATGCTTTTGCTCTTATTTTTCAAAAGTATTTATTTGCTTTTTTAAATGCAAGAACTTTACGTGGTTTACAGTTTATAAAAATGCAAATCTCTTTAAGGGAGACAAGAAGTAAAAACATGCATGAATTTAACTCAGATCTCATGTAACAAAATGACCTTTTAAAGTCCTGCAAAAAAAAAAAAAAATTGAAGCAGCTGCATAATTTACTCTGCCACAATTTGTAAAAGGCTCAGAAGATTGGATAAGGAACAAAATTCAAATATTTGGAACTCAACCACTGGATTTTGGACTCCTTCCTTTTCCAAAGTCTTAACTTTGTTTATCAGTAACTCTTCTGTTGTGCAAATAAAATTTTAACCACTTAACTGAGCAAGCAAGGGATGCCTTAAATTAAAAACACTCTGTGAAGAGAACAACTGTGTAAAAGCACCACACAAACTCAAAATGACTCAGAGCAGAAGCAAGCTAAGTAAATTCATCAGCTGAAGGATATCAAGTGGAGAAAGTTTTTATTTTCAAAAAGTTCTACCTCCCCTCTTTTCCAACATTCAGAATAGGAAAAACGTGAAGAGAGTACGACTTCCCAGGGATTGCAGGGGCAGAGAAACAGAGGAAGCCACAGCCAGTTCTTACGTCTGCTCAGAGAAAGGATCCTTAGAAATATCTTATTGTGTCAGATACTAATCCTCTTGCTGGGAGACTGAGTCTACCTCTCTGCTAGAAAACTAATACTTACTAGGTGCTACAGCTGTAAAATAAAGAAGAAATAGTAAACATCACCTTTGTCTCTCTGACAGGCATAGGGGTGAGAATCACTGAGTTCACACGATTTCCTTTAAACTTGACTTTCAAACAAACACCAAAGCCTCTCTCCTGCAGTACGGGGACAGTCCTAATCCACTGCACCCTGCCCCAGTGTTACATACTGTTCTGCCCCTCTGTGCTGTTACAGTTTGGACAATTCACCACGGGTTTGCAGTCAACGTGAAGCTTTTTTATTTCTTCCCATTTTTAAAATCAGCAATGTAATTTCAGGCTTAGAAGAGAACCTGTAAACACCTCTGGGCTACCTAGAAGCCATTCACAATTTGTGGCTCGCATGTTTGCTGCATTTGACTTCTTTTGACATCCTTGTCAGCAGTTTTGGAAGAAAGGGACTTTGCAGTTACTGAATGACCTGGAACCCTTTCACCTCATTGTGACGGCTGCCGCAGGCTCTGCAAAGCAGCAAGTCACTGCAGCAGCATCTTCACTCTCTGCCTGTGAAAGAGACTGAGCATTTAGCACTCTGCCAAGTGTTTATTTAAACCACAACTAATCAGAAAGAAATGCATCCTTGATCCTGGCCTGCTCCTCACAAGCAGGGACTTCTTATGTCTCCTCCTACCTCCTCAGCACTGTAATTTAGAGCACAATCCCGGGTCTGTTATACACTACTTGGAAGTTCTCATTGCTCCAGCTATTCATGGCTCATAAAGTATTGTTCTCTCAATTGCACTGTATGGCTCTTTGTGTGGAAATGATGGATGAAATGGGATACATATTACTTAATGATTAGACTTCTGCAAAACATGTTCAAACAGATATGCCAGGCTTGATGATACCTTATTATCATCAATGAAACAGAGACAGCATAATGGTGCCATGTATGTATTTCTCGGCAGTAAATGCAAGCAAAATGTTTCTGTTTCAAACCCTGACAGCTCCTTAGTCTCAGTTATTTCGGTTCAGCTAAAGATGACATGCTAAAATGAGGGCATTTATTACTAAGTGGCATTAAGAAGGGGGATATTTAACCTACCATTGCTTACAGCAATGCATGGAGAAATCATCTAATGTGTGCTGGCAGTAATTTATGACACTGGAAAAAATGCTATCATCTTTTTTTTCACCGTCTGTGGTCTGGCTTTGCAAACTACAAGCCCTCAGGAGCAAGTTTGATATAATATGGCTAATGAGAATAAGTGAGCACACTGCAATATTCTTAAAGGGTTACACTGCTGAGTCTTTGACTCTTTATACTTTTTAATTTCCTTGTACAAACAGTGCAGTGAAAAACGGCAAAATCCATTTGGCTGGTCTGTGCTACAAATTAAATCCTTGATTAAATTTTGGCAATTACTTCTCTGGGTCTTTTTCATTTAAACATTTTTAATTCATTTGAATAAGCTTCTTAATCATGATTCTGGCAATCCATTGTATAGCAAGACAAACTCTAATAAACACTATAATGCAGCAAGAGACAAACAGAAAGATGGATGGATGCTGAAAAGGAAGTGTTCTGTTGGGCCTTTTTTTTTTTTTTTTATCTTGGTAAGTGTTGCCTACATTCATCTTTCGTGAAAGTTGTATTCCAGTCTTCTGTGATGTTGAAATTTATCTCATTATGTGTTGACATTTCCCTTTGTGATGTCAAAAGCTAATAAAGACTCCAGGTAGGGTTTCAAATCCTTTTAATAAGAGGGTGGAAGAAAGATTAAATCACCCTTAATGCACAAATCGATACTATAGTCAACCAAAGGGTACAAATTAAGAGAAAAATGTGAAGGGCTGTCACTCTTGTAGCAGGAAAGATGCTGGATGGACATTTTTCAAACAAAGTTGCTTGAATTTCACTACTCAGCTTCTACGGCCCAGCATTGTATTACCTACTGAAAAAGTATCACAGAACTTGAGCTGTTCTCTGGAGGTTTTGGGTGAGGGTTTTTTTTTTTCATTTGCAAAGACGTAGGAGATAGCAGGAGATAAAATAACTCCTTTAGGCAGAATGGAAGGCCCAGAAGTGCCTGAGCGTGGAGAGCAGCACCGGGCCATTTTCTGCGCAAAAAAGGACATAAGAAAAAGCAATGGCAACTGAGTGAGCAGAAGGAGTCAAGAAAGAACAGAAATAAAAATAAACTCTACAGGACAAACAAAACTGAGTGGAACTAATAAAATGTTAATCATTTATTTTTAATTATTGTACTAATAGTTTACTGTTGCTAAAAAGTGTGGAAGCTACTGATATGGAGGCTCAAAATTCACACATCATTTATCAGTTGCTCTAGAAAATAAAGAGTTAAAGTCTTACTGCAAGGCCAACTCTGTTGGACAGGAAATATGCTAATATCTAACCTACACTATTCCTACTGCTGTAAAGTCTGCAAATGCTTAATCTCGCCAAAAGAGCAAAGAGAACCTCTGTGATCTTGAAACGATAAACAAAGGGAATGCAGATGCCCTGTTTTTTCTCCCTTTCCTTTAAGCCAGAAGACATCTGTAGACAAATTTGCTTCTTTTTCCCACTGCATTCCAGAGGCCTAGCTTTATTTAGTTCATAAAGGAGAATTTAAAAGCTGCACACTTATTTAGGTGCACTTAATTGCAATTTAACCTGCACTATATATTGTGAGCTCAGTGTGAGGTAAAGGCACAAAGCAGACAGAAAAAAAGAAGACCGATAAACGAATACATAGATTACATTAAGAATTAAAAGAAGGGAGATGCTAAATCTTGGCAAGCTGTATTAATGTTTTATCTGCCCCTCCTTGTCCCCTAATATAGGAAGGTTGACTCTTGGGGATATAAGTTGAAAGGTGAAGGTTCTGAGTACAGATTAGTTGGCATGCAGGGGATGCTGAGAGTGAGTGAGCTCACCTGTTCAGTTCGAAGCAGCAGCAGATAAAGATATATTACCCAAATGATAAGTCTGTCAATGCCATATAATTATGCTTATGCACCATTTCACCAACACACAGAGCCATTTTAAACTTCAAATGTTGGGCCACACAATTTAGTCTGCAAGTTAATAAAATCGTGGTTTTCTTTTTAAAGCCTCTTCTCATGTCAGAATTTCATTCTCTAGAGTGTTCTTATCAAACTTCTGTTATGATCCTGAATAAAAAGCTAGTGCCTGAATAATACTCCAGTGAAGAGGGGAAAAAAATCCCAAATGAAGCACAAGAGAGAAAAATCCTTACCAAGATGAAAACCTTCAGTACATCACAACAAATCATATGAGAACACAGGTGACAAACACTCCAAATCCATCACCAGGAGAGAAAAATAAGCTACCATGATCTATTTATATAAGTATAGTGATATAAAAGGAACAAGGAAAGAATTATTCACAAGGAAATTACAAGCTCTGAGCTTCTAATTTTGTAGATTATTGTAATTTTCTCAACAGATGTTGGCACAAAGAGACTTCAAGAGCCAACTCCAACCCCGAATTCTCTTCTTGGATAAATGAGGGACTACAAGGCTCCTGATACTGGATTCAATATAATATGAAAATTAAGTTTGGCACAAATAAGAGTAAAATGTCATGTATAAATTGATTGAAAGGCTAAGTCACAGAAGTCACAGATAATACCTTCAGGATGAGTATTCTACTGTAAATACATTTTATTTCTGTAGGATCACTTAATTTAGTAAAGACTGGTAGAAGACACAAAGACTTTCTCACTGTGATTAGAAACTGAGGTCCAAACTATATTTCTTGATGTACAGAGATGTCTCTAAATGAAGCATGGTACTGTAAGGGAGACAGGCAGCTCACTATCTTCCATAAGTAACCAGATGATGTCAACAATGATGACAACTCAACTTCTGCTCTCCGCTGGGCTCTTCACAGGTGTCTGTCATTTACCAATAAGACACGTCTATTTTCTACACCTTCTGAACACTCCCTCAGCTTTGGTGTAAGGATAAGACTCTTTATTTAGAAAGCAATGAAAATATGACTACTGGCTGATTAACTGGTGCATCAATACATATGTTACATGAATTCTATGTATTAGAAGCTTGGCCATAGGACTTCCATAACCAAAACCCTATGTCTATGTTAACCTATGTTCAGACAATTCCCTCTCTCAACTAGCCGTCACCTGGCAAGCTTGTTTCATAGCTCTATTTTTTTCAGGTTTTAATTTTAAAATAAATTTTTTCCATGAGCTTCGACTCCAGCACATTGCAGCCTGCCAAATTCATCTGCTTGTAGCCTTAGGCTGAAACATCTTCTAATACAAAGCCTTAGAAGGACAATTCTGAGGCCTGTGTTGTATCCACTCATTCCCTACCCTAGTCTGCCCAGCTGGCACCTCCTGCCCAGCTGGAGTGGCACCTTCAGGATCTGGCACTGGTAGAGAGACACCCTTTGTTAATAAATGCTGGGCGCAGGCTGCAGCCCAGCACTCATCAGGACATTACCATGCAAGTCAGCATGCTACTCTTCTCTTTTCAGTCCCTAAAGGAATCGTGTTTGACAGAAGTGAACAGCTGCTGTGTATTTAGAGATGTGAATGTATTACATTATTTAATGAATTGTGTCATTTTAATATAATTATTACTAAAAATCTGAACGTAAGCCTATTTTTATTTATGCTTTGAATTTTTACCCACTAAGCATTTTCAACTCTGTTTGCAGCCAAAAGTGCTTTCTTCCCTTTCCAGATAGTACCAGGACTGTAGCTGCACTGCTTGTACTTGAGCCAGCTCCCCTGCATGCCACTAATATTGCTATCCCATATACAGTATTTCAGGGCTTTTAACAAATTACATCCATGCAAGGATTCCTGTTCCTTCTTTTTTTTGTAAAATTCTTTTATTACCCCAGTGCCTCCACCTACATATTCACTCTTACTTAATACTGTGACAGCAATACCTATGCCAAAAAGTCTTGAATTATGAATTATTCCTTCATGTGCTAAGAGAGTACCTCATGTGGAGGAAAGGATGAATTTCAACAAGCCACTTGATGCTACCAATTTCCTAACACACTTGCAGCCTAACGGGCACCACTACAGCTCAGCAGCTCTTGCTGTCAAGCCCACGGCAGAGCTCAGCTCCCACCACGCACAAGGACGTGACAAGGAGGTTTTGATCCTGGTGTTCACCTTCCCTTCAAAAAAGCACTGCTAATAAACTCGCAGGGTTTTCAGAACAAGAGGGAATAAAAAGAGAACACAGGTTGTGACACTTTGCTTCCTTATTACTGGAATCCAAAGCGTGACTCGACTCTGCCTACCTACCACTTAAAATTACAGTGAGGTGAAAGGCTTTTAGAAGTGGTTCTCCGCCTCTAGCAGGAGACAGATTCAAAATAACCGGTTGGACAGCTCTGGGGATCACATGTATTTGCAGGCATCTCATTTTATGCACTTATGCAATAACCTCATTTTTGAAAGTCATCTGGAATCATTCTCTGGGGCTGGGACCCTGGGCCTGACACATGTTCTTTTTGGAAGGTGTTCTGGTTTCCCAACTGTTGTTCTGCTTTGCTCTAGGGCTTACAGACACTCTAGTGACAGACACAACCTCATGCCTCATTCACGTACCTCTATATTGCTACATTACTGGGTGGATACTGAATTACTCATCACCAAGGGTCACTGAAATATTCACCTATTACTTCATTTGCAGTAGATGTTCCTGTGGATACTAGCCAAGTTAATGCTGAATATATTTTTCACTTGCAGCATTAGACAGAGGATGCCCTTGTTTTTTTCTAAAATATCTGTTGCTATCTGAAGGAAAATATGTAACTATGTATCTTTCCATATATGTCACACACCTCTAAGGTCTGAAATCTATCAAAGACAGGAATGTTACTAGCTTACCTTATAAAATGCTTAAGTAAAATACATGTGCACCAAACCATGCCATGCTGAGTCTTTTTAAGATACTAAGTGTTTATTTAAAGTAGTCAGACTGAATGGCCTCCCAGATAAAATGGATAAAATCCAATTCAATTTTAAACAGCATGGAGAAAGTGATTACAGAAGTGCAGTGCTCTGTTTCTTTTTCTTTCTAAAGAAGCAGAGAACACCATATGAAACTATCAGAGGACTAAAACAATTACACAGAATTACTAAAACCGTGGAACTCACTGGCACAGGACATTCTAGAGGCGTGCATTCGCAGAGCGGTAAGTATGGAAAAAAGATCCCATCCTAGCCAGGGATGTCATTGTGTGTGTGTCTGTATTTGCATACCATACCCCTACAAGTCTCAGAAGGAAGACACAAGTACAATGAATGCCTCTCGCAGCAGTGCACCCAGGCATGCTGCTGTTTAATCTGTCCCTTATTACTAGTTTTCATTTGCGAATTGAAAGGGGGAGCTGTGGGCAGGAGGGATGTAGCTTGTTCCTCCCAAAGGGGTGCTTAAAATCCAACCCCTTTTCTGAGCAGCCATGAGTGCAAAAGGCAGCAAAAAAATCCTGACAGGCACTCTAATGAAAATGAAGTCTGTTGTAGTCCCTGTGATAAAGAAAAATTCAAAGAAAAAAAAGAGAGCAGTCAGCGGGGCTTCACAAGGGACTACTCTGAGGGTTTAAAGAAAAAAAGCAAGCATACTGGAAATAGAGAGGATCCACACAAGACTACAGAGAATCAGTTAAGACTTGCAGGGAAAGTAAGAGCAACAGAAAAGTGAGGGGAGTCCACGCTAGACAAAGGGATTAAGGGGAGTAAGAAAGGCTTTTACAAATACTTCATGTCAGGCAGAAAAAAGATGGAAGAGGCTCACTAATAAATGAAGGCTGGGACAAAGAAAAGACAGGGACTCTAAACTGAATAAATCAGCTTTTAACAAGGGACATAAATAAGAGAAAACCGGATAATAAAATAAAAACTGGATAATGATAAGAGAGAGAGGAGAAAAGGCAGGTAGAGGAAAGCCTGAGTTCTGTGTTTCAGCACAGGGGGCAAAGGGGCCTCTGCAGCAAGTCCAGTCCCCTCTATGCGGGGCAGAGGGGACAGCATGGCTCAGCAAGGGCTCCTCGCTGGTGTTATAAGGCACATGTGCCTGCAGCTCTGCTGTCACCTTCTGTTGGGAAGTAAGGAGGGAGCAAAATAGCCCTCCTCCTTCTCACCTACCTCAGAGACCAAGGGAAGGATGGGGAATTTCTCCCAGGATCTTGCAGAGATGATTGACTGCACTAAGCTCAAGACAATGTGAGTTCAAATAGTTCATATTTGTGACCCAGAACCATGTTGTGAGGCCAATGGGTAGAGAACTTAGTGAGGATCCGCTGCCTATGATGTCAATGTGCATATGCTGTCTCTCTGTGAAGATACGCTAGTCCCAGTGTCCTGGTTTACAGATCAGACCTGCTGTGGTATCTCTTATGGCACTTCCATCAAGAGTTTCAAATTTGAACCTGCTGATCAAGCTCAGGCCTTTTCCCAAGGAAGCACAAAACCTCAGTGGATAGCAGAGATGGGGTAGCCATCCTCCTCCAGTAGACTTGACCTGCCAGTCACCACTGGTGGACACTCATGCAGGTGGTTGACAAGGGCTGCAGCTCAGGTAATGGCTCCCAGACCAAAGCTTAGCTCACTGCAGAACATCTATAATACAGGTAGCAACAGATCAAAATCACCCATGATTTCTAAACTGCCCTTGAAAAATGTCTCCCTGGAAAGAATCAGACTGACCTCGATATTTTATTCTGCCAATAAGAATACTACCAATGTGATGGAAATGTATAGGCCACTTGGTTGCTACATGCCCTCTACCATCTTTAAAACCAGGCCAAATGGTAGCAATACAGTAAGACACCAGTGCCTGAAGAGCCACACAGCAACTTCTGAGAAACCTCAAGAAACTTTCTTTCAGAGGTTAAGATATTAATTAATCTAAATAAATTTATGGAACTAAATACTTGTTAAATGTAAACTCTGTATTGTTGGGCTCTCCAACTTAATTTTTCCCAGGGGAAACCTTGCAGTTCCTGAGTGTAGCCCAGACCCAAGCAGGGAATGAGCCTGCAGTTCTGAGCCCACTTACCCTCAAATAGCCCCCATCTGTAAGCCAGTTTACACAGCCCTGAGTATCTCAGTGCTCCACAGAGAGTCACATATCCCATCAAACCCACTGCTGCTAACTCAAAGGCACCCAAAGGCTGCAAACACAAGCCATAAGCCCCGACTTTGCCTGCAAGGGTGGTGGCACAACACCTGCAGCCCTTGGATATACACTCTGCCTCTCTATGTGACTGTTTCCTGCTTCTTTCCTTGCCTGAAACAAAAGGCCTTTTAACAGTTTAGGTCATTCTGCAGGGACACTCTGGTGCAGGCAAGGAGGGCTGCTGAGCCCCATGGGGAGGCACAGGTCACCCCTGCTGTCAGCAGGGACATGCCCCCTGCATGCCAAGCCCACCTCCTCCACTGCTGCACTAACTGCTGGGTTCCTCCTAATGGTCTTCAGCTCCACATCAGCAGACAGAGTAAGACAATTTCCTCTGGCAAATGGAGATGCACATAACAAATGTACCAATGTAGGGAGATTCAGCTTGTTCTCAGTTGATTCTACTTTGAAATGCACCTGGTCTCATTAAATTGCTGATCAGAGATTATTAACTCTTAGTACTTCCTTTTGTTTTGTCCAGCTTTCTCTCTTAGCTTTCCCTATCACTTGCCAGATGAAGCCACTAAATTTCTACAAGACTTTTACTCAGTTTAATAAATTAAAAAAGAAGAAAGAATGAATGGAACCCTAATACAATTTGTACCAAGATGAAAGTAGTCAGAGCCAAGCTATCACCTTGTTGGAAAATAAGCAACCCAGCCATTTACACTGAATCTTTCTTCATCTATCAGTCTCTAGACAAAAGCATCTGAAACCACTTCTCCTGTTTCAGATAGGACATACATTAAATTCATTTTAAATGAGGATTTAACCTCAGGATGGATTAAAACCTTGAAATCTGATTTCAATTACAAGTATACATGAAACAATACGTGTCAAAGACTCCAGAAATTTCCAGGCATTAAGACACAGGAGAAGCAAAATGCTACAGAGCAATGACCCAAATTAATTATTCCACTGGAAACTCAGAAGCTGTCAGCATTACTCTAAGTATGGACACAACAAACTATGTCAGAGAAATAAAAACTTACCTGAAAGGCTATCCATTATACTTTGTTAATACCCCTAACCTTTCCCTAGGTCCTTTGATAAGCTAATGACATAGGCTGCTGGGAGAAAAAAACCTGCCATAAAGGGAGAATTGGGTAAAGCCAGAAATCACACTTCATACGGGAGTCAGAAAATCAAAACGTTTTTTAGATCCAGACTAATTTATGCACTAACTTTGCTTTTCAGAATAAATTTGCTGCTGAGGCCCCAAGGATGTCTCTCACTAAGGCAGAATATTATCAAACAGGAAGGAGTGCTTTGCCTTCTCAAAATCCCAAACAACTCAAAGAAGAAAAGCCAAAGCTTATTTACAAGCATCACTTGTACACCCTCAGCCATGAGTAACAGATTTCCATTAACACTCTGAAAAAGAGCATTTGATTTTTACAGACAAGCTACAGGCTATACTTAACTTTGAATGCAGCCAGTGACCAAGCTAGATGCTTCAGTGATTAATTTTATGTGAACCACAATTATTTTGAGAATGTCTCTGCTGTTTTCTTCATTTTCTGATTTTTCACTTTCATGTATTTATGTCAGAGACTTCAACAAAACAGATTTATAAACAGGGACTTGCATTATTACCCTTGACTCTTTCATCTTCTGAAATAATGTAACATCTAGTGTAAACTTGGACAAAACCAATATGATATACACAGTTTATCTCTTCACAATAAAATTACACAGAATAAAAATGACTTAAAGATTATTTCATCATTTCTCATCTTTCATGTAAATTGAATTTTGCTACTGTGAGCTCTTTCTGTACACACAGAGGTGGAAAACCAACTACTTTTTATGGCATAATGAACACTTAGATAGCTGCAGAGAGAGGCATTCAATTGCATTTACGTTTGGCAATTATTTAATGTCACCTATTAATATCCAGCTACTGTCTCCAGCAATCCTACCTTGCAAGGTAGCTGAGCATGCTAAATGTGTTAAAAAGGAATTTCCTCCTCATTTCCATCTCTGTTCTACTAAACATGGCTCCCACTGTCCCTGCACACCTTTCCCACCAGAAAGGCAACTTAGCTTTAAGCGTTCCCTCAGCACACACACCTCAGCCGACACACTGCTCTGTTCTAAGTGCTGCTCCTCTTTTCTGCTCACAAATTACAGTACCTTACTCTTTCTGGTTTGTTTGTTTATTTGTTTTCTTCTATAATCTTTATCCTATTGTTGTCTGGGCGATTGAGTTCCTTGTCTGCCTTGAAAAAAAGACACCAACCATAGCTTTGAGCCCCCCAGGTTGCGATCGTGTCTGATGTTTCCATCTAGGCAGAGTGGGAAGATGCAAGTGCAATGTTGAGACTCAGAGAGCCAAGTTTACACCATGCCACTGATATTCCAAAGATAATTATCTGAGAAGCAGGCTATCTAAGCTAATCTCATGGCTAAATTTCAGCTTTAGTAGATTGTATACCTGCAAAACTTTTGTTTGAGTACTGTTTTCCACCTGCTGAAAGCAGAGTGATACTGCTGTGCCATGAAAACCTTGTGGTGCACCTGTACAAAGACATGCATGTTACCAATGCAGAGATCCATGTAAAACTGGGCAGAGTGATCTGAGGTCTGAAGCATTAGAAGAAGCTTGTAGTATTGCTTTCTGGGCTTTACCATTTTTTTGCTCCTTTTCTCTCAATCAGCTTTTGCAGTTTTAGTTTCTTAATGCACCTTCCCTTCAACCAAATCCTCAAGTTGATAAGCATCTCCTTCAGGAGCCCTCATCTCCCCTTAAAACAAATACATATGAATTCAGATCAGCTGGTGATTAATCCCACTATGGTTCTAAAGGGTCAAAATGTTGGCAACAGAAATCAATGGTTAAGCATGTAATGACCTTAGCAGGACTCTGATTTCATGAGTACAAGAGAGACTACACAGAAAGCTTGCTACCATGTGGATCTGCTTTGGAGCCCCAGGGTGCTACAGAGTTTGGAAGCCAGAGCAAAGATGGGAAAAAATTCCTTCAGCCACATCTGCAGATGGGTTTGTAGGTATGCTGTAAATAAGTCCCAAACCCAAGAAAAACAACCCCCAGATTTCTGCCTAGTGTTGTTTCATTGCTGATGACTGACAATATTTTTCAACTCTCTTCCCTTCTCCTTTGCTCTATAAAAGCTGACCTGGCAGAATAGATCCCAGTGCATGAATCCATGAAGACCAGTGGCCCAAGGCCTTGATATGTATTACATTCATGGGTGAAAGATGCAGTGCCAGTGCAAAAATGGTTGTTATCCTCTGACAGGGAGAGCCCAGACCAGATGGAGGAGCCCTCTCACCATGCAGTGCAGACAGCCCATTGGCTGTTAGGGATGGTACATCATGTCATCTGCCGGGTGACCAGCTTTGAATTAAAAACATGGAAAAATCTTCCCTTGTGTTTTATTATATTAGTGCTAATTTTTCATTCCATTAGGTAAAAATTTGTGATGACAGAAGGAGCTTACCTCAGGTCCTGTGTTTCTCTGAAAATTTAAAAAATCCACCAAAATTATCATCTACAAATGTGAAGCAGCTTTTGCCTGCCTAAAATTATATGAGTAAAAAAAAGTTAAACTTCAGTCTCTGCCTTGCTCATGCTCATTTGCATCTTATAGTTGTTTCTTCTGCAATACTACTACGTATCTCCTGAAGGAGACCCCCAGACTGAGAAGCAGAGTAGGAGATAAGCAGAAGAAATCAACTCTTACATACAACACCTAATACCACGCAATTTCTTGTATAATTGGGCACTTTTGCAAATATCAGCTATGGCAAGCTGGTATCTCGTAGTGTAGAAGGTCTGAAGCTGCTCAGCTCCCTGATATAATATAACTTGCCTTTTTGAGGGAACATAAGCACACTTGACACTGATGGTGAAACTTCCCTCTGCTTCAGTGGAGGCAGAAATTCATCCTCTAAGCTTCATTCAAAGAGCCCTGGGTTTACCTCTGAAAACTCAACTGAATTTAGGCCAAAAGTTGCAGAATTCCTACAGATCTGCTAGGTACCATGACCAGCTGAAAAAACCATTTATTTTAACTTGGACTATGAAAAGGAAACTACAGAGAAAGGCTTGTTGAAGACCAACTGTTCTCTCCAAATTATGAGACCCTCAAATATTTATGCAGCATTCTTTTAGCTATAAATAACAATTCCAGCACTATCTACTGCAGTCACATCTGGTCTAGTCAAACATTCCCAACCCATTCCGCCTGTGTGGAAATTTATTTCGATACATAGATCTGAGAAGAAAATGTAAAATCCAACAATTGCACACTTTTTGGAAGAGGACTGGAGAAAAGCTGAGAAGACACTACTTCACAAAAGTTTTCTGAGGCTCTAGTTTGGATTGGGTGGGTCAGCAGCCTGCCCAGATGTAATTTTGAAGCATGGCAAGTAGGACAATCACACAGTGTGTGAAACAATCTCACCAAAATGTCTAAGTGCTGAAGAAGTCACTGTGCCAGTGCATGGGCTCTGTAGCATCAGCACTGAATCCATTCCGTCTGAACAGCATCCATTCACAGTCATGTCAAGATAGCAAGATTTCCATGGATGTAAGGAAAATTCAAAATGCAATTTGAAGTGGAAAGCTTTCAAGAGAGATATGGCAATCAAGTCCCTGCAATTTTTCTGGGGGGGTAGAATTTTGCTTCTTTTGTTTCCAGTCGCAGACAAAAGAAGGAAGGAAGAAAAGTTCTTAAAGATGGAAATCTGGACTTTAAATAAATGTCCCACTGTCTTGCAAGAACCATTCTTTTGTGAAACAAGTGTCCCTCCCTCATATGGGGAGAAAAAAGGGAAAGTTTTAGATCTTTAATAAAATGAATCTATGAAAAACTGACCAGAGCTGCTACTCCTCACAAAACTGCTACACAAAGACATCATTTTGTGTTGCTGATATCTGACCAAAGGCAAAGAGGCTGAGCAATGCGCCTTCATGTCAGGAAAAATAATGCAATGCTCAGATTTTGCCAAGACTGTGGCAGCCCACTGGGGCCGAAAGGGAGGAAATGCAAACAATAAGCCTTTAGTTTCTCACTCCACAGCGCTACTCTGAGGCTGAACCAGAGGGTTCAGACTCTTTCCAAGTGCCGCCTTCAGAGCCTGAGAGTATTCCTTCTGCACGGCTGAAGCAGAAAATAAAATAGAATAAGTTAAAACAAAATAAAATAGTGAATCACCTTACGCTTCTTCCTCTGAATCACTAGGCATTTCTATTAAATCCATCAGATGGGGGTTTTGTCCAAGCACCTTACAGCCTGAGGCTCCTCTGCGCAGTTATATCCTGAGATGCCCCCATGGATGTTAAGGAGGCTTTGCAAACTGTTAGTCTGATATTCCACTTCTAAAACTCGGAGCCACTGAGGTACTACTGATTAAAAAAAAACCCACACCCAAATGCCCCCAAAACAGCAAAGCCCCAAAACACCGCACTGCCACCACATTTCTGAGCCTTCTTGCAAATTAAGCTTTGAAAAAACTAACCTATTTTAACTTTTTTTAATTAAAAAAATGAATTAAAATTTCTTAAAGCTATTTTTTAAAATTAACCTATTTACCTCTTAAATAAACAACTACCTTGAGAAAAAGTGTCTGAAACACATGCAAAAATAAATGTTAAGTTCTTAGTATAAAAATACCTTCTGTGGATTTCAATTTTGCTTTTAGACTCCTCCTGAGAAAATTATTTTAAACACAGGTGCAGATAACAGTAGGCTTAGATAAAAACTGGTTTTCAATAGTTCAGGGCTGGATTAAGGGCTAGTAACTCCTCTATAAAGTCACAACAGTAAAGATAGCCTGGATAGGCCCTGAGAACATACATATGCACCTTATAAATCTTACGCAAGATTAGATATTACTCTTAAGGGTGTTAAGAACCTAACAAAACCCTCACAACTCTAGTGAGTGCAGCCAAGAACTTGCAGCTTTGGACACCTTTTCCTCCCCTGAGAGGCTGAATTGTCTGAGAAAGAGATTCAGAACGTACCATTTAGTCTAAGACTTTCCAAAAAAGCACTCTGGGTCAGTTTTTTTTATGGAATTTCCATGTTTAGGAGTTAGGTACCTATCTGCATTTTATAATCTCCCTTCAATTCTAATTGCATTTTTAGATATCTAAAATAAATTTAAAATTCTGGCCAATAGTGCCCCATTTTCTACCATCTAGCCTCCATAACTTAATCAGCCAACTCATCACTTTGAAAGCAAGAGCAATTAAATCCTTGTATTAGAACTGGGTCCCATTAGATCTCCTCCAGCAGAACATCATCTTAAATGAGATCTGCAGGAAAAAGACATCTGCTGTAAGAACTAGGCTGTAAATTACTATTTGGATGCTGATGGTACTAGGAAAAAGAAAAAAAACAACCCTAAAAGCTTTTAAGTATCTATACCTAGAGAAGTATGCTTTTTAATTAGATGGGAGAGTTGAGAAAGCTTGGAATAAAAATATTTCCATGAGCTCTGCCTGAAAATACAGATCTCTCACTTCAGTTCTAAGAAAACTATCATTTGGATATGACTATGTGTTATAACTCTATTTATGGTGTAGTCTAACACATTCCATTAATGTGTTCCAAGAGATGTCTCCCTGGGAAAAGCCAGCATCCATGCAAGCAATGAAGAAATTTGTCTGTGAACGGCGTGCCTCGCCTTGCAGTGCAGTGGGGCAGATAACGTGTGTGTACGTCCTGCTCCATTGGGTCTGTTTTCAGACAGCCCTGTGCTCTCTGAAGGCAGTTAAATAGCTCCAAAATGAGTACAACCCAGTGTACTACATATTAAATCAATCTGTCCTGAAGGAGGCTGTGCTAATGATGGCAGGGGGAAAAAAAGTTCTCTCTCTTTGCCTAGTCTGACTTTGGATATAAATCTGTGGCAAAGGAAACATTTGTACCTGATCTAAGTAAGTTGTTACTGAATGAGTTTGACAGATTGATAACACTTTTTTTGATGCAGTAATAAACATTTTCAAACAGAAATCAAGATGCCTCCTTTATGTTTTAAACAAGGATCCTGAGAGGTCCAGTATATTCTATTTGATATTCCAGACATATACTGAATTGAACCCAGCTTGGTAATAAATATTTGTAGTTTTTTGTCAAGTACTATAACTAAAGAATGCTGTGGAAGGACAACTTTTCCCTCCTTCCCTTGAGGCCCAGTAACGAGCCAGTGTGTGAAACCACTGGCAGGAAGGCTTAGTACATATACAGCAACATCTTCAAGAGGTCTCCCAGCTACCAACCCAACACAAGGCTAAGTACAGTTACTCACTGTCCTTTATAGGGCACAAGATTGATTTCAACTGCTTGATAAGCAATCTAGATGAGTTAGAGGAGGAATCAAGGTTAAGGAGATGGTTTGAGGGAGCATTACTGGATGCAAACTAGATCTCTCCCCATTTGGCAGGCCATTTGACCAGTTTTTAAGGGAACTGCTTCTCATGAATATATTTAGGGTTACAGTGAACCAGCTCCCTTGTTATAAGCAGTATGGGACCAAAGGAGATCCCTGAGGCTGCTATGTGTAAGACGCCAAATAGGTCTCTTATGGACTTCTGAACCCATGACATTTCTTTCTTCCTTCATCTCCCCCCCGCCCTTAATTCACAGATACCCAAAGATCTCTGATATTTCAGTAACCTGCTAGGGACTGCCAGATGAATAAATGGCTGAAAAGCCACAATAACAACATATACCCTGCCCTCTTGCCTGGATTCATGGAGTAATGCCAGGGGTTTCATACACCCCGGGAGCTCAAAGAGCAGCACGGGCGACTGACTGTCTAGTAAAATAAGGATGATTAAGTCAGATCAGAGTCATTGTTTGCCTTTACGACCCATGTCTAGTCTTTCATCACATTTACAACACTTAATCCTTAATAGGAAACGCTCCATTTATTTTGACCATTGATGTATTCAGGACAATCTCAAGGGTCAACACGGTTTCCATTTTTCTTCTTCCCAAGCTACATTATTATTACTGTCCCATGGGAAAATCAGGCTTCAGCTTATCACATCAGTTTCTTGCAATCTGGTGAAGAAGCTCCCTGAGAGGAAAGTGAGCAGGAGGGAGAGGCAGGGCACTTTCCATCAAGGGCCAGAACTCTTCCCCAACTGATGTTTGCCTACCAAATGGGTGTTACATGAGCTTTGGTTAATTGATCACAGGAAGCTGCCAGCAAAGCTTGGCTAACATCAACAGCATTTCACCCAAAATACAGACTCTGTGATACTGTTACTCCGCCTCAATTTGTATTAAAAATGGTGTTTACATAATAGAGCTAATCGGGGGTGATAATCACTGATATTAATAATTCTGTTCATGTTACTTAAATTTTTAGCATATTGGAATGATTCACATAAGGATAATGAGTATATTCCATCTAAGGAAAAAAAATATTTCTCCCTTCCAAATATGTTATTCTATCTATTATTCACAGAAGACCACGTATTTTTACATCATTACTTTTTCACTGAGATCTGCTCATTTGTCAAGTTCTGAGGTCATGGATTTCACATCACTGAGAGATCCAAGTTCTTTAAACAGAATTTCCAACCTCTGCTACAGAGTGTTTGACCAGGATAAAATATTTTGCCTCACAATGTGACAGCTTTACACTCCACATATTTTACATCTTCAAAATAATATGATGATAGACAACCAATGGAAAACTGACGGTCTAAAATATGTAGGCTTATAAAGGAAGACTACATAGACATATAACAAAGTAATTTTCCATCAGCCTATGAGTATCAAATATCTAAATTCCTAAGTCTTTACTCATTCACTGTTGGAAAGTTTAGTTGTCAATTCATTTTCTCAATCTCTCCACTTCATAAATTTTCATTTTAATTCAAGCACAACCTTCATTCTAGATTCAGAATGGGTTAAGATAGAACAGTAACAGAGAAATGCAAAGAAATTTAATGTCCTTTCAAAAGACTGGAAAATAACAAATATCAGAGGAAACCATTGGCAGGGGACAGCCTGAAGATGAGAGGATGTCAAAATGGAGAACACAGAAGAAAGGCACCCTTAAAAGGTCATTCTTTCCATCCATTGCATAAGTTTTACTCTGCCACACATTTCCAATACTCACAAAATTTTTTGTGGTGTGTGTGCTGATCTTTTAGGTTTGTCTTTTCTTTTACTTCAATATTTTTCTTTAAACGTTTTGAATAAATGATTTAATGTCCTGTTAGGTAGAGCACTAGTAAAAAGAAACCCACACACAGAACAAAAAGAAATCCCATGAAAAATAACACTTCAAAACATATCCAGCTTTGGTTCCACCTCCCTCTCAGAACAAACCTGAGAGCTTTATTGGGGTAGCTTCAGTGTTGTGTTGAAAAGCTGTCTGGAACAATCACTTTTACATGCAGCCTCTCTTAGCACACTAAAAGCTTAAGGATTGATGTAGCAAAGGTGTAAGCCTGTGACTGATGTGGCACCTGAGTATTACGCTGGAAGCCAAAAGATGGGTTATAATGTCAAGCTCTGACATAATAGCCCCAACCAAGTGATTTAAATTCTTCAGGCCTCTTTCTCCTCCTATGGTCTTACTAATACTACACAGACCACAAGGCCTTTTGTCTCTCAACATCGCCTGCTCACGCTCTACCGCTTTAGGGACACACAGGCAGCCAAATAGTGGTCTACTGCTGATGTTGAAGAAGGAAAAGTGAACATTTTCACACAGAGCAGTGCTATTGGTAGCATTGGTATTTATGGTCTGGCAGTACAATTAAGCAAGACTGACAAACACTAAACTCATAAATGAGGCTGCAATTCATGGTCTAGTTAAATAGAAATGCTGTACTTCCAGCCCAAAGTATTTCCACTTGATGGGGGTAAAGAGATTGAAAGACTATAGCAGCTACATGAATAAAATCAGTCAGGAAAGTGACCACAGTTTATTAAGAAGAAAAAAAGCAAAGTGAAACAAACAAGTGAAAAATTGAATAAAAATGGAAGGCCCTATGTATCACATCGAGATTTGAAATGATAACCCTGTCATCATTATCAAAAGTTCAAAGTCCACAGTTATTTCCTTGTACAGAAAGACAGACTGATAATTCCCTTGCGTCAGTTAAGGCCTTTTTTTCCCCTCACTCTTTCCACAAAGCCCTTCTTGTCACTGGGAAATTCCTTAGACAGCAGCAGGCCCTCTTGTTAAGAATGAACAAGACACAAAGCACAACTTCTGCAAAGCACTGCTCATTCAGCAGATATTAATTTGAACACTGAAATCAAAGTGTCTGCTGACAAACAGCTCAACATCACTGGAGAAATGTAAGACCCAAGGCATAAAGCTGTGAAAGGACCTTCAGATTTGTACATACCTTTGCACTGCTGCTGCTCGGCTAAGCAGGAGTTTTAAAACTGATGCTCTGAGTCTCAACATCTCACTCATTAATCACAATTCAAATGACAAATCAAAATGGACCTTAAAAGAAATGGAAGCCTTTAAGCTCTCTATCTTTTCAGAGCTGAAGTTTGAAGATGCTTTTTACTGCTTAATGAGGTTGGTTCCACAGCTCCCTATCTGCAGACTGAGGTAATTTTACTTACAGAAGTTCGTTTAAGAAAAAAGCCAAGCAAAGCATGTGTATCTTATTTATCCACATAGAGAATACTCAAAGCACAAATCTCTAAATGCAATAACATGTCTTTTTTCTTTCAATACACTGGTTTCATGGTCTCAAAAAGTCAATCACATAAGTAAATTGTGCTACATATGTAGCATATCCAACAGTAGAAATTTAATTTATTTGTACTTTGTTAAAGAATAACAATGAAAGATGATCCCTGAAGAACTTCAGAAGGAGAATCTCCCTAATATTTCCAAAGGTTACAGATAACTTCTGGACAGGAAAAGAAAATAAACTAGAAAGGGAGGATCTGAAGCTCCTGAATATAAAGCAGTGATTACAAGAACTATCTTTGCATATTAACCTCATTGCTGTTCATTTCTACTCGATATAAAAATACTACTTTGGGCAAACTAACAATTGCTTGCACAGCTCTACTAGATCCCGGCATGTAATGGCAGCACCTTCAATTCTTAGAAGTTCTGTGTAACTGCTGTTTCCACTAAGTCAAAATTTAAAAATGAATGATGCTTTTGCAAAGCAGGCTCTTGCAGACTTTGCTTTCAGACTTTGTAGATGCATTTTCGAAAATCAGCAGCTCAGATCTGGTACTCATTTGCAAGTGAAATGCCGAACTTAGCATGAAGTTTAGCTCAATTCATCTCACGAGGTCATTTCTTCCCATTCTCCCTTTTGGCATGTAATGCCTCCTTGTTGACTTCTATTTAGTCACTGGGGTTTTAAAGGAGACATTGGTATATCTTCTTAAGGAATTATTGTTATTTTTAATTGGACCCATTGGCCCTTCTGAAAAATCCACATCACTGTTGCCAGCTCTTCTGTTTCTGACCTCCACCACCTCCCTGTCAAACTGCAATGGAAAACAACCAGCTCTTCCATTTAAATCAGCTCCTGCTGTCAGTGACAACACCCAGAGTTACACAAGTAACACAAAAGCTGAAAAAATGCACAACCAATCTGTACTGCTGCTGCAGAAGCTGTCTTCGCTCAGTTCAACCTCCTTAATCCAACCAATGTGAGAAAGATGAAAGGAATTCAGATAAAGCAGAAATCAAATTGAATAGCAACATCTGGATTCAAAGCATTCTTCATATGTGACTATTGGAGGGGGAGGCAAGAAGTTTCAGGATGAAGCTGAGCCCCAATTTAAGTAAAGCCCATTGAATAGGAATACCAACAAACTTCAAATATTTTATTAATCAGGTGTTTTCTAGAGACAGGAGAAAACTCCATACTTGTTTTGCCAGGCACAGTTCATGTTCCGGCCGGGGGTGAGAACAAGGAGCAATTCAGGCGAGTCAGCTGCATTAGTGGTTTTCCAATTAAGCAAGGCTTAGGGAAAGGAACTGACTGGGTATTTCTCTTCTCTTTCTTTTTTTGCTTCTTTTATTTGAAATTTATTTCTGCTTTATGTATGGATAACTTGTTCATATACATTGATACAGTCCAGACACAAATCACTGCAGTTGCAGGGAGTAAACCAATCTGGTGATATCTAAACCTTCAGTGAGTTCAAACCCTCTGCTTTCACAGGGAAAGTTGAGAGGCAAACATTTAAATATCTTCTGGCAGTCCCCAAGTGCAGGAAAGGGACACATTCATAATATATCTTCTCCTATTGAAATAAAAGCAAGACGTATCTTGCCCACTTACGAGAACAGTGGGTTGGACCACAGAAATAAATACATGACAGCACAAGGTCTGCTGCCCTTGCAAAAAATGATGAAACATTCAGGGATCAGCATTTTTCGCCCCAACTACTTACAATCCAAAGCAGATATTTCAGGCTGGCAAGTTATACCTCTGAGGACAGAGTTCTGAAATAATTTCTCCCCTGGCTTGACAATAAAATGGGGGGGAAGAAATGACAGGCAGGACAAATGTGCCTGTCACACAACTAGCAAATGGAAGAATCAAGCCTTAAGCATTCTTAAATAAAAAACCAACAAAAGCAGAAAACCAAACATCTGAACTTTTGCCACAAACTAAATTAATTTCTCTCCATGAAAAATCCTCCCAAACTACCTTCTATACTATAGATATGTCATATTGTTTGACACCTGGCCTGAAGTCAACAACTTGACTATTGTTGACTAAGCGCTAAGGTTTTTGTTAGGTTTGGGGTTCTTTTTTTTTTTTTGTTATTATTCATTATTCTCTTCAGTTTACCATAGAACATTAGGGAAAAATAATAAAAGTGTGGAGGAAATGATGATTTTTGACAATATTATCAATGTCACAGAATGATATCCCTGTTCGTATATCTTGGGATATCCAAAACTAAAAAGTATTTTTTCATAGTTAATGACTGATGATGAACTAAGAAAGTATCAACAGAGGGTTATCTCAAAGAGTGAAAACAAATACGGACAGAAACACTTTATCATAATTGAGAAAAAACAACCTGACAACAAACAAAGACAATGACATGATCCTTTCTCTTGTGTCTACCATGGGCTATGCTGGGCTAAGAGCTCATCCCTAAAAGCTCTGCACGTGCAGTTGCTAATGCATGGGAAATGTGATTAGCTGACTTGAGAAAGGCCTAGAATTACTCCCATTCTGACTAGATTACTGGATAATTAGATTGGTGGCACTCTTCCCTTACTGGGCTGTCAGATTAAATCCTGCTGGTTTTCTTCAGATAACTGTCACGTTTCACAATAACAAACGGGGACTGACACTAAGTCTCTTCGTGTTCAAAGGAGGCAAATACCTCTTCCACCTCCACACAACGACAAAAAAATGCTCAATGCACTTACTATTTCATTGAAAATTTCATTAAATTTGATTAAAAGATACCTAGTTGGTAAACCTGGTCAGAAGTATTTAATTTGACTTGATAAATGGGAATTACAAGGCTTTGAATACTCATCTGGCAGATTACTTAATGGAAGAGCAAAATCAAATTATGCTTTAATGGGGGTAAAGAAGGAACAGCTCAAAGTTCTGCTCACAGAGAAACAAGTCTCTCATTCACATGCTCTTAATGAGGATTTGCTCAGTCCATGAAAGGAGCCAGCAGGTACATTTGGATCTTCAACAGTTTCTTAATGTGGAAAGTGAAAACTTCATATTCCTGAATTCCCATAACTGGTACTGCATCACATGCTGTTAAAACAATAATCACTATATTTATAGTATTTGGTTTCTCTCTTCCCTCCATGAAGACCTGGACAGAGCTTGCCATGAACTCTGTGATTTGACCACAGTTCAAAGTCCAAGTACTAGCTCCTCAAATACACAAATAAAGCTACTATTCTCAAACCCATACATTTAAATCTCTTGAAGATCACTCAGTTTGGGTTATCTTCCTGAACTGACCACTTGGCGGGAAAAGTCTTCTGAAAAACAGCAGTAGGCACATGCCAAACCCGAGTCATTCCCTTGACTCAGCTGAAAACAGTGGTGAGTTTCCCATGATCCTGAAGAGCACAAAGAAAGAGTCTTTGGTGGCCCTAACACAGGGAGCTTTGACTGCCCCATTGTCACCCTGCCTGAAAATCAAACCAGCTACCTCCACTGAAGCACCCACGAGCTATCACAGCATTGCTGTGGTTTTGCTCCTGGAGATTTCGAGAAAGCTCCTCTTTGGAACAAGGCAAAAAGTTTACATTTCAGTATTTTTTCTGCTTGCTTTAAATTACATAATAGTGCCTTATTTGGAGTATTACCACAGCTAATTAATAAAGTTTTCACTCAGTTGTACTGGCAAATTTATGCAATGTGATGAAAAAGGTATCATTTGAAGTTTGCACAAGAAAGAGCAGATACACAAAGAAAAGGTGAAACATCTCTGATAATGTATGCCAGAATATCAAAAACATTAGAAGCCATAAATCTGTACCTGCATTTCTTCTTTATTCTTTTTTCTTTTTATTTTTTCTGTCTTCTAATGGCTTTTGGGTTTTTTTACTTATTTTAAACTGTAAAAGTTATTTACATGTGTATAAGATTATTTCCAATGAAATGGGGAAGGGCTAGACTTATAAACAACAATGTAAACAAAGTAGAGAGTAGATAAGTAGCTAAAACAGTGAACTATAAATGTACAGATCAAAAGCTAATGTTAAAAAAGCACCATTGTTATCTAAGCCACTAATATATGTTTATCATATTCAATATGAATAATAGTTCCAAGGGCTCGCAACAAGCATTAGAATAACAAACCTAATCAAGTTAACTATATGGAGATACTTATCTAGAAAACCTTTTTTTTTTTCCCACCCACACGTTCTGTTTTTTATAAAAGTTGATTAGAATCATTTGTCTTTTTCACTTATGGCTGAAACAGAACCACCTTGCAGAGAAAATGAACTGGCTCATTTACAGTGCCCAGCAAAATCAAATAACAAGTTTGGGTAAGAAGTGAGTGACACTTTACCTAAGGAAAACAGCATAGGGATTACAACAGATTTATTCAATTCAAATTTGATGAAAATGTTCAAATTAACTCTTTCCAATATCACAGATTGGGATGAACAGTAAGTATCGTGATATCCTCTCTATGAAGGTGCAATAAAAAAGAATATAAGCTCAGATATTTATATTAACTAACTCTATTTGTGAATTGTTATTTTGATGTTATAAGTTAACCAGAAATGAGACTAACAACACAGTGCCTTGAAGAGGCCTTGACATTTGCATATGTCTTCTAAATGCTACAAAAATACTGAATTACCACAGGAAACTGAGGTTGCCAACAATTAGGGCCCTTGTGTGTGTAACAGAGAACCGGTGTAAACCCTCAAATCTCCACTTGCTTCAATGGAGCAGAGCTGATTTGTATCTATCAGGAGCATAATTTATCATATACCCTCACCCATTTTGATGTCAGATCTATGACATTACGTACAAAACTATGCATAAGGAAATTACTGACTGGTCAGAACCTTGGGCTGATGATTTGGGGCTACTGGGTATAAATATGTCCTGATCACTACTCAGGGGGGTGGGATTAAAATCAATACAGAAAAGGGTTTGGAGTCATCTTTTAATAAACAATCTTTTGTCTAACGAAAGAAAGAAAGGAAAAATCTTTGACTACTTCAGAGAAATAAAATGGCCCTTGTTTAAGGTTGCTCAGGGGACTTGTAATGGCAGAAAAAGACCAGTGAGAGATTGATTAATATAAAGTTAATGCTGCCATATGTACAAATACATTATTCACCTGTCTATGCTGTTTATCAGACAGATAGATATATGTCCATGCAGTCATGCACCCATGAAACCTAGCCTAAAATTTGAAATACTCTGCTTTTGCTTAATTGTACTGTAACTCTTCCCACTTTGAGGCTGCTTTGATAATGCCATTTGAAGGAAACTTTTGCTGGAAGCTGCAGCAGGGGAACTCCATTTCCCTGAGTTTTCATGCTCAGGCTCATTCAGGAGCAGGTGTGTTTATGCTCACTACGATGGAGGTCTTCTCTGGACACCTGTACAATACCAGTTGAGTGGAAACCCCTGACACCTTTCCCAGTGCCTAACAACTATCAGATGTTAATACGTTTGGGCTATTAACGAGTGGGATTATGATTAAAGCCTGTACTGTAGAAGTAGGAGGGTTTTAATCACATTCTTACATGCACTGGGGAGTGAGTGCTCTTCATTTTGGAAGGCTATCATCCAGTCCCTCCATGAGAACTAAACCCCACTAAACCAATAATGTGAATAGTATCCACCACTTTGCATACTTTGGGTGGCCTTTTTCAACAAAAGGTTATTCATGCTGCTACATTATGAGGACCTCTAAAATCTCATTAGCAGCAATGAAGCAGACCAGTGGCAGTAATAAACTCTACTTAAAATTAGAAACAGCTACATTTTGCACATTCACTTGTGTACACACGATCTGTTTGCTGATAATCCGAAATGACCAATTTATTAAACTTTACATAATTTAGGAAGGAAAAATAATAAACAACCTGTGCATCTAGAGTAATAAATCCTTTATTCATCCTACAGCTAAGCTGTTCCTCTGATCATTAAGGAAAAACTAATTAAAACAGAGCTTCATACACCTTTACAGAAATTGCATCCCAGGGTGAGATGTGGTAGAACCAAAGTAGGCTTGCATTTATTTGCAGTGTGTGGTCCCTGCTGTGAAAAAACACACAACTTACAAGAGCCACTCAGATTTTAAATATTTCCAGCTTGAACATTCACTGCAAAACATCATTGCTAAGTTTGTATTCAAAAGAAATGGCATAGTAAGAGTTCTCTTTAAACACAAAAGGAATGCCTTTTGTTTTACAGCTAAACTCTCCTCTCCCTCACCCTTTATTCCACTGAGGAAAACACTACGTACTGCAAATCCAAATCTAGTCAAGTTTTCTTTTTGTCTATGAAAGTTTCTATTTCAACATCACAACTGCTATTAACTTCAAAGCCAGCTGACAGTTCTGCAGTTATTAAGTTAAAAGACAGCCAACTTTCAGCTGGAGTCATTGCAAATTAATTCTGCCTTACAAGGCCACATTAGGTCATTTCCTGAGCTGGTGGTAATAAATAGCCCTTTCCGTAATGTAAGAACAAATGAGTCTAGTGAGGTTCTCCTGGTGTGAAAACAGGAGGACCAGGCTAGGCTGGGCTCAGGGAAATGGTGTAGGGCAGCCTGACCCAGCCTCCCCAGGATCAGCCTCTTACTGTACAATGCACTTTGGGGCATGCCTAGGCTGGAGTGTAGCATTAGGTGTGATTGGACAGTGTCTCTTTTACAGCCCCCTTTACTTTCTCATTTTATATTTTGGGTTATGGATTGTAACTTGCCAGCTATGGGACAAGGACAAGCTGAGATCTGCAGGCTTTCTTATAGGTTTGATCTCTCTTATGTCCTCAGTTTTGAGGGGCATTTATATATTAATGGATGTATAGGAAGGAACAGAGTTGGCAGGGACATGCTGTGTAAACAAGCATCGAACTACTGACATTTTCCCTTCATGCTGAGTAATTGGGTTCAGCCATGTGAAAGCATTGTTAAAGCCATGTTAAAGCCTAAAAATCCAGGATTTTCTGTTATTGCTAAACTATCCTAGTAGCTTCATTTCCTAGAATGCAATGACCACCAGGCAAAACATTTCCTCAAGTGGTTGGAAAAAAAATCCTGCCTAAACCTTTCACGGCCTCAAGCTTGCACAACCCTCTCTCTCTGTATACAGAAGTGCCCTAACATCCAGGTGTATGACCACCTAATGCATTGTATTATCCTGCATATTCTATCAGCTGCTGTCTTCCACCCTAACCCTTTTCCACTCTTTGGGCCAAGGAGTGCCCTTCTCTTTTGATTCATAGAGGATCTAGTGGAGTCATGGGCCTGATCCAGTACTACTTTAACACAAATTCTTGGTGTTCATGCTACATTCAGGATCAAATGGCACAAGATAGTGCAGAGCCAGTTTTTCTGGAAATAGAAATAAGACTTATGGGAGTTTTACCATTACCTTCAGTGAAGCTACCACTTAACCCAAAAGGTCCACAGCTCGTATTGCAAGATGAGCAGCAACAAGACTGCACCTGCCTTTCATTATGGGAACATGGTTTTCCCTTTCTAGTATTTCTGCTTTTTATCATTGAAACCTCCATATCTGTGCTCTATACTGGTTAAGAGAATTTCAGTGAAGAAGGAACAGATTAATTCTCATTATTATTATCATTATCACCAAGTTAGTACAAAGAAGTTAAAAGACAACTTTGGTTACCTGACCACCAAATAAGCTTAGGTTTAAGTGGAAACAAAATGGCCTTTTGGTAGGCTTTTGCACAAATCTTAGACAACCAAAGCAAATTATAAACAACAAGCATTTACTTACCATGGGAATAAACTATTTTTTGCTTTGTACAAAAGAAGTAAATCTGAGAGCTGGGAGAGCAACAGGGTATCTCCGTGGATTAAGCAGTATGACTTACAGCAATTATTATTAGGAAATCCTATACAGAGATGGCTATGCTTCCCATTGCATTGTCTCTTTGAGGGAGACATAAGAATGCAGGTCAGTAAGGATTATCCTGCCTTTGCCCAAATCAAAAAAGAACATTAAAGCACTGGGTGCACTCTGACAGCACGAGGTCCCACAGGGACTCGGTGTTTGTCTTACGGGATGCAGGAGCTCTGGATTCAAGGCCCTACATCCCTGATACCTAATAGGCTATAGGTTTAGTCTCTTGCACTGCCCCAATGATTATTCAATTATTCATACACAGTGAGAAAGGTCTAGGTGAGAGAGAATGAGAATGTCTTCTTTCAAGACAGCCAATAATGTGATGGAGGGGCAACCAGCTGGCATGTAAGAGACCCTCCCTAGAGCCACAGGAGACCCTCCTGAGAGCCCCTGCTGCAAATTAGGTTGACACAGGACTGAGGCCAAGCCAGCAAAACCTAAATGAGTTCTTTAAGCTCTGAATTATTAAGTATTCCAAAGAAAAGAGATTCTTTCACTGTTAAGACTTCTGAGCTCTTTTTTTTCTTTTTTTTTT
>WBMV01003229.1:2766353-2913283 GCA_013396655.1 Campylorhamphus procurvoides | reverse complement strand
GGGGAAGTGGTGGGGGTGGGTAACATGAAAAAAACTCCCTCACTTTTTCACCACCATATTTATCTACTGCTCTAAGTAGTGAAGCAAAGTGAGGTTAGATGGTCCAGTGGGACCATGACAAAAGGTTCTACACGAAAATAAGAGCAATGTACAAGTTTTTAAGTCTAGAAGGAAGAAGGTAGAAATACTGAAAACTGGTAAATGGCCTACATAAATTGAGGTTTCATTGATTCTGCATTTGGACAATTGCACTTGAAAGGACTTCAGGAATGCATCAAAGTATTAGAATGTTTAGGGTCTTGATAAATAGAATTTTTTCATGAAAAAAATTCATTTAACATAATTCAACAAAGTACAGCAACTAGTTAGGTGATACTGTAGATTAATATATACAATCAGGATAAAGATAATTGGTTCACACAACACACTAAAAATAAACCAAGCAGGCTGATTATCTTCAAGTATCCTGAAGTCAAAGATAATTGCTAATATATAGACATATGTTATTTATCATAACACTCATATCTTTGATCTCAGAAAGTAGCTACTCATGGTCCTTTGCAACTATTTAGTCTTTTCCATTGCTTTGGGATCTTAATATCCTGGTTATCATATAAAATGTATTATGGCTACTACACAAATCCTTTGCAACCACAGTCAAAAACCAGCAATACAATGAAGGGAACCTCAAGGAGTTCAAAGTCTCAGGGGAGCTGTACAGTGCAGACAATTAGTTTCTGCTTACCAGTAACATTTTGCAGGCAAACATAAGCGAATCAGACAAAAAAAAAACATCCCCTCATAAACAGGGAGAATGGTTAAGAACTCTGAAAGGGGAAAATTGAAAAACATAGGGACAAAAAAAATCTGAAAAAAAAAAATTAAGATTATCAAAGCTTGCCTGTGTTTCACCTCTGTAAGGTCTCTCCAGTTACTTCTACCCATTAATGCATATCCTGCACTGACATTTTGAAAACAATATGAAACAAAGCAGATCTATTCAGAATAGCATCTTTCATTATTTATTTACTTATAAACCACAAACTGCTATGGGATGCATTTGCTGCAATTGGGAAAAAAAATACTTTTTATTACAGTCTGAGTCATTTCCTATTTTCTTCCATTACCAAATAATAATTTAACACCGTAAACAAATATACACTCATTAAAGTTTCTTAGCAGACTAAAGCTTTGACTCATTGTTCTGGCAAAATTTACTTCTCTGAAAGCTCTGTGAAATGCTTCATGATCAATATTCCACAGGTAATGAACAGAGCACATGAAGATAAACAACAAATGCTCTGTCTCAGCACACTGAAAATGTGACCATGGGCTGGAGAAGAGCTGTATATTCATTAGGTCATGCTCATTTTACAAACCTCCTTTGGCAGCTCTCAGGATGGCAATCACTAACCTTGTCACCAGTTGAGCCTGGAACAACACTACGTGGGTCTCATTAGAAATAAAAACCCTGCTAATTAACACACAGCTCTGGGAGGCAAAGCCTTGTGTTCATGGTGGGCACAGAGACACGGGCGAATAAGGTTGAGAACACCACACATGGGCAGTGATGACCATAAAATCACAGTAAATTATTGAAAATTACTTCCTGACTACCTTGATTAAGTTTAACGCAAGGCAGTGTCCAAAGCAGCCATCTCAAGACACACGGGGGATCGTGACCAGCTTTGGGGGACTGTATCTCACCTCCAGCACAAGCACAAGTTCACAAGGGCAAGTATTGAAAGCTTACGGATGGAGAGGGAGAATAGCAGTTAAAAAATGTTGGTAGAATTGAGAGAGGAAGCAGGAAGCTATTTTTAGCTGCTGTTCAACACTACACATGGCAGAGACCACAGAATGTCTGAAGGAATCTTAAAGGAGAAGGCATGGGCACACACTTTTTCTTTAGACCAGCACTTTCTCCAGTGTTTTGGTACCCAGAGAATTCTAGTTGGGTTTAAGCAAGGTTTTTGCCATTTACGATGGCCAATGTTTATGGTGCTTCCAGAGGGCAGTGAGCTGCAGGTGCTGAGTCCAAACTAGACCTGCTGAGATAATCACCAACACATGTTCCTGCTCAGGGTATTCAAATCAAATGTGGAAAAATTGCACAATGCTGTCCCAAGACTTGCAGTAATCAGGATGCTAAAGCCTCGAAAGAATACGGGGAAAAATCATGAAACAACGGAAGTCAACCTATAGCACAAACTATTAAAATCCTGATTTTAAAATTAGAGAACAAGTCCTCTAGTCCTAAATATCAACATTCAGGTAACAATAGGAAGGTAGTGCCTATATACCCATGCAAAGTTTCAGCGGACTTGGGGCGAGAGGGACAAACATGGCCCAGCCAGGGCAGCATAAGTCAGCATCCCCGACCCAGGAGGATAGGCTACAGGGCTATACTGATAGAAATAGCTGGGGTTGCACCTAAAAATCCATCAGGAGCAGAGTGGGAAAGCCAGGGAGTCCCATCAGCATCTTCCATATCCATGTACCTGTGCTCTTCTCTGGCAGTGTGCTCATAAGAGAGCTGCTGAAGACTTCTCCAATTTGCAGCAAAAGATTCAAAAGAGGAAAAAAAAGAAGGAAAACAAACAAATCAGGCCAAACAGGCATGATCCTGTTCTTCCATATGGTGCAAGTGGAGTTTGAATCCACAATGCACTGCCACAAAGCAGAGCTGTTGTCCTATGGGCAAGCCTGCTGGAGGCACATTTCCTGCCCAGTGATGTAGGAAAGGGAGATGTGGCTGTCCCAGCTCCTGCAGGGCACCACAGTCTCTAGGGAAGCAAGAAACAAGAAGCCAGAGCAACACCATGGGCTCCATCAGCAACAGCAGAGGAGGACCTGCAGCCACCAGCCCTCCCATGGCACCCTTCATCCCTTACCACACAACATGTTCTGTACAAAGAGGACTCCAGAATCTCCCTCTGAGTGATCTCCTACAAATAAATGAGGTATTACTGCTAAGGCAGATAGAGAACTTCTTACAACTCTGATTTATTTTAGGTTTCTTGCTGCAAGGTTAAGCCATCTAGAAGGCTGAAAACACACATGTGCACCAGCACTATCAGGTACAATGGAACCAGCGCTCTAAGTAAGTTTGGAAGCTCTGTGCTTTTTTCCATTAAGCATCTGAGACTAGTTATTTCTCAAAACAGGCAGAAATTTAACAAAGGGCACCCCTTCTCCTCTCCCTCAGCTCTTTGCAAAAAATTTCTTTTCCCAATCATAATCAAAATTTATTTAGCACGTATTTTAGCATCTGGCATTAAAGAGGCTGTGGAGGAAGGAACAAGCTGAGAGAGATAAGGAGGTAGAGCAGAAACAACTAGAGTTGAGAGGGAGGAAGTTGAGATTGTATTTGCACATCTCAAAATATTTTACATTCTAAGATAGGACTGTGAAGCTCCAGATGACACAGAGGTCTACAGTAATATTCTTCACCATGGTAATCTACAGTGCTGATATGAAATACCAGGGGAAGAACAGATGTAGCAGCCAACCATTATAAAACAAACATATATCCTTTTTTTTCCTTTTTTTTTTCTTTTCCAATTTTAAATCCTGAGAACTCAGGAACTGCCAATCTTCTTCTGTCAAGAGTGGCTCCAGAGACTTCTGAGTACACTTTTGAAGGCTTCCTTTTTACTTTATCATCTTTTCTGCTTCTTCTGCCTCCTGTCTCTCTATTTAATTATAGAGGTGTCAATGAGGTTGATTAGAACATGGATTTTTGGGAGCCAGGGGACGGCCATGATAGCAAATCTAAGGGGAGACAGTTCTGATGAAAATCTTTTATAAATAGCTACAATTTGCAAAAGAATTTAGTCTACTTAAGAAAAGAGGCCAGAGGAAAAAGGCACCTTAACTCTGCCTACTTCTCTGCCAGGTCACATCACTACACTTCATGATGTAACCTTTAAGTACCTGGACATACCCATCTTTACAAAACTCCCCAAATTCTTAAAACATAAGGTATAAAATCGTTACAGCAATCCTATGGGAAATGTATATTAAATCCCCCTTATGCCTGAGTGCCTGAGCCTGCAATCCTATTCAAGGTGAGCACTTAGTGCCTTACCTCAGGCTGTACTGCACCATGCTTTGAGCTCTGTGGCTCCTTAGCCCACACTATTTGAAGAGATAGCAGGCACTACATTTTTCTTCTCCATGCTTTTAGATAACTGTCATTCTTGGCAGTACATGTCACAATATTCTATATTGACGAGTTTTATTCAAAAGGCTCAAGTGGCCATGTAACTAAAAAACAGTCTGCACTATTATGAGTAAAATAGGCAAAAGACTATCCAGTATTTCTTTTTAACCTTATAAAGCAATCTACTTGCTCTACTAGGCTCTTTTTCCGATAATGGCTGTATGAAGTTATTTACAACATAAATTAAGGCAATTACTAGCCTTGATTCTCACTTACCCAGAGTACAATTATTTCCATAGCCTAATCTACTCTCACTTATTTTCTTCACATTTTCCAAGAGGTGCAAAGCAGCCTGAGTATAATCAGACACGAAGCTCACTGAGGTTGCATCTACTTTGCATTGAGTCTGAATCAGGGATGTGTCTTTTATGCAAATTTCCTAATTATTCCCACTTGACAAGCGCTGGTTCATATCACAGAGTGGTAGTGGAGCACAGGGAACTCGAGTCTTTTCCTATTAAAATTACCCAGAAGTTCAGTTCAGGACTCCACTCGATGCGTTTCCACCACTACCAAGCATGTTGCTGCCAGGATCTGATGAGAACTAATGTGAAATAAAACCTCGCTGAAATGCACAGTGTGAGTGTCAGCTCTGCAGCACAGTTTGTCTCCCCAGATCTGCTCCCATTAGTCCATACTGCTTCTTAGTGTAGACACGACCTGAATGCTGGACTTGGGCAAGGTTCTCAGCTTAGCTCAGTAAACAGTGCTCAGCTGAGAACAACAGACCCATTTTGCTTTCTCTTAATGAATATATCAGGATTATGTTGATCTAAAGATGAAACAAGTCAATGAGGAGTTCAGAATCAGACATAATTTTGGTCCCCTTGTGTCACTCCAGCATTGCTCTTAGCAGCAACGTCTGAGAAGGTAACATACAGAAACACTTTTCAATCCTCAGTGAGTTGGTTGCTCAGCAGTGTTCCCAGATCTGGACAGAAATATCAAATGCTTGGGAGCATCAGTTTAAGAAAACACCACACTGGCCACACTGACCTACTTACTAAAAATTCCTTCACGATTTCTGTGGGAGTACTAGTGCTACTTCCCGAGGTGGAAGAAAAAAATCAATGACCAAATCTGGTATTATTAATGAGGACATAATGATTTTTACAATGTAACATGTCCTGAAAAGTGCCAAAACCTTGGTTTAAAAAAAAATAATAAAAGGTCTCACTTTGAAATAGACCTTACAGCAATTTGGTCCTAGTGACCACAACCAAGATCTTCTTCCATGGTCATGGCAAATGTGTATGATGCCTGGAGTAATGAAAAATGTATTCCTTGGATATAAAGTAGATTTAGTTTGTCCTGACCTGGCACATAAGACATTTAGTAGTATTTCAATTTTAAAAGTCAGCTTAAATTGGTAAGATAAATAACACATCTGTACCTAACCTTTTATAAAGTTAGTAAGCAAATACCTGTAAAGTTTACCCACATATTTGCTGTCTACAAGGCACAAAGCATCATTGTGCTCTCCTGGGAAAAAGAACCCTCTTTTTTGACAGGACTTTTTCTTGTCAAGGACTGTACAAAGACAACATAATACACAGACCACAGAATAAAATTAAATACTCAGAAGAAACCTCAACCTATCAAGTAATCATTCTGTCTAAGTGGCTTGTTTAAAGAGGGCAGGAACATATCTAATTTGCCAGTTCCATGCCATAATTATATTAATGCTGTATGTTTCCTGGCAGTTTTGCTATAAAGGATTTGCACCTATTCAAACATTCTCTTTTGCTTTTGATATACATGGATTTTCTCCCCCAATTTGTCCACATCTCTATTTGTCTTCACAGAATGGAATGACGGATTTTCAAAAGTATATCCAAGAAAACATTTTCATTGTGGCAAATTAAAGAACTAAAAACACTAGTAAATCACTGTTCCACCAAAAAAACCCCAAAAAACCTAGCTTTTTTTTTTTTTTTCCCTCCTCTGGAAAGGCTGAGTAACAAAGCAGGTGCACTGGGGAAAAACAAATCTGCTAGCTTTGCACAATGGAACGGAAAGTCCACTTTGTTTTATTACCATTTCAAGCTGCTTACAGACTTCAGTGTAAAAGAAAAAAAAAGTATTAACAAAATCCAGATTTTTCTTGTATATTCTTCAGGAAAGTCCCTTGCTAAAGCAGAGCTGTAGAGATTTTCTCTTGTTTCTCTTTTCACTCCTCCCTTTTGAAAGAACTATTGTGATCATGAAAACGTAATCTGGAAAGAAACATCTGGTCTTCACTTTTTGATTACTTGAATCATCTCAAAAGCTTTCCTGGAGGTAGATCTACCTACAAGGGTTTACTGTCAAAACCAGAGGAGTTATGGGGCTGCTGTATAAATGGATCAAATGTAAGGGTGGATTTGGGACCAGTCTAAATAAATAGCATCATACTGTATAAAACTTCAGAAGTAGGGACTGCATACAAGCAGATTGAGAGTTTTTGATGCTGACAGAAGGATGGCTTGGGGAAGGGCAGGGAAACTATCAGGAGGAACATAGGCTCAGGGACAGAAGAAGCATCCAAAGTGGATGGTGGGAATAACCTGGCAGCCTGCCTCTGGCTGCTGCCCACAACTTTTCACTTAGGGAGCAAGAGTAGCCTCCTTTTAAAAGGCAAAAGCTGTGCCCTTCCTGACCATTGTCTCCAAATGAAGACAGAGGGAAGAAGAGCACAACGGTGGAGGCAGCGGGGCCGGCAGCCAGGGAGCTGTGCAGGTGGGCTGCAGCAGCTTGCCTTGCGGCTGGTACTTGCTTCCTGAGCCTCCCCCATCACAGGTGCTGACACTCAGGAGACCACACGGTGGGGAGCAGGAGAGCTGCCAAGTACAAGGTGTTATCCCGGACACTGAAATGCCTTGCTGCAGCTCTGAAGCATGCAGTAATGTAGATACGAGAGGATAAGGAATTCACAATTTGTTCGGGCTGTAATCCAGCAAAAAGCACTTAAGCAGGTGTATTACCAGCAGAGCCACCAGCTCCATCACACACAGGAAGCTAACATTCAGCTTCCCAACAACAGGATCCACAACACCGTCCTGAGGGAGCGGGGGGATCACTTTGAGAAAAGACTTTTTTTTTCTATCCATTTCCAAATTTCATGTCAGCCTGGCCACAGTATCCCCCAGAGTGCAATGGAAACAGCACTGAGTAACAACCAGAGAAAAGTGCTTCTCTCTTCTCACTAATATTTATGCTATAGGAACTGAAGCCAAGAACAGGGCTGCTCTGTGCAATGTTCTGTACAGACAGAAAGTAAAAAAGCGTTTGAAAGCAACAGGTATAACAATGAAAAAAGCTAGAGGGAGTAATAAAGATGGTGAGAAGAAATAAGTTGACCATTGTCACGCAGCAGACCACCAACAGAGTGTGGAAAAGCACCCATGCTACCCCAAATTTGTTGCCTCTTAATCTTGGGGGTCAGTACTACCCACTGTGTCATCCATGCCCCAGCCATTCAGAGAGGAGGATCAAAATCTGAAGTAGCAGAAACAGATATTGTTTTTATAGGCTGTACTATGTGCTATGCTTTAGAGTACTTTGGGGACAACATGTCCTATGCCAGAGCTCTGAATTTTAGCAAGTATTTTAAATTATCTAGTAGAAAAAAATGGTTAAATAGTCCTCTCTCTTTTTAGAGCTTTGTGTGCGTGTCTGTATATATATACACACACCCACACACATGTACATATTTAGATATTAAATCTAATACATACTGACAAGACAAAGTTGTTTTCCACTATTTTTTCCTTTACACTTATTTGAACTTAATGAGGTACTGCAAGGAGGTTATGTCTCCAAGTAGCACCAGTAAGAGATAGGTAAATAAACGAGTGTGTCATCAGCACCCCTTTTAAAGATCTTTGCTCACAGTGTCTCTTGCTGGTAAGGTGAACCTGACATAAACCAGTTCTCAGCAGGGATCTCCCAGCTTTCCAAGAACCACCAAACTTAGGCTCTGCAGATGATAAAGCACCTTAAGTCAAAATCAGTACCTTGTGACTTTGGTATTGCAGTTAAATCTCAAAGGCTTGTTCTGAAGTGATGCCATACACAAATTATTTTTGTTCATTACTGGTTTTAAACTTTATAGTGTTGAATTGATTAACAGAAAATTATGAGAGGCTAGAAAGATACCTATGAGTGAAAAAAGAGCAGAAACAATTCTCAAATTTTCATTAACTTTCCTTACTACAGATAATTAGAAAGATGGAAACAGCTGATGCTGTTTGAAGTAGCCTAAGTCATGATAAACAAAAAAGTATCTCTCACTTTAATTAGCAAATCAAATCCCAATAACCTCAGGTTTTGCATGTCCTCTGGTGGCAAGGAGTGGGTATGACTTTTCAAGTCCAGAATAGAAATGCACTGATCCTGAACTTGACTCAGCCACTTGCAGGGAATGGAGTTTTCCCAGCTTTTACATCTTGTGTTGGTTGCTCTTAGCTTATACAGAGTTTTAGTCTGACCCAAGACCTCTCACTCCTGAGATAGTTCCACAGCCCATTTTAAAAATCATTTTCTAAGGAGGGACATCTCTATTAAATAACACCCTTGCAATTTGATCCTGCCACTATTCATATTCAATTGCTTGACCTGTAGTGGCAAAATACTTTATGAACCTACTGCTGCTCATCCAGTAGACTCACATTTGGCAGCGATGGATAGTGCTGGCAGGCAGTGCTGTTGGCCTAGTCCAGCCACATAAGAAGGCCAGTTGGGGTGTGTATGTGGTTTCTTCATTACACTGGTTAATTTCAGCAGCTTAGATGATATGTGATAGTTATGGATTAGAGGCAAAGATGGGAAACATTTACTTACATTTTAAAACCATCAAGCCTTAAATGTGGGATGAGAAAACACAGAAGGAATCCCAGCTCAGAGGGCAACTTGCTTTTGAAACCACTGCAGCTAGAGAAAGGCATGTGTTTCGGACAAGATTTATTTTTATGTACTTGGGGACGGATCAAGAGTAGAGCCCTCTCACACTCCTTCCAAAAATTCATGAAGAAACAGTCAAAAAGCCAAATTGCTTCATTCCCTCTCCTATTACCCCTTCTGAACCCCTGCCACACACAGGTGATGCACGTGATGGAAGGATGCCAGAGAAGTTAGTCTGGCCCCAAAATTGGGTTCACACACAGATCATCTATCTTACTAACCACCTACTGAGAGAGAGACACCCCCCCCCCCCCCCAAAAAAAAAAAAAAAAAAAAAAAAAAGGTCTGAACTTGAAGTACCCTGAACATTTTTGGGAATAAATTCTCCAGGAACACAGGGTCTTGCATACTTTAGAGTGAAGAACTATTAAGAAAGATAAGGAAAGAATCCTGGATATTCTATGCATTTCAGAAGCACAGAGTACTTGAAGCAGGATATTACAGCACAGCAAGTTTGGTGTATCAGTTCTGTAATGCCCTTTGGATTTCCATGAAGGAAAATCCTGTGAATAGACCCACAAAGGCACACAAAGCATACAGCTGAGAGCAAGATACAAAGAAGTTAGCAATGCTGTAGTTTGAGCAGCACCACTGACAGTGGCATATGCCTTTTTGTTACCATAACATAAAAACATGTACAATACTTCTATCCTGTGTCAGAGAGCCTAAGCCCTGCAAGCTTGTGTTGGGGTGAGAAGAACAGTACAGCATTGCTAACCTGAAGGCTGCCTAGACAGGCACAGTCCTTGGGATGAGCAGTAATGAGGGCTGGTTGTCTGCTAGCTGCACATTTTGGAGGGGATGTGAAGTTACAGCACGAATGAGGGCAGCACCTCAGAGCTACTTAAGTCTCCTTGCCATGACATGATACAGACACAGTGGCTCGTTTCCACGCTGCAGTCCTGGGCCTCCAAACCCTCTTCCAGCAATCAACAGTGCTCCAAACGGAAACATGGTTATGGGAATTTGTTTCATTAGCCTTCTGCACAAACATTACATGTTTCCTTTGCACTCCTTTAATCTTAAAACATAAAAATTAAAAAAAATTAAATAAAAATAGAGCTACCTATTCTAAAGGCATCTTCTTTGGCATCTCTTCCATTTTCTGCACTAACCTGTCCAGCACAAGACAAGTAAGAGTACCTTCAAATTTCCTTCCAAAAGAGTCTGGTTTCTACATAGAAAGGAAAGGGAAAAAGATGGGATTCTTCCCTACAGTTTCTGTGAATATTTGTTTTCTCTGGATGACTATGATCCTACATTACAGCAAATGGCCTAACTGCGTGATCCTCCCCCTCGGCACCTGGGAAGCACATTGTCAGCTCTGGAAGTGTTTATTCTCTGTAGATTAAACAGCATTTGCTGGATGGTGATCACAGAAAGTTGTAAAAACAGATGGACAATGATCTGTCCAGACTTCCAGAGCTCACCATGAGAAGGCTACTTACATAAAAACATTTTGCTGAAGGATCAAAGGATTTTCTTCTCCCTTCTCTATACTCAGTTACATGAGGTCTGTTATATAAACATGGGAATGCAAAACAACCATCTTAAATAATGCCAAAACTCCGACTTTTGAAACTAATATTCCAAATTAGGCTATTAGAATTACTGTATTGTTTTTTTTTTTTAAAAAAAGGCATACAAAACCAAACCAATCCTATACATGATCTTTTTCTCATTTCACTTGAAACTCAAAGTATTTTTCCTTTTTTTTCCCAGATACACAATCACTCCTTGGTTTGAGTGAAAATAGCAAAACTATTTAGTCTCATTAGAACTCCAGCTCACACTAATTTAAAAGTTGACATCAGTGTGCTCTCTCATGTATCAACATAACCAAGCAATGTGTTGTTTAAAAGCATACAGGCTTTCATCTAGGAATAAGAAATAGCATTTTTCTAGGTGCTGAGCTCAACCCTGAGCTGTGCCTCTGACGAAGTCTCGAGGTCATGCCAAATGACAAGATGAACATGAATTCTTAGTGTAGCACTGCTCCAAGAGGCTAATGTGATGAAAGAGGGATAAAGGATGAGTAACTACACCACTTTGGCTCTAGTGCCTGCAATACAGGAACTGTGAGGTCCAAGTTCTCACTTCTACAGTAAGGACTTGGAAAAACTAGAGTAGTTGCAGGGGGAAAAGGGAAAAAGCTAAAAGAATGATGAAAGGACCAAAGCCTTTGCTTCACAGTGTGAGATCCAAGATGATCAATTTATTTAACTCATCAAAGAGATGGTTTAGAGGTGACTTGATCTCAGCCTATGAGTTCCCATATGGGAAACAGAAATCTAATAGAGGGCTTTCCAATGTAGGAAAAAATTACTGAGATCAAACTGCTGGAACCTGGTTTGTTCATATTATAAAATCATTTGCTCCCTCTCTGCCACCAATCCCAACTGTATTACCATCTGGTCCTTCTTCACATAGTTTGACTTATCTCAGAGGTCTTTTCCAACCTAATTGATTCTGTGATTCTGTGTGACTTGAAATTTAAACAGAAAACTAACCAAAGAACAAAACAGAATAAAACAGGAAAGAGAATTCAAGAATGACATGAACATAAAGAAAAACAACAAAAAAAACCCCAGAAAATAACAAAAAAACCCCAGTGATCTGAGCTCTATGCAAATGCTGTTTTCCAAGGTCTGACTTCCCCTCCTTGCCATGTTGATGCTTTTCTGCATTTTGTGTTTCTGTTAACATCCTTTAAAATACAAACACCTATGTTAACAAACATTGTCATTAAACTTCATGCAATCAGGTTTCTGTATTGCATAAGAACTAAAGATGAATAGTACTACTTCTTCATGTACCAGGAAGCTAAAGCTGAAAAGCAGCAATTTTTAAACTGGGGATGGAGGATTGCCACTTTAGAGGCCCTTGAGAGGTTTATCAAGGGGATGAGACATTTAACATTTCTGCCCCTACACAAAAATGTGTCCTCCCATGCTTTCAGAATTTCATGGTACTGCTTGGCAGTACCCATGAAAAAATGCATCTTTGTACAGGTATTTAAACAGAGTTAGGGGACTGGGAATATCTACTGTACAGGAATGTCATAGTGTTACTGTCCAGAAGGGAATAATGCTTCTTGCCTTTTTTGCTAAAGAGGAATTGTGTATAGTGTATTTAAAGGTCTGAGTAATACTATAAATTTGCATGTGCAACTTTCAGTATAATGTCCATCATTTTTTGAGATTGATTGAGTTGTTTACTTTCTTCTATTATGGTAGTCAAGCATTGGGCTTTCATAGACAGTTTAAAAATAAAAGATAAGGAAACTCCCAGAATAGGTTTTAATCTATACAAGGCAGATAAATGCTGGGAAAGACCTCATGTCAAGAACACCATATTGCCTGGCATGCAAAGCAACAGTGTGATTGTTTGGAGCTGCACGCTTTCTTGGTCACATCCTCAATATCATTATGCTCTATCCAGAAACATATAAGGAGCTGGGCAATACCCCAGCCTTTATCACAGAAGGCTGAATGCTTCAGCATTAAAAGCTGCTAGCACAGTGTAGCTGCATGCTGTATGTATGAAATCCACAAGCACCAGCACTGTGCAAGCTCTCCCATACAAACATTTTGCCTTGTGTTTTTGGTTTTTTTTAAATACATTTAAAGCACTTTGTAAGGGTAAATAGTCCTGCGATACATATAAAGAAAAAGTATTTGCCACAGCAGTGTGGAAAATCCCTGAGCTGGCAGGCTCTGTTATAACGCAGAACAGAAGAACACCCCACACTTACCTAAAGAGCTCTTCATCGCTGAGTTGCACTCAGAGTCCTTAGAAGAAAGCTAACTAAGAACTTCATGCTGTGGAAAGTTAGGAACAAACTACAAAAGTACAAGGGAGGACAGAGGGACATGGAAAGTGCAGCCCAGGTGGGGACCTGCATGATCCTTGTAGGGCACCAGGCTGTGGGGACCCCAGTGGTCTCTCCGTACCTGCTCTGAGCCCACGAGCAAGCAGCCTGCCCCTCAACACACAGCACAAGGAGGGTGGTTGTCTATTCCTTCCCTGTCTGTGCTGTCACACGGGGAAAACTCAGATACTCCCTCTGAATGAATAAAATAACAGATAGGAGGAATGAAAAGAATCTGCTCTTGGAAGGTCCCTCAACTTCCACCCCGTACCATGACTTGCACCTTGGTGGCGCAACCACACCCCTGAGAAAACAATAATTAAATGAACATCCTCAAGGAGGAAGAGACAGTTGAACTGCCTTTTTCAGTGGTCATATTTATAGAAGACATCCTCGGGATCAGGCTAGAGCATCACTTCCCACAGTCCTCCCCCTGCCAGACCCTCTGCGGTATGAAACTGGGGCACTTACTCTTCCATTGACACCTGTGTGTAAACATGCTCACATGAAACAAAAGCATGTGGGAAATGTGGGCATTCATACCATTTACTGGTGAGCAGAAGAAAAGCCATTTAAACTACGGAAGCTGGGGATGAGTTAAACCTGTCTTCCACCTTTCTAATGAAGTAAACAAAGTTAATTCTTTTTTTCATCCCTATCTGTCTCTGCCCTTCCCTTCTCCACTGCTGAATGATATTACACATTAATACAAGTTTCATATGGGGTCCTTGCCCCTGGCAATTATCCCTTCTTGCTCCCTGCTGCAAGAAACATGGGACATTTGGTTAACCCTTCTCTTCTAATTTATGGAAAAAACCCTACAATGCTGACTACCAATTATAAGCAAGATTAATTATTTGCCAAGAGACCCCTTTTTAGTTTCAAACACCTATGCAAAAGCTGTTTTTTGCTTATAGAAAATGAATAGTGTTTTGATAGAAAATATGACACAGTAACCAGTTAGGAATTTTTTCCCAGAAAACTACAGGCTGAATCTTTTAAGCCAGTGCTATGGTAAGCCCTGCTTTGCACAGTGCCTGTATCAAGCACACCCCACCAGGCACAAACTCCTCTAGCTTACTCAAACCCTTACATGGCAAGGTTTCAGAGAGGGAAACCTTCATCAGAAAGCAGCAAGCACAATGCAGACACACCATGTAGCCAGTTAAGCTGCCTTAATAATGATCAACTGATTTTTTTTAATTCAAAAATACTGTTACTCCAGAAATAGTTACTGGATCAATTAATTGATAAATCAAGGAAAGATAATTTTTTTAATACCTTCTCCCTGTCACTGAAAATATTTTTTTGCAAAACTTAGCAATTTTACTAGGAAATGAAAGGGGATCACTGCTTGCTATTACAATGAGGCAAAATATATTTTCTTTTCTCCAAGTCCCTAGAAAGTACTAGTATGGTTTCTAGGCGTCACTGTATTTGCTGTGAGGATTCCTGAATGTCCTTTCTCTGTGTTGATGTGTTGAATTTTTATCTTAGTGTAGCTTAAAATTTAAACAAATCCTTTATATATCACTGCATGAAAACAAGACAGAGGGCTACAAAAACACAGCTAGTTATTTTATTTTCTCAGTGTGCCTTTCTTGCTGCTTGTCTTTTTACTCAATTGCAGAAAAAAATTACGAGCAATACTGAGAAAAAGAAAGAAGGGTTATTCAAAAATAGGAAGTATGGCACAGAAAGCAGATTTATGTTCAATAGAATTAAACATAATATGTTCAATACTTCTTCAACTCTAGCCTCCCATGTACACGTGCACATAGACAGTACAGAGATTTTTCACTCTACAACTTGCAAAGAACTGAAAAATCTTTCAAATCCTGCTAAAATTGATGAGAATTACTGGCAATTAATTGTATCCTGGAATTATTCTGTGACTTGGAAGAATAAGCAGTAGGACAAAAGAAATCCATCCAGTGACTAAAATAGAAACATGAGTGATTTGTTAATAAACCCAAATAGCTAAACAGGGGATCATGCTTCCTGCCAATATCTGGGGTGTTTTTTGGTGAAATCTATGAGGGGAAATCTGTGACATAGAGTCACTGTAGGTATTCTCCTTGTGATTCCTCATCATTTCTAAAATAAATCTATGCATAATTTCAGACAGCTGCTGATTATCAGCAAAACAGTGTATGTACCCAACAGCAACATATGCTTCCTGATACAAACACTTTGTAAGAAGACAAACAGGTCTGAGTCTTATGTCTTCAAACATTCCTACCATCTTCCTGGGAAAAATGTTCCAGGAATAATGATTTGTGCCACTTTAAGCTGGGTACTAAACACCTTGGATAAATGTGATTTCCTCACCCTATTTTAAAAATTTATCTTTTCCTGTTACTCCAGGTAGTGAAACCAAATACAGTCCAGTATGTTTTCCCCCACACAAGTTGTGGAGGATCAACAGTCAGTCTAAACACATTGACAGTGAAGTCACCAAGCAAGACTACAATTCAAGCTAACACAGTTTATTGGAAACCTCATATCCAGGGCACTGACTAAGCTCGCTGCACATGACCCTGTGCTCCAAGGGCAGTGCCAGTTCTTTTTGCTAGCAAGGAGGCTGTGTTTATGGGGTAATTTTGTAAGGATTTTCCCAGGAACTCATTCTGTCCATGTTCTGAGCGAACTGAAACTCAGAGAGCTAAGCTTAGAAGAGAGCTGGGTTATAGATAAAAAGACTGGCTTAGCAGTTCATATATTTAATTTCAAACATGGTTAAGCTCATTTCTTCCTGAACAAAAAAATATGATCGATTACAACAGAATTGCAGCATATTTTAAAATACTTTTCTGAATTAGGGCTGGGTTTCAGTGTCCCACAGAATCTGTTAAAAAGATGGAAGGCTTTTCCTGCTAAGCCCATGCAGATGTATAAATGTAAATGACTTGTAATCCAGTTACTACCAACAACAAAGCACTTAAGAAGATGATGATACTAAAGGAAGAACACGTAAAATAATGCAAATGGGCAAAAAAGAAAAAAAGACCAGAAATTAAAAGTTAACCAGAGCATTGTAAAAGCTGAGAAAATAGTGACAAGATATATAAATAGAGTATGAGGTTTAATAAACAATCAGAGTGTTGTTTCCAAAATGCAATATTTTCTTCTTGCTTTTCTCCTTTTCTCTTCAACATTTGACCTGCATTTCAAGTAGAGGAGCACACAGAGAGGGAGTGATTGTTCAAATGAGCATCTACACAGCACTAACTGTTATACTCAATGATGAAATAATTTGTCTCAGAGTCTGGTATTTCAGAAATAACAGGACAAATGCTGCTGGTTAAAAATGTTTGACTAAGGCAAAAGAATTTATGATTATTTTTATGAGCCCCAGAGTGGAGTCTGCAGAAACCACAGATAGTTTGTATCTGGTTCTAGAGTAAGACTTTTGGAAAACTCTGCGTTATGTGAAATAAGCAACTACAATGAATGAAGGCAAGCTGACTTTTACCAAATTCAAAATTATCAAATAAAATCCATCCAATGAACATCAATCCTCCTTACAGAAATGTAAGCCTTCAAAACTATTTCCTACCTCAACAATAGCTATAGATTACCTGGCTGTGCATAATAAACACACTGTGTTGTATATTACGCATATTTTTTAAATGCTGGGCAAATAACACCTACACACTAAAAAAAGATATTAAGGCAGCGTCGTTACGACAGATTGCAAGTTGATTAGCATAACACAGCATGTTCCCACCTATGTCTATTTCTGTTTTTTGCAAAACAGCATTTATGAGGGGAACATCATAACACATGCCACATATATCTACAATCAAAGGTTCATCTCTATTCCTGTTCCTCAGGATGGTGGATCATTTACATCCTAGCATCTCCTGAAAGATTATTTCTTCTATAATTTTTCTCTTTTTGATGCTGCAAACCTAAGACACTGCCACACACTGGAAAATGGAATTCAAACAGGGAAGAGGAAATGCTACAGATGTACAGAAATAATGGAATAAATTTCACCTGTTGAAAAGCAAGGAGCATTTCTTTTCTTCATGGGAAAACGGCAAAATTTTCAAAGAGGAGTCATCCTAGGGTCTACATCTGGGTTAGTATCAGCTTCCACTTGATGTGAAACAATTTATACACAAGGATCAGTGCTTCTTTGAGAAAGAAAAAAAAAACCCTGCTGCAGAGTTCAATTACCTATATGCATAACCATCTCCCATCACTTCTCTATGCTGGCAAACGTTTTGTGGATTACGTACACAAGGAGGAATCTTACCAGGAGTGCTGTGAATTTACATAGCTTTTTATCTGTCACCTAAGGACCTGACTATTCTCACTGCATGAAGCACTTGGTGCCATTTATGCATTTGTAAATTCTTCTGCCTGTAGTAAACTAAAAAGAAAAGAATTTCTTTCTTTTTTGTATCAATTCAAAAAGTTTCCTTTTCTCAAGTTTCTATTCCTCACTCTCAGTCCTTTCTTAACTGTCTTTTATTTTCGTTTATGTCTTTTACCAACTTTCTATTAAAGATTTTCAGGAAACCTCTAGATAAGATGGTGACAGATCCAGGAGAAATAAAAAATGCATAGCACCAAGGGCAAAAAAATACATGAAACAACATGAAAATTGCAGAGCAGGCAAATGCTATCTCTTTTCCAACTTTCCCACAATCAGCTCTAACATACTTCCCATAAATAATACTATGTCACACACTGCATAGATAGGGCAAAAGCCTTATTATGTAATTAGACAAAATCTTTTAATGCCACAATGTACACTAAATGTCCTATTTGACACCCAATAAATACGTGGGAGGCTTTCCATTTACTTCAAAGGTTACTGGACTAAACTCTGAGTGTGTGGGCTCACTAATGAGCAACCTGCTCATGAGCCAGGCAGAGGATAGCTCCTGGAAAATGCAATCCCTACAGCTCATAATTGTTTAGATGCTGGAAAATGAAAACCCCCAGAAATAATGAACTGGTAGAGACACAGCCCATGACAAATTTGCTTTTCACAGGTATTCCACTTAATCAAAATTCATGGCTTATGATTGGAAGAGCAGAGCATTTAAAACAATAATAGAATTAAAAAGAGCTTAAATTAGTTTTGTAGAGTGGACTGACAGCTCATTCACAACCTTAGGAAGAAAAGCCAACCATCTATATCAGCATGGAGATAGTGCAGAGGGAGGCACCCTTAGGGACATGTTTACACTGCAGCACAGGAGAAACACAGCCATGGGCCTGGAGAGTTCTCAACAAGCTATGTTAACTTGCTAAGCAAATTAGATATACACCTAACAGGAGTTATTTTCTCCAAAGCATCTTTAACCATCAGACATCCACTACGTAGTATCAATCTGTAGCTTCTCAAAAGCACCACGTCTTGAAAAGATTAAGTTGAATTATAAACATCAGATTGGGACTTTGATTTACTTTGTGCTAAAATACAGCCAACATGCAACATTGGTTTTTTACTGCTTTATGGAGTATACAATTACATGAAATACACATCAAATTCATCTAAATAGCTGGCCATTTAACTGTCTGTTTGGAGAGGTTGCACACTTTGTCTTCCTGTGTGATCTGAAGCACAGAGTCAAGTCTGGCTGCTGTTTGTAATTTAAGGTAGGTAGCTCTGAACAACAGGGTCTTTCCCCCTCCTCCCTCCCTAGGAAGGGAGAGCTCTTAAAAGGTCAGGCACCAATGCAGTTTACTGAATAAAGCTCAAGTTTGAAGAATGTGCCTTCTAAAGTGATTTTACTACCTGGGATGTAATGAGTTTTACAGGCTCGCTTTGTTAAATTGCCCTGACAATTTCCATTTCCACTAGCTTCAATCATATTAACAGAAGCTAAAGTTCACAAGTAGTAAAATATTTCAGTATACTGAGTTGGGTCTCTAAAAAATAGCTCACACACTTGACAAACATATAGGACATAACGTTTGGCATTTCATTTCATGTTTGGCTTGGCATGTCTCGTTTAGGGCAGGACAAGATGCCCTATCACAGTATCTCATTACTCATGGAAATAGAACATGGTTACACCAAGGACTTGACAAACCCCATTAGAAACATCAAAAGGACACGATTGTCCCAGTGAATTGGTACAGGAAGGAAAAGGGAAATACTGGAGATGCTCCACCATATGGAAACGTAATTAGCATCATAAGAAGCAAACATGCAAAACCTGGGCAAATAGGTAAAAGTCTGGAAATTCCTCACTGAAATGAGAAAAGGGACAGAAAAAGTGAACACAGTGAGGATAATTCTTGTTAATGAGTTTAATTCTCTCATTAGAGGAGCACACGTACTACTCTGTTACTACACTGCATATTTGCCTTTGCCTTTTTAACTCACACAGTCCTTGAGGGATAGACCTCTGTCTTTGACAAGTGCCTAGTGCTTCTTGGAAGGTACTGCAATCCAAACAACAATGGCCAAAAAATAGTTCAGAAAGTTTGTTGCTTTTTGGGTTTTTTTTATAGTTTGCAGAATATAGGAAAGAAAACTTCAATGAATGATTATGCCATGCAAAGAAGGATTTGAAAATGATCTTGCACGGATTCAAAGCAAAAGCTTATAATGTGCAACACAAGAGGTTCACCCATGTGTTTTGATTTATAAATTTTAATTCCCAAATGTTTTTCTATGTTATTGTCTTGAAGTGCCATTGCTCTGGCTATCCTGTAAGACACATCACCACTATACTGAGTTTTAAATTGATTTACTGTGACTTCAATTTAAAGTGCAACTTGATGCAACCAAGAGAAGAGCTGGGCCAAGAGATGTTTTTGCTAAGATAATCCATGCTAAGTGACACAGGTAGCAAATGGAGCATCTTCACATATCTGATGCATCTAGCAGCAATCTACAAACTCACTGAGGGAAGGAATCTGACACAGATCTTTAGGATGCTGGTTAATGGGCTACCAAGGGTCTTCAAAGGCAAAAAGAAAAAGAAAAAAAAAAGAAAATCAATGCTCTCAAAACAATTTTAAAACAAAAAATTTGGGACTATGCATTATCATCCAATTATTCTCAGAAACATTAATAATGCTGAAGCAAGTTCAGATACAGTCAATACTTAACATAAAAAAAAAAAAGTAGTACTTAAATAAATGCTGCTCTCATCACTCATTGCTCCTCCTGAGTTCCAGACCCAGTAACTGGCTTAACAGCATAGCAACCAGACCTGATGTAAAAGATCTTTATTATGTATACTTATCTGGCAGCACTGACTGAAGGTGGCAGACAGTATGTGAAGGGAAGATGAGTGCATAATGGGAATACTGTTCCCCAAATCCCAAGAGGAATAAAACCTGTAGCGATCAAGGTAAATCAAAACTGCATGAAAAGAAACACTCATCTCATTTAGATGCAAATATATCCAGATGCCACTATACACCACCTCTAAACACTATTGCACAGACAGTATTACTTCCATTGCACCAACAAATACTTATCTTCTCTGTAATAATGTTCCCTTTGATGCACATGCTGTGGAAGAGTTAAGGCATGTTTACATTCAGTCAACAAAACTTCATCAGCACAGCAAGATGAACAGAGATCATATCCATAGCAGCATCTGACCTTTTCCTCGCTCTCTCCCTGAATGCATGTGTGAGGCAGGCAGGCACGCAACACACACAAGCAGAAACAACATGTAATGCCTGAAATCAACTTTTGGCCAAGACATCCTGATATTTTCTCCTGTGCTAAGTATTTTATTCACTTCAAGCACTGGATTTTCCTTTGCACCATCTACAGAACAATGCACAGTGCTCATGCTCAGGTTATGAGCTTTGAATGGAATTAATGGAAGGCAATAAACAGAAAATACAATTGCTAAATACCTGTAATACCTTTAGTTGAAATCACCTATTTACTAAATTACTTATTTACTAATTCAAAGCATTCAGCCAGGTTCATGACCTACTCATTACAGACCATTAAAATTAAACCTCTGTGTATTGCAGGATTTGGTCCAAGAAGAGGTTATTACCCATCAACCACTTTTCAGAAACCATCTATGTGAATTTTTTTCTCTGAAAATACATGTAACAGTTTCAGATAGTTTATCCTTCACTAAAGGAATGATAAATCACCAACTTATTACTATGAAATAATTTGTTGATGTGTCAGAACCTTTACAGTTTTTCACAGTTGGTCTCTGATCCAATCTGCCATTCAGCTTCTAGAAATTAAAGCTTTACACTGAAAGTGAGCAGTACAAGTCAGTAATGCTCTTGATGCTACAGTTTCAGCTTGGAAAACACAAGACAGCAAACTGCAATTGTCTGACAGGGCACTGTATGAAGGGCTTTGGTTACAAAGGCTTCTTTCTTAAATTCTTCCCTGTGTAAGAAGCTGTTGACTTCTAATTTGCAGTGAGCAGATTAATTGTGGATTTTTACTTTCATAGAACTGGTTTTGAAAACTCTAAGCTGGCTTAAAACAAGTAAAATATTTGCCTTATTGTACATTGCTTATACAAAGTAGATGTGATCCTTTTTCAAAAGAGATTTTTGAAGAACTGGCTGGAACCTTACCTATGATTTTGATACCAACATGCCTCAGTTGCACCTCCTTTAAGCATTTCAGATTTGTGAGGGAGGAGACAGTTCATGGATTCAGCAGGTCAAAGTGCACATCACTGACTGTGGCTGATAATTTCAGAGCTGCCCAGAAGGCCAGATGCCTAGATTTTGGTTTCAGCTTGATGGGCCGAACTGACCTCTGGGAACGATTGTGTTATCTCAGCTTTGCCTTCAGGCTTCAAACTATCCACAGTAGACATGTAGGTCCCCTGCTGACAGACACAAGAGTTTTGTGGTATGATATTTTCCTCTATCTGGGAGCTGAGTTTGAAAGGCAAATCTGACCCCTCATCCCTAAATTCTTCCAGAATAAAATCTTGCACCACATCACTAAGAGTGAAAAATAAAAGCAAGGTCTATACCAAAACAATATTTGTTGCTTGTTTCTAAAGAAAAAAGCTCTTGGTCATTTTTGTTTGTACCAGTATTTGAAGTTGGGGTGGTTACTTTATTGATGACCAAGAAGACCAATATCAAATATTTGAAGGTTTCTTTGCCAAATATATACTGTCTTGGATTATATTTTCTAAAACAAAAATTAAGAACAAGGGAATTAAAATATCAACAGAGATCATTTGTTGATCAAAAAATTTTAATATATTCCATTACTGCTGCAAAGAAAGACAACATGCACAGATGACACAGCAAAGTGGAATATCAGTTAGGCATGCAGGTTGCTAAAGTCTTGAAACAATCCAGCACATCTTCCTAACAAAAGACTTTATTCTCCATTATTGCTACCTTTGGGTCCAAAATATAAGTCTGCATTTTAAACCAAATGATTTCAGAACCAGAAATGACTGCTATGTGATTCTGAGCAATGTTGTTTTTAAACATGATTAGAAGTGGCAGCACAACAAGGCTGAGGGTCATCTAAATAATCTAAAATTCCAGATTTGAGCTCCTGCTCACAAAAATTATGTTCTGCCTTAAAACAACTGAACTTGATTTCCCTGGAAAATATTTGCACATGTATTTGTCATCCGGATAGTTATATTGGGACAACAAGATGTCATAGTTGTCTAAAACAAATATTAAAGACAGACACATCTCGAGAGTGCATCTCTTAAGAGAGCCAATTTGAACAGAGTAGATAATTCTCTTAGCAAATATTTTCACATCTCAAGGCTTTTCTCTACATAATATTTATGTGAACAGTAATTCTGACAAAAAGAGCACAACACCAACAGCCAAAAACGTGAAAGAAGAAGTAATAAAATACTCATTTGCTTCTTACAGATCTACAACTCACACCTATTTCGCACCATTCTATCTTCATATTAAAACTTTTCAGCAGTGAAATATCTGCATAGATGATAGAATGTTCATGATGGCTGCTTTTTGGTGTGTTTTTTGTTTGGTTGATTTGGGGTGTTTTTAAGTAATCTTAAAGGTAATAAAACCCTGCTAACTTCATGGAACCTAATAATCATTTCTTAAACCATGTGAGATTTTATGATCATTGAAGCAAATGTTCCTTAGGGCAAAAATTCCAAGATTTAATATGTTACAAACTCATCTACCCTCTATTGCTATTTCCTCATATCCACTTTTCTTTGCAAAATACAGCACTTTCAAAAGCATTTAAAGTATACAAACACATAAATGTAACTTTCTATACCTCCTATTTAGCTTACTATATTTTTGGAATTATACACAGCTAGAAATTAAGCTCTAAGACACTGCCATTTGTTTCATAGCACAACTCCAGATACCTGAGCCATTGCTTTGATGGTGTTCAGCAACAGCCAACCCACTTGATATACACACTAAAGAGAAGCTGAAAACCAGAACTTTAGCTGTAAACATTTGAAAACACTTGTGTCACTTTAAAACTTGCACTTATATAATATCTGTATTTGAGTCTAAACTGGGTAGTGCATTCAGAGGTTTGACTTTAAGGGGCCCAATGAAAATTAACAGTACAACATGCCAGATAATGCAGTTTATACACTTGCTAAAAATAAGAATTTCTGCTGCTAACTGTAGGGTGTTCATCAATTGACTAAAAGGTGGTAAAATATACATATTACAGCACTGCAGACTCTCTCTGAAAATAATGTACAGCTCCACTCAACCAGATTCAAGAAAGATGGATTGTAAGTAGAAAAGGCATAGAAATAGACCATCAATCAGTAGAGTATCACAAGAACTGTGAATATCCTAGAAAAGAGACTTTGCCTTCCTTGTGCAACATCCACCCAGCTCAGATCAGAAACTGCAACAAGATGATGGTAAGTGTGTAGGAACACCCTAAAAAGAGTGTTATATTCACACTAGCAAAAGAAAGGATGCAAATTGGATATTATTCTGGTTTCCCAATGCTTCATGTGGATTGACAAGAGTGGAAAAGACTAAAGCACTCATATGGGATCAAGGGGGGACATTACAGAAGGAAAAACATTTGTGAAGGCAAAGTTCACTATTAAAATTTTCTAAAATATTAAGTGAATATTAACTGAAAGACCAACACATCAAAGAAATACCAGTAAACAGGCAATAAAGAGCATTTATAGGTATCATTCACTGCCTGATCTGATCTATGATCATCACTGGGGAACTTCAGAATTATGTGTTTTGTGAGAGATTTTTATCACAGTATAAACTGTTTCAAGTCTCAGCTACCACACATTCAAAAGACCTTGGAAAAGCCTAGTATAAAGGATAAAGTACTAGATGATGCTCCCAGGAGGAAAGTGCCTAAGTTGCTACTTTGCCAGAGCGTGCCCTTTAGATAAGCCTGCACCAGGCTTCCCAGATGTCTTGTGATCAAAGACAGCCAGTACAAGTCACTTAGGGGGTGCCCTGGTAACTAATCTAATTGTTGACTGACATAAAATGTAGAGCTCCTTCAGTGTACTCCTGTAAACCAATCTGGAAATTACTTATATACTCAAGAGAAGCAAATAGCATGCAACAAAGTAATCGTGCAAGATGAAACTATTTATTTGAACTTCAAGCACAGTGAAGCAGAGTCTGCACCCAACACTCCTTTTTAAGACAGAAAGACTTTCAAGAGGACTTAGAAGACTGATTATACAAAAGAGAACCATTACATATTTCAGCTAATGAAATTTTAGTCTGAAAGGGAAACATTTCCATTACCATAGACTCAGCAGCCCCAGGGGAGAGGACAAGGCAGTGACACTGCTGCAACCCCACTGTAGCCAAATTTCAACCCAGATGGGATCAACTCTAGCTCCTTTACCCAACCCACGGCTTCACTGCGTGAAATGTGCTGTGCAGCAAGAAGGCAGTCTGAAGTGAAATAGGTCATGCTATTAGGAGTGGCGAACTCTCCCTGATGAACAGTTTTTAAGCAAGGGAAAAGATTTCTTGGAAGCTAAGACACCACGAAAACCCTCACTGACTCCACATGCTGCTTTATGCTGTATCGCTATAATAAAGCAACACAGACATATAAATTATAGTCCTGGCTTTCAATAACAAGCTATAATTGGAGTAGGTGACTAGGAAAATGTTTAAATAAATGGTGGGATCATAACCTCTTATGCAAAATGGACAAATAAGTTATGGAAATATCTGGGAAACCCTGAGGCTTTGTAGCTCTACTGCAAGCCATAGACACAGTTAAAGCAGACAGTAAATCACTAAATCTCATCTCAGATTTTACAATTTTCTTGTTGTTTTGGGTTTTTTTGCCAGTTTTTGCTGACAGATGGAAAAATACTGGTTGATTGTGACCAAGATTTAATTTACTTCCAATTTCCTTCCTATTTCTACAGCACATTCCTAAAAAACACATAGTATTTTATTCCCAGTGCTTAGAGGAATTAATAGCAAATAGTCACATTCCTTCAGCACATAGTATAAAAATACCACTGTAATATTTTTTGCTACTCATGAAAATTCCATTATAACATTTTCTCAACAATATTTCTTAATTATCATCTATAAATGTGTGCATGCATTGATATACATACAGTTTCTTGAATTCTTATCAACTATGCGTGCCTCATATGTCTATATACAGAGGGACAGAACTGTGACACCTCACTGGAACAGCATCATCAATTAACTAAGTAGGATAGTAAAGTGCCAAAGATACCTTTGAAGATGGGGAAACCTTTCTTCAAGGTATCTTCCCTTTCTTTATCTGTCTACCAGCTGCATTTAAGAACCAAGAATGACAACTACATGAAGAAATGGCATCTGAGACACAGATTTCAGTTTCAACTCTCAAAAAAGTATGTCCACTTGTTCTGGAATTCAAAGTCGAACTTTATAGCAACAAGCCTTAATTATCCCAACTCCAAAGTTTTCTGTTTGTAAATCAATTCACAATTTCTTTTTGGTTTTGAATTTTGATAAAAGTATCAAGATAGCAGATGACTGACAAGTGGCAATTATTGAGAACACCCTACTTTTTTACTTACTGGCACTGAGATAAGCAAATGTGTATCTATTTTAACAAGGGAAGAATATACCTCAAATATTTATTCGTTGTTCACATCGGGGAAGGTCCAACTTTTCCAACTACAAAAATGCCTTTACAGCTGCTATCATCAAAGTTTTCATTGCTCTCCATGGTTTTGGAGACTGAAAAGTTATGAGGCACAGTAGATGAAATAACCATCGTACCTTCATTACTGCAGTGTAAGGGGTGTCTTTGGTAGGTGTAAACCTCCCAGAGGTCCTCAGGATATACCTTTGTGTAGTTTCTTTGGGAATCACAAAAAGACTCCTCCTACCTGCACAGTTAAAGGAATTTGCAATTTAGGGCCCCATGGTACTTCCATGTGTCCACCATTTTGAACTATGACTTATAAGAGTAATTTTCGTCCATGAGGACAAAGGAGAGCAGAACAGCATGACTATACATCCCCCCTAAATAAGATTCCTCTGAACAGCATGACATCTGCTGCAGTCCCTTCCTCCTTTTAGGTACAAAGCCGTGTGCTGCAGCATTGCTGGTAACATCACACCAAGCAGCGGGCACAAGATAAAATGCACAGGGGTACCTTCTGCAGCCCTTGGCCAAGATGAACTCCTCAACCTGCTGACAGAATGGTCAGACATTGATCCATTGGTGACGTTAGTTCCAGATATTGTTCAGCAATATGACAGATGCTAATTCAATCTAATATTTAAGGAAAGCCGGGATCAAACCACCACAGACCTTAGGGCAGGCATTTATAACTTCTTATTTATACACAGATGGAAGGGGTTTTGGTATATTTCCTTCTGACACAACACAACGTGTATCCTTATACTAGGGGTTGCACTTTCTTCAGTTGCTGCTTTAAAGGAATAGTTCTGTTACTTTTTTTTAACACTTCAATTATTTCTGGGGTACATTTTTCTAAAGCTGACAGTTCTTATTTTTAAAAAAAATGATCTTCCCAGGTTTAATCAAATATGTACATTTATCCTTGTACAGAATAAGCACTGCCTTAAAAAGTACCTGATACCAGCCAAAGGTACCTTTCCTCTGTCCATTTACCCATTTCCCAGGCTGAAGCCCTAAAAAGCATTAGCAATATTCATCTCATGTCCAGCATATTGATATGAAATGACCCTGTAAGCTTCTACTTAGCTCTGCTCTCATATTACAAAAACACTTTACCATGCTTCATGTTCATTACTTAGAAACTGCTCCTTGCTTCTAAGAACCACATCCTTATTTACGCATGCACACCCTGACACATCTTTCTTAAAACTGGAAACAGAACAGGGATTGAGGGGATGTTGTGATTGCATTTTAAAAAATCATAAGTGGCATGGAAAAGATTCATAGGGAACAAGAGCCTTCTGTCTCTTCTGACACAAGAATTAGCAAGCAATCAATGAAATCAATATTGCCAGTCTAGAGCAAGCAAAGGAGATGGTTCTCTGAAGAACATAAAGTTAAACTAAAGATTGTTGTATAGCTCGATATTGTGCTGCCAAATTTTTAAACGGAAAAAAAAAAAGGCAGGCTAAATTCTTTATCTGGGGTTGGGGAGGCACTTCTAAAAAAGAGTACTCAATACAAGCTGAGGAAACCCCAGGTTGCAAATTGCTAGAGGCTAGAAGACTACCCTGGGGAAGTATCCTCAGATGCCTGCCTGGTTCTTGTACTCCTTTACTGGCATGTGCTAGAGTGCACTATCAGAAACAGAATCTGATGCCAGGGGGAACTTTATTCCGGCCTGATATAGCCAGTCTTGCATTCTTATGTAATTTACATATATTTTGATTGCATCAAAGCTAGTCTAACATGGCTGCAAATAGAATTCAGCCCTTTGTGTCATCATAATCTCCCTTTCTGAGCACAAAGGGAAAGTACAAGGACTAAAGAAATATCATGAGCTGCCATCATGACTAAGTTAGTTGTATGCATCATGAGGAGAGCCTAATTTGATAATTTTATACAAAGGAAAAATAGAGGCTCTTTTTACAGCGACAAAAATTATCATTCATTAGTGAACAAAACTGCATCTAAACCTAAATTTATTTAGATTACAGATAAACCACTCAGACATGTCGGATGAATAGGAGACATTCATTAATAAGGAAGTAACAAGCAGAGCACTCACTAATACCGTAACATCTAGATATTCAGAGGGGGATGCATATGTGCACAGGGAATATCTATGCAGATTACCAGTGGATTTGTGTTTGCTGGCACAGTGTGCACCTGTGTATTTGCAGGCTGATGAGCTGGTACACAGGCATGCACATCAACTCAGAAGAAATGATACTTAAATTTGCACACTTACTTTCTAAATCAAACCAAATAATGTGAAAGTGGTCCAGTTTTCACACAAATTGCATTGCTTGAAGCTGTGCCCATGTCCAGACTAAGTGGTACCCCAAAAAGCATGCACATATCCTCCTGCTAGTGGTCATATGAATCTCCTCCTCCTGAAGGAAGCATGCTAGGTAGAAGGAATTTTTTGTTTCTCACCTTACAAAAGCATCATCCTCATGCTGAGCTACAGAAGAACATGATTAAATGATATGTCAGTGAAAGAAAGGCTACGCTCATTTTCTACCAGAGTAATGTTTTCTAAAACCACACTTTTTTGATCATTTCAGAGTGCACTGGGTTTTTTCCTGGTGAGTAAAGATGTGCTTTCTGAATTTAGAACATAGTTTCTCTCAGTCTGAGCTGCGGATTCCCAAGCTGCATAGTTGTGGTCGGATAACTCCTCTGTGGGGTGTTCAGAGCTTCCTGAGTATGGAGGCAAAAAACGAATTAATCTGATTCCAGTGTTTAACTCATTTGCAGGACTCATATTTCCTGTTCTGCAAACATAAAGGGTTTGCAAAGAGTGTGTAAGAGCTTCCAAGATGTATAGCTATGTGAGTGCTAAAGATAGGGAGCCCCATTCTTCTCTCTGGATTAAATTGCCAAAGCTCTGTGGATTTCAGCTGTATTATTACAAATTCAAATGTGTTCCAAGTCAGAGGAAAGTCAAGAACAATGTGTATTTATGAAAAAGGCCAACTCTTGTTTGGCTGAAGTTCATAACCCGAAAAGAACCCAGTAATTCCACTATTCTTCAGCTTTAAAGTTGGCTACATTTTTCACTTTCAGCATCTGTTCTGTGGTGCAAGGCATTAATAGCATGGAGGTGGATATATTTACTGATTGTTTATATTTTAATTTTCAAAGGCATAGGAATGTTTTAATCTGAGATGAAGTTACAGTGTGAAAAAAAAATCAAGTCTATCTAGAAACTACGGCAGCACTTAAAAAGGGAAGAAAAATACCAAGGCCAGGTCTATTTGAGGTGAGAGCTAGAGAATAAACAAGACTGTATGTGCCATAAGATTTTCTAAGCTAACTTAGTGGTTAAGAAAGATGCTGAGCTACAATTTTTGGGAACAAAGGAACATAGCACTGACCTAATTCCTCTCAATTAGCCAATAGTAAAGTTCCATTCACTTTTAGAGAGGAAAATTATGTTAAGTTAAGCAGTTCTGAAAACCCCCAAAGAAATTTTTGTTTATAAATCCGGCAGGTGTGGTACAAAAGCTGTAGATGTGCACACCCCCTTTCAGGCTGACCTACATGTTTTCAGGAGTAACACATGCAAGCGTGAAAGGACTGCTGGATTTCAGTACACTGGGGATTACTTGATTTTCTTGTTTCAAGAATGGCTCAAGCTAATGCATTCTATATTGGCTTGTGAATATACATTTAAAAGCAGGAAAAGGCTCACAAGATCATTTCACAGTGGAGACCAGGTAGAAGTATGGAATTGACTATGCTAGATGAGACTAGGAATTCCTTCCATTAATGTCATGTATCTTTGCTATCACCTCAGTTGAACACTCTTTGTGCAAAGCTGCCCACTGCTTTAGTCTTGATTGTCTAAGAAGCTCATAGGACACTGTCATCTTCTACTGCAGATTTTCTGAAATTTAAAGTTAGCAGTTTGCTAGCACATCTGTGATTTGAATCCTGAATTTAGATAGTGTTTCATCTGAAAAAAAAAAAAAGAGGAAAAAAAGAAAAACAAAATTTTCAGGTTTGAAAAGGCACATCTTCCCAAGAAATTCTAGGATAAAACTTGATACAAAAAAATAATTTAGCATCTTCTCAATGATCTTCTTTCATCAATCATTGCTCTTTAAGGAATGGAAAAAATATGCTATATTTACAAAACTGCACTTAAGGGCCAGCTCTAGCTGGGAAACTGATTCCCAATTACAAGGGTGAAAGATAGTTTATATAAAACAAGAACACAGGTAAGTGGGTAAGAAAGGATGAGGAAGGGACGGCTTTTACAAGTGGCACTACATGAAACTTGGTACTTATGGTTAGTGTTTCTGCAGGACACTTTTGGTATGACTGACTTGATGAAAGCAATCAAAGGAGAGAGACACTCGCACCTGTGATTTCCAAATCTAAACTGAACCACCTTTCACTTCCTTCCTGCTATAATTTTCCATTGTCATTTAACCCAGGACTGTTATCGATTCAGGTTAACATTGGTTACGTACTGTGCAAAAACACAAGATAGTTAACATTTTAGGAAGATAAGAGGAGTGCTCACTGGAAAGTGCTCCACACACACACACTGGTTGTGCCAAACGTCTCTGACAGCTGTTGCAGCAGCAGCCCATGCCTGGCTGGGCAATTCATCCAGAAAAGATGTGGAAGGTGGCCAGTGTCAGCACAGCCATGTTCTTAGCTTATCCTACAATTCTGAGCTTTCCAGAGTCACCACCTCCTGCTCTAGCAGCAAGCAAAAACAATATTTTATAAATAGCTGATACAAATATTTGACTTCATAAAACAGTTTGTGGAGGGTGGGGAATCAGATAACCAAAGAATAGGATTAAAACAAAGCCTGACAGTTTCAATATTGAGCTCTGAAACTCCTAGGATCCTGCTTTGGTTTCAAAAGGAAAGTTAGTTCAATAAGGCTGTTATCCACCAGAATACTACAAAATACTATACAAAAACTCAACCAGTATCCTAAAGTTTGGTGAGCTAAAATTTGCAGGCATTTCAATCATGAGTTAAGAAACCCCTTGTGGAGTTAAGTGCATCGTGTATAGGCCATATTTCATATTTTGTAAGGATGGCATTTTTATTAATTATTTACATGAAATTTTAAACTGCAAAACACAAAGAACTAAAACTTTTCATTAAAAATCTCAATTAAAAAAATATTGGGCAGACTAGAGAGTCTTTCCAGTTTACGGAACAGGCACTTAGAGTACTGGTATATGACCGAGAAAAAAAGGGAAGCAATTTAAAAAGAAGAGAAAACGAAGCTGAAAAATGAGCAGACAGAATGGATTTATTTGGTCAGCTGACTCATACCAGAGCAATCCCTAAAACCTACGCAAAAACTTGGAAAATAAATAAGATTCTTCTGTGGGATTTCCTTTTCCTTGGTCCTTGGAGAAAAACTGTCTATTTAACTATACTGCAACCAACTCTGTTCCTCTTCAGAAGCTCTTATGCTTGGCTCTGTTCTGTGAGAAACAGCTTCCTTTTATCTTTTACCTAGATGGTGATTACTCCCTGTATTTAAGCTTCTGCAGGATGGTGAGATGAGAAAAAATATCACACAGGAAGCAAAATCACTGTCTGTAATTCCCTTGTCAAGCAAAGCACATCAGAGCCCACTGGCACAGTCCTTTTTCAGAACCAGTACCCCCTGGATGGCAATTACTACAGCAGAATAGTCAAGAAATGGACTTAGACAACTGCCAGTGCTAATTAAATATTCCTTCAATGTCCACATTTTTCACACAGGTCCTGAGGACGTCTAAATGCATTACATATACAAAAGGAAAAGCCAGAGAAGACACGCAGCATCAAATACATTTTTAATCCTTATAAATGCATTTGGAATAACAGCACAATTGAAAACACTTCCTTTGTGAATGCATTTGTTTCAACACTCTTGATGGGCTACTAGATATTAAAGAAACTATTATATAGCTTCTCTGAAAGAACCCACCTTTGCCTGAACTTCCGCTTTATGCAATCTTACAGCAGACCAGAACTGGAAATAAAAGATGGTAGAGAGGACCCCAAAATGTCTGTGAAGGCATAAACTGATTGAACAGTTCATCTTCAGGCTGACACAAGCCTGGATGCTCAAATTTATTTAGACAGCAGACTTCTATTGATTTTTCAGGTGATTTAGACTCCTTGGCATCCCTAAAAGCTTACATATAAACTAGATTAAAAAGTGTTCTCATGAATGTGTAATTCTGGGTGAAGGACTATTGCAAATCCCAGGAATAGATGTGGCTGCAGATTTTATTAGAACATTGATATATTTTTCATGTGTACTAGGCTGCCTTGCCTATTTCTCTGAGCCAACTCCCAAATTACTGAAATTCTCCTTATTAATTTTCCATATTCAGTTGATAACATTTTTCTAGAAAATGCAGGAAAGGAGCATATGGAAAAACCCAAAGTCATATATAAATCATACACACAAACACTGTCTTTTCCGTGTCATGTTTGTGTAGTCCCTAGCACAAAGAGACAAACAAATCAATAATTCCTGTGAGATTATCCAGGGGCATATCAGTTGTGCCATTTTTAGTAGGAAAACAAACGCAAAAAACCACCTGGACAAGCCGGTACTACACACATAAAAACGAATCTGCACATCCAAAAGGAAGCAGGCAGCACATAGTAAAATAAGCCAGGCCAGCTAGAAAAACATCCCTCAGCACCTCCAAAGCATTAATTCTTCTCAATAAATGAAACTCTTAATAAGCCCTTTTTGAAAATGATGGACAACTTAAATGCACTTTGAGAGACATAGGACAGGGGCAGTAATCAAAGCTTCTGCCTCACATACCTGTGAGAGAAATGCTAAAGAAGCAAGGTGACAACACACACGTGTACCAGAGCCTCAGACAACTCTCCTGCAGGTGAGAGGCTGTGTGGGTCCCTTTTCCCACAAAGCAAGGAGCTGTTCCTTAGGCCCATGAGACCTCATCTCCCAGCTGCCATCCCCAGCTCTGCAGGTGTAACACTGCTGTTCCTCTCCCTCAGCAGAATCATCTCATGACTGCTTCAAAGCAGAACACAAAGAGAGGTTCAGATGGTTGGGGTTTTTTTCCCATTGAGGGTGTATGGGATGTAATAGCCTCAACAGAACAGGTTTTCCAATAGTAATGGGACTTGAAGCATCAATCCACCAGAGTTTAACTTTCTTTCAGAGGCAGCACTCCGAAACAAAATCAGCCAAAATGGTGTCCAAATGCTATAAAAAAAAGAGGGAGGCGGCTGTACTTAAGCATCGATTAAATGAGTATATTTTACTCAAGTATCCACAAGATACTTCTGCTAGCCAACATGGGTGGGGGTCCAGCTCCGCTTTTTGTTTTTCAAAGAAGATTCCTGGATTTCTAAGAGAAAAATTATATTGTGTTAAAATTGAGAAAGAACCACTCTTTCCGAGCAAGATTTCTCTCCAGGAAAACATCACAGACAATACCGACACTTCAGCAGACTTTCTCTCTACGGAGAAAGGCCAGCACACAGCGCAAGTTGGCTGACGCCTCTTTCACCTTTATTCAAAAGCCTCCACAACTGCACTGAGATTTGTGACATTCACTGAACACAGGTTACAGTCTGTCTTCTCCCAGGCCTCCACATGGGGCAGTTTCCCTGCACTGCAATGCAGGATAAAAGATAGAGGACACTAACACTATTTTTTTTAAAGTATGTCATGCAAAAAGTTTAGGGAATTTCTTCAGACTTACTCTTTTTATTTTGATTTCATTTGAGAGCCACCATTCACTACTGATTAAAGTAGCTTTTGAAATATAATGGCTTTGGATAAACTTCCAGAAGCACAGGCTGAATTTTTCTTCTGCCTCTTTCTTCAAACCTCTTTGAGCCCTCAGTGTTAATTCAGACACTGGCAGGTAATGCTGTCTTTCAGTCCTGTTATGCAACTTGGCTTCCAACATGTGCAAGAACTTACATGTTTCTCCAGATAGATTTGCTTTCCCAGGCTTCTGCCTTCTCAGAAATGTGAGGTACTTTGTGTAGAGTCATCTCAATTTCCTTTGAAACCCAATTTTTCTAAATACTTAGATTTTTTTCAGAGATAAGAAAAGTCAGTTGTATATTTATCTTGAACTGTCAAACACGCTAAAAAGAGTCTATCTGAGATTCCAGGCACCGTGGCTAAATAGTAAAAATACAGTCAGTCTTATGCAAACAAATGTGTACACACCAGCCGCCTCAAAACCTCGCAGGGCAAAAAACTACTCCTGCCACAGATTCCCCAGAACACAAAACAACCAAGGGCTGGTACAGCCCTTCCCACTCTGAAAACATCAGGCTTTGCTTTTAGTCCCTAAAATATTGGACAATCCAAACCACAGTGTTTTAAGTCACCTTCTTTTTTAGTGTTTCCACACATACACGTACTAAAACTGTTCATTGTTCTGAATCATGACAACACCAAATACAGATTTATCTTTCAATTCTATCTTTAAGTGTCTAATATTAAATCTACAACTTGACAGATTTATATGGATTTATATTTGATATAGATTTTATATAGATTTTTTCCTCCCTAGAAATGGCTATTTGATATCAATCAGTACGCCAAAATATATCTCCTGTCCTTGGTTAGTTTTTCACACCTTGACTAATGCATCAAATTGCCTATATTTTAACAAGGAGATGCTGTATATCTGAGAAACAAAATGGCACCATCCTTAGTAGAAGTTCACATTCTTCAGCCTGCCATCTTTTACCCATTTGAAGGAAATATTTTTTATCACCATGTGTCAATAAAAACTAAGAGCCAATAAAACAGTCTAGCTTGCATTGTGGGGCACTCTTAAACAAAAGCACGTGGATGACATCCAGTTTCTTGCAGGCACAGTGCAGTATAATTCAGTAGAAGGCAAAAGAACCTCATTTACCAGCAATGACTTTTTTCTCTTGTAAAAATCCCCCAAAACTATGGTTTTAGTATGATATTGTTGAAAAACAAACGTTAAAATCACCAGCATTCCTTTAAAAGTGGTGAATGTTTATTAGTTGATTTGCCTCTCTTTTTTGTAATTACCTGTTTGTTTTTACTTTTTGAGATTCTAGGACAGCATCATTTCTACAGAGACTAAATCAGGCAATATTAAGAGCTTTTTGTGATTCATAGGCAAGACATTTTTAAAGCACAAAGCCACGCTATTTTTGCTTGCTGACACAGTCTAGAGCCCAAAGACACATTATTATTCCTTCAGAAAGGCAACAGCTGGATCACAGAATGGTCATTTACTATAACCCCTGTCTCCCCATCAGCCCTTTGCCTGGGGACAAAGGATAATTCCAGGACCAGAGTAATTGAGCTCACTGCACTTGCTATGGCTTCTGCCACCCCTCTGAACAGATGCCAGTCACTTTCAGACAACCTTTAGAAACTATTCTTTCAGCAACCTGCTACACTTCCATTATGTCCTCTAAATAAACAAACAGGAGAAGCCAAGCCAAGGCAGATCAACCAAATTTCCCTTATGCTCAGTCAATCATTCCTTCAGAGAAGCGCACAAGATATGTCAGAAAAGGACAACTTTTCCAAAGCAAAAAAAACAAACGAAGACAATGCCGAGGTAAAGAAAAGGCAACTCTTTCACCCAGTAATTAGTATAAAGGCATTTCCAATGTTCTTCCACTGGTGCCCTCCATCTCACAACCCTCTCCAGAGAGAGGGGCATTGAGAAAGTGTTAGAGTAAAGCCCATTACATGAGACACAGCTCTCAAAAACACAGACAAACCATAGGATGAATAAGGCACTGGAGCCAAAGAATGCAAAAAACCCTTGGAATAAGCAATCTAAAGCCTTAATGAAACAGGAACAAAACAAACTCTTGGAAATTTAACCCAACAGCTGAAATAATCCCGTAATAACATGGTTGCTCTTACCTTTGCCATCTGCGCCTGCACGCCATTTGCTTTGAGAGATGCTACTGCTTTCTGTGCTGCTGCTGGACTGTCAAAATCTACAAAACCATAACCTAAAAAATAAAGAAGCAGAGATTTTCAGTATCATCCATGTGTATGTGCACAGACTAAGATTTTGTTTTTAAAAGAAAGAAACCCTTCTTTTAGATTTTCTCACAGTCTTCCAGTAGCACTGCTGCCAAACCTCTATTTCTCACATCTTTTCCCCTGAACCTAGTAGGGTTTAAGAGAATGTGATGACCTGAAGCTTCCAAGTCCAGAAAGGTGTGCAGCAGAGGAGGAGAGTAGGCTGGTCATTGCCTGTCCTAACAGATAAAAGGTCCCTGGCAGCAGATCATACACACTCAAGGCAGGTCTGGTGCTCTGGAATCCTGCCCCACCTCTTCCATAAGAGGAGGTAGCACTATGGCCCCTCCTGGGATGCAAAGCTAAGCCTGCAATGGCTGGTTTCATGAGAAAATAATGCCCTTTTCCTGTATCTTGAACCCATACAAAGATTAAGCTTCAGCAGAGGAGGGCAGCAAGTCTCTGTGGCAGGCTGGGACCATCTGTGCAAGATCAGGGAGATTAGCCTTCCAGCAGGTGGGACCAATTGAGGAAGAAATTGCAATGTGGGCTCTACAAACAGCTGTGAGGTAGTTCTAGAGGATGGTAAGATAGTAAAGCTGAAGCTTTGGTTAAACCACATCCCTTTCAACTCACTGCTCTGTCTGTTGGAACAAGGGGCAGATCCCTGCCAGAAGCTGCTTCAGGGTATCATCTGAACAGCAGCTTAGTGAGGTTAGATCTTAGGGATTGATAAGGGATAATCATCTGCTTTTAAGTGGCTTTCTTACTTCCAGGATTTGCATTACTTTAGTATATTAGTCAGCCAGTCACTTCCTATCTTCCTCCCTCTTCATTTTTACTTCCTCTAACTAGTAAGATTGGTATGGTTAAGCAAGACCAGTGTTGTTAAGCCCCTATTGGATAAGAAAACTCTTAAAGACATAAAATCGGGCTAGGAGGACAAGGAATGAACTTTTCACAACTTCTAAAGCACTAAGCTGTCTCTGATCTTCAACAGCATTCAAATGTCTTGCTCATAAAGATTTCAACTGAATTAGTAAGATTTCAAAATCTCACCAAGCACCTATTTAGGCAGCTGCATATATTTCCCAATCCATCCAGGGAAAACCCCAACCTACATCTTATTAAGCAATTACAGTGCAGGTAGGTATGTGCTGCTCAGACAAGCTGTGGCCAGGAGCCACATCTTTGGCATCTCCCTGGAAAGCCATATGGATGAAACTGAACTGCCTGAAAGCTTTAATAATATTAGCACAAGCATATTTATAGCATAGCAGCTTCTCTGCAGACATCTCCATTTACTAGGTCAATACACATCATACACGAGGCAACTGCAGATATGATTTCCTGCTGTATCCATTTGTATTTCTTTTGCCAGCCTTTCTTCCTGCTCCTGGGAGGCCTCATTGCCTTCCTTTCTGCACCAGATCTAGGTATAAAAGCGTGTGCCTGTGATCATCTTGCCCCTTCAGTTACAAATATCTCTTTATTATTATTTCAGTATGCCAGCATTACTCAATGCAAGGATTAGTCCAATGGTGAAAGAATTTTGTGTACACAGATGTTTTTTGTTTCTTGCCTTAAATCTCGTTTGCAAAGTTTTAAGAAAACAAAAAGAAAGAAGAAAAAAGAAACAGACAAAATTATTAAAGAAACTGCTGACTTAAAAGAGTGTGAAAGGCACTATTTTGGTAGGAAATTCAAGATACGAACATTTCTGTTCTTTTATTTCCCAAGTTTTTTAATTTTTTTTTGTTTGGGGAAAATTTTTTTGGCTGGGCATTACTACAAATGGAGGGAAATTCTACAACAACTGTACACCGGGACAGCAAATCTAATGAATACCTCCAAGAAGAAGCACATTAGTCTGGTCAGCCTGAGGATGTGCAAGGTGTTTTACCTGCTCAGATTCCCCCATTTGATTTTCCTTTTTACTGCTACTGAGCGTGCCATTTTTAAATCAGCTTGTTCTACATCACATTTTCCATTGCAGTGTTATCCAAGCTCTCTCCTCACTGCAGAGCAGCAGTAATGCTGCTTTGAACCAAAAAACATGCGACAAGAGGCCACTGTCCTCCCTGGATTTCTCTAGTGCCTTTGCCCTTTGGGAGAGCAGCTTCTGGGAGGAAGACAGAGATACAATTAGAAGCATCTTCTATCTTTCTAGTGGAGAGATCCTGACAAGAAGCCAGAGCTGCCAAGTGGGAAATCTGAAATGCCTTGAGAAGTCATGGGATGGCTTGGATCAAACACGGAGCAAATTACTTTTTAGGATAGCTAGGTTCTCCTCTGAGGAGATTAAATTTGTTCTCATTTCTCACCATTTCCATGCCCAACAACTTTGAGGGGAAAGTGCAAAAGTTTTAATACTGGCATTAAAACAAATAATAGAGTTAGATGTTTATATTTAGCATCAGTGTACAGTGCAGACTTCATATATGAAGTAATAGAAAGGAAATTATTTTTAATATGACTTTCTAGACAGCACAGTAAGTATTCACATCAAAGTAAATTTTGCTTGTAAATATAAACCAATGTGTTTATACTCTTGATGTGTAAGAATACTCTGGTTTTGTATTACAGATACCAGATATAACTAACGTAGTAATTTATCAAAGATTAACATCAGTCCATAATTTCTAAACCCATGAATATCTTCTAAGTATTTTTTCAGTGGGCTATATATAGAGATCCTATACCAGAGTTCCAATGAGAGCCTTGAGACAAAACCCCCATATCTTTAGCTGTCCATTATGCATTCTTGTATTACTACTCCCAGTCTCACTGCAAAGCTGCTCTTTTTCCTTCCCTCAAGCTCATTTCCATTCCAAGTATCTTTTTCTGGCCCTCTCCCCTCCTGACACATCTCTCCACCACACACAGAACATCAGGACAAAATCACTCCATGGCTGAAAACCCATCCAAAGAACATCAATCTGCTGCAAGAGAAGCCAAGTTCCCAGGCTGTTTCAGCATTCAAGTATCCTTACAAGAACCCTGCAATGCTATATAACAGAAAACCAGGCATGCTGCCTTTTTGTACAGTTTCCGATCTTCCACGTAGATGTTTATAGCTTATGCTGCTGACCTACACTAACATCTTTCATTTGTTTATAATCTCACTTCATTTTCTGGGTCTCAGGCACTAACAAAGTAGTGCTAGTTTTTCTGTTTGGGTTTTGGGATTTTTGTTTGTTCAGGGTGGTTTTTTTTGTTTTACATAGTTGTCCAAGTAGATCAGGTTTAGTCCTGACAAAATCTGAAGCTGGGTCTTGGAACATCCCCTCCAGTGCTCCCCATAGTGTCAATGAACCCCCAAACTCCCTGCTGAGAGTCCTTCCCTCTTGCCCAGGCTGTGGCTGGAGTGGGTGTAGCCTGTGCTCCCCACCAGCAGAACTGGGCTGCTGTGGTGCTCCTGGCAGGTGCAGTGTGGCTGGGTTTGGCTGCTCCAGCATTCATCCCTAGTCACGTACCTATTCCCTGACTCCTCCTGGGAAAAGGTAGGAAAATGATTGGAATCATCCCTCAGGAAAAATTCAAATCAGGGTCTGCCAATCAGATGCTGCTGCTCTAAGAAAACGTCCACATTTCTTTTTCCTCCTTTAAAAACAAGTGCAAGCCCCACCAGCCCCTCCCTCTGCTAGCCTCAAATTCCACAGCTTTCCCCCCCTGCCCCCACTTCTGCATTTTTATTGTGTGTTCACCGCCTTGTAAACACTCTGGTCAATGGATTATACATTTTTTCCCTTCAGTTTTTGTGCAGAACATCATGACAAGCGAACTCGGTTTCTAAACTGGGACCTTCAGACTCTGCTCACAAGAATCCATCAACACCACAGGAAACCAAAACCAAAACTATTTCCCCTTTTTTCCTGAAGTATCCTGCCATTTTCCTTTAAGAACTCCAAACACAAACAGGGAAAGCTGTGTTATCCCTTGCTGCTTTGAGAGATGGGAATTGAACTTCTTAACTAACACAAGCCCCTCAGCTGAAGTGTACTTACACTGAGGGTGACTTCAGTACTCCAATGCTATAACAAGTATTCCAGGATCCCGAGTGTTTTTCTTGTAGAATGACATATTACTAGTTCATACATGCAAGCATACACACAAAGAAACCCAGGACAAGACTATCTAGATTAATTGCTAAATCTTTCCTTTAAGAAATGCAATGCCTATAATTTTGTACTGGTCTGATGCCATTAGGGCTAAATAATTAAATGTAATGAGTTAAAGTGGTGGGTTTTTTACCTGTGGGGGAAAGAAAACAGCTAAGCATCAGCAAACTCCAGTTTATAGCTAGCTGCAGTAAGTGCTACCCTCATACAATGGCAAACACTAAACATCTCTGTCTCCTATAACCTAAATGGCTGGGGCCTCCGGGTCTCAGTTTCTCAGTTCCATAATTAAGCTTGGCAGCAGGTTCAAATGATTTAAAACTGAATGTCACTATTTCCTCAACAAATCCCTCATCCTTGTTTTTTCTTACTTGTCAGGAGAAGACCAGCAGAACAGCAATTAGTGGTAAGCAGTGCAGTGAAAAAGAACCAAGTATACACTAATTAGGTCACTCGCCAAACACGTTCATTTCATTGGCAGATTTAATCAATGTTTTCCTGAAATGTCTTAAATCTCCTATGCTAATTTAAAGTTTTGTTATTGTTGTTACTTTAAACACAGATGGGATGTCTGGAGATTTTCAATTGCTTTCCGCAAATCCATTTCAAAATAACAACCCCTCATATAGTATATCATCAAAATTTCGGCACAGGTTTTAGGAAATGGCCTCTAATTTTATGCCAACATTTTTGTGCCTGCAAATACCTATGGGTGCAATTTTGTGGATTTAAGTAATTGCAGGTGTGTAGAGCTCTTAAACATCAAACTCTGAATTGCCCTGACTGATCATGTACTTCAGGGTTATGCCAAATAATTTAAGGGACTGCCTGCCACTTGTGGTTCCCACAATTATTGTGAAGTACTGGATGGTGGCACACAGCAAAGCCAAGTTCCCACTGGCACACATGGGCTTTACCCTTCCCCTCCGGAAAGGGACACGTGCAGTGACACGAGTGAGGGCCTTGCTGCCTTTTTGGAGAATTGAGGCAACTCTTCTGCCACTGCTGAAAGTGGCGTTGGTTACTCAAAGTTCACGGAAAGAGAGGTGTCAGGGTATCCTAGAAGCTTGGTCCCAGGTGGTCAGGTGGTATACCAAGGTGATTTTTTGGGATGGAAAACACTCTGTCAGTGGTTGTCATTGCTGACGCCATCGGCAGCGGAGCTGTCACGGCTGCTGAACTAATCCACATCCACACCAGCCCACTCTGCCTTCCTCCCATCCTGACTGCGTGCCTTCAGGTCCTCACAGCACACCCCTCCTTCCTGCTGGTGCTGCCCCCGGAACCAGCTCACCCACAGCCCCAAAACCACCAGTAGGTGTGAAAGGGAAACACGCAGCCAGCCACAGCCCTACACCCATATGATGACCCCGGTGAAGATAAAAGGAAAGAAAAAACAAAGAGCAGAACGAGTGTGGTTTCCCAGAAGAGATGAGTGGAGTGCCTTGGCATGCTGCTGAGCTGGAACACTGCAAAGACAGTAACCTCCGGTGGGGGTGCTGAGAGAGGAAAAGCCTTAACGGATGAGGGAAGATCAGCTGGGGGTGCAGAGGTCTCAGCTTCATCCTGCCACAAAGCCAAACATCACATCTGACCTCTGACCAGGTGCTGCTTTAAATCACTTGAATTCAAGTCAACTAGTACTCTCCATTTTCCAGCTCTCCCCACACACATAAACACAGACAGGAGACCTGACCCATCCATCCAGCCAGGAGACTGGCATGAAGCCTGTGCATTAATTCATCTAGTGTGCCTGGGTAACTAATTTTGTTATATACAAATAAGTACCTAAATATACTGATGGGGAGCTCACACATACTGAGGAGCTCTTCTGGTTCCACTGTTATCAACAAACTTGTTTCATCAAAAGTGTTAATGCTTTGTTTCTTTAAGTTAACATCTTTGAATCCTGCCTGACAGATGGAAAAGGCTGACTGATGGCTGCTCCATGAATCTTGTACTGGGGTTAATGTGGGAGTTTGAGAGACGCTACAGCAAAGGAGGAACTCCAACTCTGACATCTTCCCACCTTGAAGAGTTTGACTTTGTCACAATTACTCCTTTTGACAGCAAGATTTGTGTAAATTTTATATAATATTACATAATAGTGGAGAAATATCTTTTTAAAGATAAACCCAAATTTGCGTATGTGTAATTACAATAATCCCATTATACCTAAACTTTTTTTCTAGGTCTGAGGTACCAGACCACTTGGAACTCTGCTTCGCACTGGGATACAATGTCTTTTTAATCTAAGTTCCCAGTTCTTGTTTCTGATCATCTAGAATTGAATATATCAGATATGAAATCCAGAGCAGCCAAGATAGAGCATATCATACAGGTTGGGTCTTCCAGAGGTGTAGGGGTTGTTTGGACAACAAAGGAGTTATTTTAAGACAGTACTTTCTTTTTTTCATCAATGTTTCTGTGAATGTTACCCAGAGATTGGAAATTGAAAACCACCCCCAAAAGGAGGTGTGCTGAGGGAGAGAAATACCAGCCTTGAGAAGAGGCAGCAGTAAAAATTATTTGATGAACTGAGAAAACATGAAATAAAATATATTTATCACAAATATCTAACTTTATTATATCATCTCCATACATATCTGTACACAGATATGCATGCATTTGAAGACAGCAGCACAAAGTTTTTACACAAACACTAGTAGCTATACACAATTAAGCAAATATATAATAATCATTATAATTTCTCCTTCATGTCTAGATGAAACCACTTGAATTTCATGAAAACCTAAGTTAATTTAAGTTGTAAAGTTCACTTTTGCCCAGCACTTATTTAGAGTGTCTCTTAAAAGACAGTATTCATTCTGACAATAACAAAAAAGTGATTATGCAGTAATTTACTATGCAATTTTCAGACATTGTTTTATGCTCAGATAAAGAATCAAATTAAAGTTGTATAAGCCTTAGAAAATTAGAGTTAGCAAGCAGAGAGGTTGAATCACCCTTGAACACAAAATTACTGAAAGCAGCCTTTTCTTTCATTGCCCAAATTGTGCTAAAATATTCCTAACACTCCAAATGCTCAGAGTAATAGTAAAACAGTCTACACTATTACTATTTTTAAACCTCTACTGTATAAATATGTTCTTGGTGGCTAGAAAGTGGTGAATCATCATCTTTTAATTAAAACAGCTAATATATAGTTAGAAAAATAATTGGAAATGGAGAGTCTTAAATGTAAGAAAGAAAAGATAGTCCCTTCATTTCAGATCATTCCCCAGAGATGAACCTACATTGTTATGTATGCATATATAGCTGATTTTTTTTGCTTGCTTTAGCTTGATATGGAAACACAGTACAAAACTGTCACTTTGATTATGTTCCTGCAGTGATTTCTTTTACCTGTTGCCTTATTTGAATCCCCTTTATAACAAAAGAACTGGAGAAAAACAACACTGTAGGTAACTAACAAACAATTTTTGGACATCTGTTTGCAAATACATTCTTAATTTGAACACTCAATTACTTTGATTTGAACAGAGTGTATATGAATACAGGTTATTATTAACTGCATGAGTAATTAATGCTAATATTTCCATGCAAAACTGAAGTATGGAACCTGTCATGATCTTTTCATATATTTTAAAATGCTACTAAATTGAAACATTTTTGTAATCTCCAATAGGTAAAGTCAACAGTACAAAGAAACCTACAATATCTTGGTATGTGGGAAAGAAGTATTTATACAATAAATACTACGTGTATATGCATATTCATGTCTATTTTTCTTAAAGCTAATGCTTCCAAAAGCAGTCTCTGAAAGAACAAAAGCAGACCTCAAAACTGACAAAAGCTGTGTGTGAAATATGGTTGCAATAACAACAGTGAGGGAGAGAGGGGTAAGAGGCTACAAATTTAGCAAATATACCTTTCGAGAAAATTATATTGCTCTTGATTACCCTCTCTCAACATTTACACTGCATTCCTGGCAATTCAGAATCACAAAAACTGGCAAACTGAAGAAAATTCTAGAAAGAGCATAAACATAGCCATAAAAATCCAGATTTTGCAAATGGCAGAACTCTGTTTGTTTAGTCCTAACAATATGCCAGGTGTTTGAGGCCTTAAAGGTGAGCCTACATGTGAGTGAATACTCACAGGCAACCCTAAATGCAGCACATGACCAGCACAGAGAGACCCAAGACTTCATGAGGACCTCTCAAAGAATGAAAATGTTGGTGAAAAAAACCCAAGAGGGAAATTGAAAAATATTTCCTGGTATTTGCTAAACAGCCTGAACTTGGATTAATCATAAAAGCCAATGATGGAAAATTCATTGTTCAAGTTACTAAATATGGGTTGAATAAAGGAGAACATATTGTAAATCTTGCAGTGGCAGAAAGACAAGAGATAAACACACTTTTCCATATTTAACTTTTGAAGTTAATCTCTCTGCGACTCCTATTGATTCACTGACAAAATCCAAAATAAAGATTAACTCTATTTTTCAATACAAGGATAGATCACATTTACAATTTCCATATAAACCAATGTATGATTTCACATTGAGATTATTTACTACCATAATATTTTTTATCAATATATTAGTCATATAATGTAATCATTAAGATTATTTTCACTAGACTTGTTTAGCATGAGAAATTCATTGTAGCTCTGCAGCTGAGCTAAATTTCACACTTGAAACAGTGATTGAATAAAGCAGAATGTTCTCCTCCCATAAAAGTACTCCAAGAGCAGTGCTTAGTTACATATTTACATAAAAGGTAGGGAAGGATACAATAGCTGCTTCTTTCCTTGACTGAAGAAATACTCCATGACTCAGAAGTAATGATATTTTGCAATACCCAGAACAAAATAGCCAGAACAAAATAGCCAGAACTTGCAGTTTTAGATTTAGATCACCTACTTGGAGATACAGAGTTATGGAATCGATTAATAACTTCACTGAAAAACTTGAGAAGAACCCTCACACCCAAGATTGAAAAAGGGTTCACTTTTTAAACACTATTTTTCATAGCCACTTTCCTCTCATTACAGCAATGTCCAGATGCTGAAGTTTCAAAATACCACTAGAAAGACTATTTTCTTGGTATTTCCAGTCGGCAGGAAACACTGACACTCTCATGAGAAAGTCTGTCCTTCTGAGGTTTCATGCTCAGTTATGCAGACTCCAGAGCTTTACTTAGCTTGGATAATGTTTGGGTAAGATATGAAACCAAACCTCTTGAGATTTGTCCATCACTTATTTTAGAGCTGAGCAACTTGAGTAAAAAACCTGGTGTACAGAAATGGTTTAGAAAAAAAATCATTCAGCCTTTACCTCTGAAAGCTCCCAGTGCCTGTATAAGACAGCCAATTTTCTCTTCTATATACTGGACCTCAGTTTACCCAAAGCTAAGCAAGTTATCCTCCAGCTGTTCACCAAAAGCACATATAACCTAAGAATTGATGAGAATAACTCCAGTGCTCCCACAGACAAGCTAGAAATGAATGTTAATACTGTCATGCGTCTTTCAGGCTTGGTATCTGGCATGGCAATCCAGCAGGCATTTATAGACAGCCAAAAGAGAGAAACAATGGGTGCTTTACTTCCAGTGTGCAGTACCTATGGAAGACAGCAGTGAAATACTGGGAGCAGGGAAATGAAATCTCTCAGCAGTCAACTCTTCCAGCATTCATTTTAAACAATGATACTATTCTAGGAGGCAAAGGAGGATGTTCTGTATCACCCAAGTATCTTTGTCAGAAATGAAATATTCTATTCTCTTCCTCCCAACACTGGATTGCTCAGCAATCTTAACATCAAGTAACTGCAAATACTTGTGAGTAGGAAGAAACAATCTGACAAGAGAAGATGCACTTGGTGATCATACTGTGATTACTGTACTTTATTAAAAATAATTTTCTTTTCAGTATGTTTTGACAAGAAAATAGAAAGCATCTTGTGCAGGCTTCAGGAAATATTAAAATAACCCAAGGTGATGAACATGTTATTATCCAGTCTGTTCCAGGGAGGATGCTCAAGTACTGAAATGGTTTTCATTTCAAATACACATTCATTTTCAAGACACCGCACTTGAGAAATTGGACTGTGTATTTGTCATACAGTAAGCAGTGATAAAGAGCACAGCAATTTATGTTCTTTATGCAAACCACTTGTAATTCAGAAAACAACTATAGTTTCTAAAAGGTATCAAAGAGACAGCACTTTTCCAACAAAGTGAAATGGGTTTTTTTCATGCCAGTTGGCCGATTCTGGCACATCAACCTTTGCTATGATAAACCCTTTGGATAACATGCAAAAAACTCCTATTCCAACCCATCAACACTCATGATGCCTTGGAGCTTTAGACAGAGATGAGCAATACCTTCTGAATATTTCATTATTCTGATACTAAGAAAAGGATCCTGATACTACCATCACCATAATGCTTAAATCCTGATGAACTTTGAGCAAGAGGTTTATGTGCTTTCAAGAAATGACTGGTGGTCACAAGCTGTGCTATGAAGGGGAAGCAGAGCAAAGATGGGAAGTGCAGAGCAGGATAAGCCAGAGCACCCAGGTCAGAACAAAATCCCTGTTAAAGACACTGCGTACATTCAGTGCCCAATGATTTTGGACTTAGACAGTATTTTAGACAATCAGAATTTAAGTATCCTTATCGTTTCATAGCTATACTGCCCAGGGTGTTATTTTTCTTTTGTGGTTAAATACCAGTTGCACCTTCTGAGCTTCGTGTCATACCACATTTATCTGTAGCCTGAGCTTCAAAAATGGTATTATTATGGTAGCCAAAAATGGCTATTAGTTTTCCAGGCTGAGAGAGGGAAAAACAAACCAAAACCAAAGAAGAAATCACATCAGAAAAATCTCTTCTCAAGATCTTCAATATAGTTTTTCAGATTCAAGATAGTTCTACAGTGTAGGAAAGTGGAAGACACACACAGAGTGGGTGAAACACTGGCTTTTAATCAAACTTGAATTTCTGAACTAGCAGAAGTTTCCTATCATTATAAATCACTATTGCTATATACAGGAAAATACTTATCTGTATACTAATACAAGAAAAAGAATAAAGAGAATAATATACTTCAATCTTACGCAAACTTCTTCCTTCCTACCTTGAAATTAAGGTAGCTATTTAGTGTCAGTTTTCATTTAACATCACCTGCTGGTACAGCACATGAGGGTCACAGACCACAAAGGTCCTGTGAGAATGCTATCCAGAGCCCACACTGATGCCACCTGGAAGATGACTGTGAGGCATCAGGAGATGAAATCAGCAGGAGGACAATCTCCTGTGCAAAAATGCCAATATGTAGAAAGCTTCTTGCACACTGAAATTCACATCCACAAGCCTTCACAGAGCTTGTAGAGAAAAAAGCCACAAATATGGGACTGCAAGAGGCATCCTGGATCTTTCTGGAACGTGGGTGATGAAAACCTTACACTAGATGGCTACATGGGCTTACATTAGTGAATTACATAAGTCTTTTAATATTACCCTTTATCTTCTCATATCTTCTCACCTTATACATCCTTGTACCGTATTTGTTGCGTTCACATTTTTGTCTTGGGCATTGACATGATCATCAGATACTTTCCCTATAGATAAACTTCCAACTTTCCATGCAGTTTCTCCTACCTCCTAAATATATGAGTTTACTATTGGATTTGTTCTCTGTTTCTCACAATCCATTCTTCAGGGTCATCTAATTATTTTTCTGTGTAATTCCATAATGCTTCCCAACTTTGTGTAAGAAGCAGGTAGTGAGGGAGGTTTGGCAGCAACATCATTAAAGAAGAAATGGGAAATATGGTATATGCCTTAGAAGTAGAGGGATAGGCAATGTTGCCAATTATGCTGACTGCCATGTCCAATCCGGCATTCAGATATCAAATATTATATCAAATAAACAAAAATCACAACAAGGAGATACATCAGTGGTGACTATCTTCAGTAGCTCTTCCTAAATTTTCAGGCATCCTCTGAACATAAAACCATTTTGTTTAGGGTGTCTGGAGACTCTTAAAGATTTAATTAAAAAGCAAACTCTTGATATATATTGCTAGTGAAAGGCCAAGTATGCAATGGGAGATAACCTTCACCCCATGAAGTCAGTTTAAGGTATGCATTTCATAATATTTTCTATTATTAATAATAGGGGATAAATGCGATGAATGGGGATTTTATGTGATAAAACATTCTTTTTAAAAATCAAAGTGAGGACAATTTAGATACAATCATAATCTGTTATTAATGAGGGATATTTTATTATTAAAAATACCACAATTTTTATAAATTATACAGAAAATTACTGAGAGATGCCCAAGTCTTTAGTAGGATCCCAGTTTGCAGAAAGTGGCTGTGCCTCAGCTTAGTACATCAAATAAACCAAAACGAAAGAGGAAGCAGCGAGGAGTTTTGCTGGGACACACAAACCCAGCAAACATATTTTGTCTAGGAAGCCAAAATGCACTCAGAGGGAGAAAGACATTTGAAATGCCCAGCAGGACATTGAAACACCGTATCAAAGAAATAAAGAACCCACAATCTCAACTTGTTTTTCAGTCTTTCAAGAAATGGTGCTGAATCTCAGACACTTGTGTGCGTAGGTTTTTGGTCACTTGCTCAGCCTACATTCACTATAGCAGGCAAGACAGAACAGGCAAAGGCACTGCAGTGCATCTCTCACGCAGATGCCAAATGTATGTTGGTGTTGTCAATGCAGAGATGTGTAAATGTTTTGAGACTGAATGTCTGCTTCCTGTCAACAGCAAGAATTAGCCAGACAAATATCCGGCAGGCATGGTTGCGCTTTCTTAAGAGTATAAATGTTGTACTACAAAATTTGCAAGCTGCTTGCTTTATCGCTGGCCTGCTGCTCTCAAAGCCATCTTTGTGATGAAATGCAAAGGACAGTAACTTCCCACACCACGACTAGACCTGAAAGCAGTGAGGTGTGTGTAGAGGAAGATGATGAGGTACTAGCTGTCCGGAAAAAATTAACACACAGTTGTTATTCAGGGCTCATGACTAAAACGGTGTCCACAAAAGGCAACCCATCTCATTTCCATTACACAGAGGCAGCAGCCTTGGCAGCAGCTTGCTACCCTTTCTACTATTTATTATATGGTAAAATGCCATTTTGTATTGCTGGGGCAGACATGGGAATCATTCTTCCAGAGGTGACACAGGCAGGTGGTGCATCAATCAAGAGATGGCATATCCATGTGTTTCTGTATATAATGCAATCAGAAGATCCTCTACTGGGTATTGCTATTACACTGAGATGGTATTGTGTTATATGACCCTGAGAGCAGGTATATTTTTCACTGCTAAATGGCAAGGGTGGGCGGTACATGGACCTGCTCATTTTATGTGGCTGGGAAAGGATAAAACAGTCCTTGTGTTCTTAACCCTCAGGGTAGCAGGTGTCTAATTCGAGTAATCATTCTCTAGAGGTTCAGATTCCCTCACATGCCAGGCTTGGAACCTTTGAAGGAAATGGGGATTGTCACTCTCATATCTGGTCACGGGGCACAACAGCCTCCCCTTCCCTAGTGCTCTCTGCTGCACTGCAAAATACCATGAAGTTCCAGCAACAGACAGGGAAGACATTTGGGAAGAAAAAATTTCCTTAGCCTTCCTATAAACCCTACCAATCTGTCCTTTCATTTTACCTCTTTTTTTTTTTTTCTTTTTTTCTCCCCAGATGGCTGGGACAAAATATTGTATGTGAAAAAGAAGTAGCCTTTCTTTGCCTTTATCTAGAAACAAGCAGATGAAGCAGATGAAGAACCTCATGCAAAATACGACAGTGTGACATTATGGGAGGCAGGTTATGGTACTAGGCAGCCTTTCCCTCTCTTAATCTATGCTGCAATTATATCTCTTTGGCATGTCCATTTCAACTTCCAAACAGGGATTTTCTCACTTAAGAAGTCTGAATTTATTGCATCAAGTCATTGCTGTCCCAGATAATGAAAATTAAAATCTCTAAAAATTTGTTTAAAAGTCCAAAAAATCATGTGATTCCAATCCTAATACATACATGTGGCACAAGTGCATTGCATTTGTTTAATGGGCTAACTAACAGAATCGAGCTTCCCTCAGGAAAGTCAACATCTCAGTGTACGTGAGGAAAATTGAGAAAAAGTCAAGTTCCAACTGAAAAATAAACTCCACATTTAATAGCTTAAAATTAAGCCACTGAAGACCAAACATCTGGGCTTTTTGGATATTATCCCAGATGCTGTGTGTAGCACTGAAGCTCTTCATCGTAGTATTCTCTTAAGAATTTGAATAAAATCATTCCCACAATATATGTTCTCTGTGGAACATCACAAAAACATGCATGCATGTTGCAGCAAGATCTTGGGGCAAGGTGTTTTTCACTACATGTGTGGAGATCATGCAGAACCACAGAACTTTAGTTTTCTTTGGGTTCTCCAGGACTTTACACAATGCTATATATACATAATACAATATATATAATACATAATACATAATCACTATTCTTCAGCAGTGGCAAACAACCTATATGGCAAAAAGCAGTGTATTAACACTGTGGTCCTTTCAGGATATTTAGGCCTGTTTCTCAAGTATAAAAAGATCTAAGAGAGCACCACCACTGTGTCACTGTTCCAGTGCTAGTTTGGACAGGCCTACTCAGTACAGCACTGCACAGTTCCGAGATGCTCAGGTGCTTTTGAAAACCCCAGTTCCTGTACAACTTGTTTTGAGATCTCCACCGGCCTCACCTTCCAGTCAGTACCAGCCATGCTTGGATGCAGCCTGGATTTACTGGGACTGCTGCTCAAAATTGTGCAGCTGGTTCTGGGCAGAAGGTCGGATTGCTCAGTGCATACATTTAAACTTCTGAGAAAGAGAGTATGGAACATGGCCACTGGAAAGCAACTGAACCAGCACAACATTTCATAAGCCAGAGGCACAGGGATTATAACTACAGCCAAACTACACAGTGTAAGAGAGCCACACAAAAGACAAAAAGCATTGGATAAGGCTGGAAACAGAATTAGCTTTAATAGACAATGCCTCCCTAGAGCTTTTATGCTCACGGCCAAGCAAAACGGTTCTGCACAGGAAGACAAGAACTGCAGACTTCTGGCATGTGTCTTGAGACATAAACAGTATGAGAGACTTGTTCCCATAGCAGAACAAAGAGGTGAAGTAGACCCCCTTGAAACAAACAATTCCTGGCCATCATACCAGCCAAACAAGCACAAATAAAATTAAGTGTTTCATTTAAGTTTTCCCTTTTTTTTACATGTATAAAATAAAGTAGAAAATAATATTTTTAAGAGTTGATAGCTTTTTCTTTTTTTTTTTAATTGACCTCCTCTACTTCCTCTAGCAAATCACACACAATCATATTCTCCTGGTTTTGTAGAGAGACATCAGTAGTAGAAAGCTGTGTGGTAGGCTGTACTTTTTGTTTCTTTTTTTCCCAAACTGCCTTGCCCATTTTCTTTCCAGCCCTGAGATGATCCTTCCTATTCTTCACTTTCCAGCTCCTCCTCTCCCTACTCCTCTAAGGTGACTTAAAAAGAGAAAGACTCACACATAGTCTAGGCAGATAACTTGATTAATGACTTTTCCACTCCTGTAAGTCATTTCAAAGGAATCATTCTACCCAGGGATGACAACAGGGAAGATGTTTCTGTAGAACCCTGTATGCTTCCAGCAAATACATAAAATACATAAGCATACCAATGGAGACAAGGAAAGCGTGAAGACCTCATGCTCTGGCAATGCAATTCCTTTCATTTCCTGTTTGTTTGCTTTTTCTCCCCACATTTTATGTTTTTCCCATACTTCCTGCTATGTTTCAAACAGATCTTTCTTTTACTGTGTTTTACGTGTTTATGTCATTTTCTTCCATAATCCCCTCTTCCAACCCTCAATTTCCTTTATCTGCTAATTTCAGCAATAAAGATGGAAAGCTAGGAAGACTTTTTTTAAAAAGGTGAAAAATAAGCAGACAGGTCTGTTTGGAAATTATAGTGCTACAAATGAACCAATTAGGAAAAAAATAAGGAGAAAACTAACCCAAGTCTTTGCTTTGAATTTAAGCTTCGCTCAGNAAAAAAAAAAAAAAAAAAAGTTCGTGTCCAATATGTTTCTCTACTCACTGATTTTATCCAAAATGTGGAGTAAACTTGCCAAAATATCATGAGAGTCTTGCTACTAATGAGACTTTTAGACAGAGAAAATGCCAGAGTTTTTAGATAAATCAGAAACAGAAAGTACTGAATACTTCATCGGAAAATTCCTCTGAGGAAAGAGTCCAGCCCTGTATCTCAGGCAAGACCTTGATACATGTACAGCCCATAAAGCGCTGTATGGACATTTTTAATGCTCCAACATGGTAACCAGCTTTGTAAGATTCGGAATAGCTGCCTCAGGAGGGGCTTTGTTATCAACACCCCAAAACATGAAGGACAGCTTGATCCCAGCTGAAGGGCCAAGGGCACAGACTGAAGAAACTGAAACCTTATCTTAGTGGATGCTGCAGTTTGGGGTTGCAACACATTTCTAGGGCAGTTTGAGAAAGCCAATACTCTGTTGTTGTCACAGTCTTTGGTTGCCCGCTGCAACAATTCCATGCTGCAACTTGCTTCACAGACACTTGCTTCTGTCCTATAAACACAGCTAAAAAAACATTCAAGATGGACTTGGGGTCTTGGAAAGTTCCCAAGCACACTTAAAATAACTATTTTTTTAGAAGATTATTATTTGGCTTCTCAAAGTATGGTTGCTACAGGAGAAAACTTGTTCACCAGAGCACAACTGAAGATAGCTCAGCTTCCCAACCTCAGTTTTGCCCTGCTTCAGGTAACTTTGACTAATTTAGGAGGACAGGAACCCCAGGTTCTCATGTCAGAGAAAATGGAGAGTACCTCCTTTGTAGAAGCACCAAAGCTTGATTCATTTTCTGAACCACCTCTGAAGGAGCTTCTCTCTGTAGGGTATATACAGAGTCTAAGGAAACCAGTTTTTAAACTGATTTGTGTTTGTTTCCAAAACTGGGCAGGATGAACATTTCCTTCCAGAAGTGTCACTATTCAGCCTTTATCAAGCTTACAGTGTGGGGTGAGATCTTGCCAGCTCATGGCATGTGCCAAAGGGAGAAAAAGGAAGGGAAAGGAGGACGAGACTCTCATGCTGAGAGAGATTGTACATAGAGGAAGGGACAGGGCAGCAAGGCACTCATGCAAGGCACAGCATAGGTGGATAAGGAAATTAAAAAAAAATCGGGCTTACTTGCACATTGGATTTTAGTTCTAATAAATAAAAACTAGGGCAATGCACCCATTTTTATCACAAGGCTCCACTAATGAGAACACTGTTAATGAGAACACAGCATGGACAAAAGCTTTTCTCAAAGCTCGTTCATTCAACACCAAACACTTCCCAGTCAAAATCCAGAAAGACTTCCTAATAGGGATTAGCTCATTTTCATTGTGAGCCTTTGGAACAAAAATACCAAGTGTTTGGTCAGGAAAAATAATTTGGGCCAAATATTGTTCTCATTTGCTCTTGGTCTTTCTTTCCCTCCCCTCTCTGTTCTCTCCCAGTGATGATGAAGGGTAGGACTGTCACCACTACTTCTTCCTGTTAGCACATAGGAAAGACTCAGGCAAAAGGCTCTTGCTCGATTCCATTCATTGCAGCTGGCTCATGCAGGCAAACCACAGTGAGCTGATACAATGAAAAGCAAGTTTTAGCTGGAAGCATGATTTTTTTTTTTTGCCTTGAATTGTTCTGCTCTTCTATATCATTTTAAAGCAACGTATATTTTAAGGATTTGAATTAATTAAAACCAATGAATCCTTTCTTCTTTAATCCTTTTTCCTCACAAAGTGGGCAGAGCATAAAAGCATGCATATTATTTTATGTATGCATAGTAACTTTTAAATAAAAATAAGGGGTCAAGTGTTCAGTTGGTGTTATTTACCATATTGACAACATACTCCCACCAAGTATTTGTACTATCAATCAAATCCAAATGCAGATTGATAGAGACATATCAAGGAACAAACACTCACTGCATAGACACTATAATAATTCTCTGATTATGGGTGATGCCAAACAGATTAAATAGCCAGTGGAAACAACTTCTTTTACGAAGCTGGCTCAATTTAATGAGCATTTCACTCACCCTCAATGAGATTCTCTTTGAAATAAAAAATGCAAAAAATCAAGTGTTACAGATTCTGATGCTCTTTTGCTTAACTGAAAGTGGGAGAAAGCATTACGGATTTCAGGTACATCTGCCGAAGTTTGTCATTGCCATGGGAGATCAAAGCATTTTTCTTAATCTCTTCTTAACTAAAACAATTTAAGCCCATTTTCATTGTTACTTCCCCAGGCTGTACCTTTCAAGGACGTTCCACTGTTTTTAATCTAAAATACAATAACCTGCCTCATACACTACACACATAAATTTCTAAATCTCTCTGTGCCAGGGAAGGGCAGTAAATTGAGAAAAGGACAATGACTGTAACTCCACGTGTGCAAAGCCTGTTTCCTAGCAGGGGATCAATAACAGCTGACTGCATTACGGTCACAGAGAAACCAGCACCAGGTTTGCTGGTTTGCTGCTGGAGGTCACTACTGCCCTCAGTGCAACTGAGCCTGCCGGTATTTATACATGCCCAGGGTAGAAGTGTGCAAAGATCTCTGAAAGAGCTCTGAACAAGGCAGCCTGGTTGCTGGAAGGAATATAGCTGCAGGAGCCAGGGAAACTGGTCAGTGCAGACCCAGCTTATCACAGCAAGTGCCCCACAAATATTTCCACTCCTCTCACTGCCTAAGAAGGAATTTTTTTTTAATTCTTTTGGCCCCACTCACATCATAACTTTACCAGCTACATCCATCTTCTTAGCAAAAATAGTAATGCCAGAAGTCTTTAAAGTATAAGTCTTATGGCTGAGGGAGCTGGGGTTGTTTGGCCTGGAGCAAAGGGGAAGGCTCAGGGAAGAGAGAGGTCAATGTTGGTCTCTGATGAAATTACAAGAGATAGGACAAGAGGAAATGGCTTCAGGTTGCACGAGGAGAGGTTTTGACTGGATATTAGGAAGATTTCCCTCACTGAAAGGGTTGTCAAACACTGGAATGGGCTGCCCAGGGAAGTAGTTAAGTTGCCATCCCTGGAAGTATTTAAAAGATCTGCAGATGTGACACATGGGGACACAGTTTAGTAATGGACTTGGAAGTGCTGTGTTAATGGTTGGATTCAATGATCTTAAAGGTCTTTTCCAACCTAAATGATTCTGGGGTTCTATTTCTACCTCAGCTTCATTTTTTGGGAAGTTATTCTTTCTTCTCAGATGGGATGAGTTGGTCCAGCTCAAGGGGCTACAATCCAAAGGGTGAAATGAAAGATACAGTTATCAGTGATTGCCCTAGGTCACCAAAGAGGAAATGTTACCTTATTTTATCTCCCTTTCTGTTTATCAGTTGAGCTTATCCTTTTTATTTCCTTCACTATACCAATGCTAAAGTCTGCAGACCTTCCTATAACTTAACCTCTTGCTGTCTCAATTTCTTTTTCTGTAAAATGGGAGTAATATATTTATATTTGCCTTTGAGCAACTAGACTAAATAATCCAATTAACCAGTTATCATGCATTTGCAAAGCACTGTAAGCTTCTCAGATGCAAGGCATTACAGTAACACAAAGTTTTGCTGTCATTGTTGTAAAAATAATCAAAATTCAGGGGGAAAGGGAAGATGCCAGCTGGCAGATTGAGTATCCAGTCTCACTTATTGGCAGCAGGACCACTGCTGATTATGCAGGCTTGTGCTTCCAGTCTTCAACTGGTTAAATAGCTGTTGTCAGCTTATTTTACAGAAAGCTCCTTGTGGCTCAAAATACTCTCTGATCAGCTTCTTTTCATGGATCCAAGATTCCCAAAAGCAGAAGTTCTTAATCACATGCTTAGTGTAAAACCAGCATTTAGCTGCTCTGGTTAATCAGACTCAAAATAAAAAACATCCTCAATACAAGAAAAGAGGTCTTTTCCTCACAAAAATACACATATGTTAAAGTACTCATAGCCAAACATCCTCATGATTAAACTCATCTCTAAACCTCACATTTGCACATAGTTTGTTTCAGCTAAGCATATGCATATACATACATACAAACATATATTTACATATCACATACATTTAATTTAAATAAATCTTTTCCTTGGGGCTTGTGTCTTGATGCTGCAGAAAGACTGTACGACTCTACTAGGCTTTCACTCCTATTCATGACACCTGAATTATGCAGATCTAAGAGGTAGATTCCAATTTAAAAGGACCTTTGTGGCTGTGTATGAGAAGTTATACTAGTCAGGAACACAGAAAGACGGATGTGTGGCACAGAGCATACCATGCGTAACAGACCCTACACTGGCAAGCATGGACTTTTGTTGAAAGCTGAAAAGTAACAAAATCTCTGAGGAAGTACAACTATTTTTGAAATAGAAGTTTGGAACATTTGGACCATGGCTGCATCAGGAAACAGGAAAAAAAAAAGATTTGGAAAGGAGGCAGCAAACAGAATCTTATCCTCGAGCCTGGAATAAGCAATAGTTAATATTAAGAATCAGACAGAAAGCCACTGAAAAACAAAAATAAAAACACAATTTACTCAAAGAGAGAAGACGGTTACCACTCACAGGAAACACCATTAATTAGGACTTCTAAGAGATTTCTCATCTTGTAGGAATTTATTAACAACTGATTCCTCCAAGGTAAGTTTCAAAACACATGAAAATAATAATTATATAATGTTACAACTAGAAGACAACTATGATGATAAAATCAAAGATTAAACCTGCAATGTTTTTATTGGCAAATTCCCACAAGTTAGAATGGGAAACTTCAGCATAATGTAACTATTGACATACCACAATTTTGTCTATATGACAACTGAAAGACAATACAGCAGCTACAGATGCAAAGAGTTTACGGGCAGGCTCGTCTAAAATCCTGCATAAGTGAGGATATCAGCACCAGAAACAGAACAAAAGCCAAATGTTCATTTCTCCAAAACACGTCCTCAAAGAAAAAGGCGGAAAAAGAGTATGTAAATCAAAGGTGATCTAAATGATCATTCATTGCTGGTGACAGGCAAAATAGATGACCCATTTTAGCATACCTAAGGGAAGAGCAGACTGGATTTTAGAGTCCAGAAGATCGTGTGCCTACCAGATTTTCACCTTCAGAACAGTTACTGAGAAGCACATCAAGTGGCAAAACAAGCTCATTAACCTAATCAGGTTTTGATGGCATCTGACAGTATCCATCACTGCTCACATAAACACTAACAGAGGCATCTGAAGGTTGATCAGAAGCAAAACAGACCTTCGTTGTGGAAGACACAAGGGACAACATAAACTATTTGTTTTAAAGGTCTTGAAAGGCAACATGAAAACAGTCCCCTTACATTTCACCCTATCCCAGTAGTAGCCACCTTCCAGCCCATCCCAACACGTTGTTGGCCACAGCCCCAAAAAACGTAAATTCCCAGGGCTCTGCCATGTGAACATACACAGTGGGGTCACTGCCAGTATAGGTTCAGGCTAATGTTTATTTTGCCCACTTTTAGCAACTTGGCATCTTAATATGCCATGGATTCCTACTAAAAATAATGACAAGCCATAACAGGAGCTATCAAAGTGAAGCAATAAAATAAAGACAGGGTAGCAAAATGTTTTTTTGTCTTCTGCAGAATGCTGACACATTTTGATATGAAGAATGGATAAATGGATACTATCTAAAATCACTGTACGCTTTTAGCAAGAAAGTAAGGTTTGGCATTTAATGCCAAAATAGCAGTCACAGTTCAGCTATCACACAGGCATGCCTCAGAAATTCATACACAGTAATGATAACCCAAACAAGATGCTGCTAATAATAAGTTGACAAAAACACAAATCACAAATGAATTTGTAAAGCAAAGAAACAGAAAACATGACAGAATTCATATATATTGACACTGGCATGAACGTTAAGAGGGCTATTCACAAGGACCTATCAGCAAACTCTTAAGCACTTACTCATTCAAAGAAAACGAAAATCTGGTCATCAAAACCAACATTTAAGATGGCAACACATGAACTCCTCACCTTAACAAATTTTTATAAAAAATACCCTTGAAAGATAGATTTTTTTTTGTAATTGTCTCTGTAATTTATCTTAAACTTATTAAGCTTATTTAAGCTTATCTAAAAGTCAAACTCAGGAGTTTATTTTCATAATCATTTGTGACTTTGTTGGTGATCTTTTTTAGTGTTTGGGTTTAGCAAAAGATGAGGTTTGAGGAACTGGAATAAAGAAACCTAAGCACGTAATGCTACCTCTTGGAGTGCTATTTTAATACACGACAAGAAATAGGATACTGTCATAAACATTGATTATTTGCATTATAGCGTGGAAGAAAGGCTTGCACTAAGCTTGGGCCTCACATTGCAAAGCCTCGTAGAAAGCAAAAGGGGAGATGTATTTCATGTCTCAATGAACTATGGATAAAATATGCATGACAATTTCAGCTTGGGAGGCCCAGAAAGGTTATTTATTTTTCCTGTCTGGGAAAGAATTATTTGTTTGTTTAATTGTACTGTGTCTTTTAATAAGGAATGTTAAGGAATCTTCTGTTGACAGGCAAAACAATACAGCCCAAACCATTTCAGCAAGCATGCCTATTATTCACTGGATAGTATTATGCATATGACATGCACTGTATTTGCTGCAAACAGGAGAAACATTTGCTGTTTTGCTCAGCTGAACAGAGAACAGCTTCTCACCTATGCTTTATCTATTTTTTCAAATATTAAATATTACATCACTGTGAAATAAATTAATTGACCTGTGCTGTGAATAAATAAATTACAAAATTTAATATGCTGCTTTGAATTTGCAGCTCATTTCTGCAAGACGGTTTTGCAGTAGCTCTAACATATGAGTTAAGTAAGCCTTTCTGACAGGTGTAAAAGCCTTTCATACCACTTGCAAGGTTATGCTAGCGAAATATGACAGAAAACGTGGACTAGTCACAATATCATATGTTCCGTATCAGCAAATATCATAACAGAAAGGCTCACTACACCAAATAAAATGTACTGTGTGGTAAAACAATGGGTGTGCAGAAATAATGACATAACAGAACAGGCAGGAGCTGAGGCCCTAGTTTGGAAGGTTGCTTTGCCATATTATTAACCCAAATGAGACCTCATTATCTGGGAAAAATAAAATAATGACCTTATCCATCAGGAGCATAACACTATGCTTGGCTAAGGAGAGAGGAAGCAACATTTATTTATTTGCTTTCTTAGAGCTAAAAAGACTCAGACAAGATATTGGTACTTTCCATATGTGTTGCCTTCCTCTGCCATCCTGTTGCATGCACTTTCTCAAAGGGACTTTACCGATCTCCACTTTCACTCTACTTTCCAGATGTTTTATATTTGAGGAAGTGTCATAAATCACTGCTGAAGCAGGAGACACTGGTGGCTTTCACCCACACAGTGCTCCAAATATGAGTTTTGCCTAATTAGTAGCTCACGCCCACCCCTTGGCTAACGTGCCTATGCCTGGCTCATCCGGGCGATGCTCTGCATACTTCCCAAAGAACATTTTAATGGCCTTGCCAGGGCATGGTTTTGGTTGTTACCAAATCTGCACGACTCCACTGAGCGCCTCCATTCAGAAGGATGGTTAATGCTGGAAATGAACTATTTCTCTATCATAAGACTGAACAGCTGATGAGCCAAACACCATCTAACTACTCACTTGTGATCTGTGATGTTGCAAAGAGCTCTATCCTGGAAAAAAAGAGGCTATGTGGAACTGCAAGCTGGACTTCAATCAGAGTCTCTGTGCTACGAGGCCAACACTTCATCTGGTATGTGATCCAGAAATTTCTGCAGAAGGCTTATGTGAATTACACACTGCCTTATGTTGAGAGTCAGGCAGTTAAGACATACTGCTCTAAACATCCTTGTCCACATGAACTTCAACCACTATTTACTAGCATTCAAGGGAAAAAAATAAATAAAAATGACATTAACACTGATTTAATGCTTCAATTTTTTTCACTAGGGGGACAGCTGTTTATACCAGTCTGCCTTACGTCTGTGAAAGAGCACAGTTTATCAGGACAGATGAGGGCTGGCAGGGAGCAGAACTGAAAACCAGGTGGTTAAGGCTCCTCAAACCTAGACTGACACAAACAAAATAGATTTTTTTACTGTCTCCCTTAAAAAAACCAACAACAACAAAAATCCAACAAAACCAAAAATAACCACCAATCCCAGGGGTCTTCAGAGAAAAAAAACGTGAACAAGTGAGGTATCAACAAACAAAAAACCAACCGGGATAAATAAACTAGGGATTAATTGTTTTCCTCTACAACCATCAACAAAGTCTATCTACTAGCATCTATTTCTAGAACTTCCAAATTCAAATTACATCTAATGAGTTTACAGTACAATTTTTAAAGGGTCTCGCCTGAGTCATAAAGACTGAAGCAACCATTAAGCCCCATTTGTTAACAGCTATGATAAGTACACTGTCATTACGCTCGCTGTAGGACACTGTGCTACACAAAGGACTAATGTTATTGCACCAGACCAGAAGCACTTTAAAGTCATCTTGTGCAACTAGTAAGACAGGCAAAACACATTTTCTGATCACAAAAAGCATTCTTGAAATTGCCAAAAATCATACATTAGCATAAACTATACATGTAAAATATTATGTTACTTTACCTTTTAAATAGATTGCATTAGCCTGCCAAGTTTAGCTTTGCGCTTTCATAACAATGGTTATCAAAACATTAGTGTTGTGTTTACATTTGTGTTTGGGTTTGATGACAGTTTTTCTCTCGTATGCCCTTTAAATTATTTTCATTTGAGGCAGCAAATTTGTCCCCCTCTTTCTTAGCAATAGTAATAACAAGTTTTTCTTTTTATAACTGTTCATTGAGTCTAGACAACGACATGTAGTGTCAGCCCATAGCAAAAGTGACGAAAACTGGATCTCTGCTTGGATAATCAGAGCTTATCTACTTGCAACTAAATTGTCACCACACTGAAGATTTGAAATTGAAATCTACTGACCACACTGTGGTCTTAATGTATATCCGAACAACACTGAGGATATTAGAGATTATTCTAATTTACAGTGATGCAGCTAATATTGATTTTGAGGGCTTCTGTCTTCAGTTCTAGAAAACCAGGCTTTTAGTAATGCACATCTGAGATATTAGAAAAACTAGCTTTATCTCAGTCCTAAGGACATCTTTATCTTTCTACTTATTTAAAGAAAATTAAATGGAGCAATGGCACATCAGAGAATCTTGTGGCCATGATATGTCAGGGTAGAAGTCCACAGGAGACCTTTGATAGCTCTTCTGTATCAGAAAGGAGGTGTCTCTGACAGTGTTGCCATGAGGTACTGCAGAAGTAACACTTTTGAGAAGACTGGTGGAATGGATAACAACTGCTATGCTACCATACACTCATTCCAAGAAATTATGTTGCATTCATACAGACTGTGCATGGCTAAGTGTCTGTTTCCCTTCAACATTTCATCCAAAATATTCTCAGAAAGCCTAATGACTTAGCTCCAAAGAAAGCAGAGGCATTATAAAATATGCAGTGGTTTATTGAGACAGATCAATCACAATACATCATTCCATTTTGCACAGAAGAATGTGAAAGGCAACTTAGAATTAAATGAAGAAAATCAAGTCTCTGGAATCCCAAGTTAACGATCCACTTTTATACAACTTTAACTATGATACTGTGATGTTTTCTACACATAAAAGGGAAGAATTAGCACACTTTTTACATAGACTCAGAGGAGGGAGGGAGGGAGGCTTGGTTAAATCTGCATGTTGAAGGTAGCCTTGGTAATCCACAGAGGGAATTATCGTGCCATTCATTCATACACTTTAGAATAAAGAAGGTATCACTACAGGGAAAGAGTCCTTGTCCTCTCTTCCTTATAAGTCACTTTATCATTACCATTTTCTGAAAGAATTATTTATAAAAGATTCTCTACAGATATTCATTTGGGGGCATATGCCTAAAGAGATAAGCACTTAATATAACAAACATCTTAATTTAGAGTTAACATTTGGCAGCATGCTCCTCTTAATGTTTGTCTGGTAACTACCAAAATGACTCTGTTTAGAGGGACTTTTATCTGAGGGATGAGGATGGGAGGTACAAAACATCTAGTGGCAGAGGAATGTTTTAATCCTCTTATCAGTCATAAACCCTATGTCTTATAGTGTTTATACTACATACTGTAGCTATTTAATTTCTAAATCAAAGGCTTTCCCACATCTTCCTATGACCTCTTCCTAGATACTCCTGCCTGCAAGGTTTCAACTTCTACTTCCCGCACAGAAGTCAATAGCTTGTAATGCCCCATAGTTTCAGCTGTGTTCTGGTCATCAATTCATGTCTAAAAGTTGGATGCTTATTTCTTTTAATTGAATTTAACTTCTAGGCCAGACTAGTGCACTTCTTACTGCTCTAATTCCTTCTAGTCTTATACTCACTGCCAGTATAAACTATGCTGAACTACTCTAAGCTTTCGTCTGACCAAGTGCAGCCTGTGAGCAGTCCTGGACAGAGGCGTGTTCACTCTCCTGGGCTATGTAATCCAACACTTTGACTCTCCAAGGCATTAATAATTTTTTTGCAGCTTGTTCCTTAGGCAGATACAACTACTACAGGCTCAACAGCAGAATGGGCTGGTAAATTGCCAAACAAATATTTCTCCTCTGAAAAAATACCCCAATCCATCTAAATTAACACAAAACAATATTGTGGTTTCCACAGAACTTTCACCTCCACATTGTAATTTCTTCTTAAAGTTGTGGCAGAACTAAGGGAGGTGGAGCAGCCTGAGGGTCAGGACACCCTCAGTGGGGATGGAAAAGGTCAGGCTGGGTGCTGATTCAGATCCAGAGCTCCAGCTTGAGCTTTTAAACCCTCAGCCAGCTGTCTGGATGAGGTGTTTCTTTCTGTAGTTACGACACTGTTAGCAATGCCAAACTAGGGACAGAAGAAATGCAGGTATAGATAAAATACCCTTTACTAGACCAAGAGATAGTTGGAAAACACACCTTTGTACACAAACTTTTCTTCAGATTTTTAAAAGCAGCACAATGTTTCTTTCCCCCTTTTTTCTCCACTGCCTCCATTTTATAAAACCTTGGGTTCACCCCAATCCAAGGTACATCAAGAAATTCTCAAAAAGACTTAACAGATGGGAAACCCATTTTTTGCCCTGTTTCATCCAAGAGCATTGGATGCAGCTGACAGAAAATTGGACCTCGAAGGGAAAAAAACCCTACTGAAACAGCACTCCAAAAGGACATAGGAAAGTACTAGAGAAAAGCTGAATTCAAACTTTAAATAATTTACAGAAGTGTTGTTCCAGCTGACACTGCTTGCTTATACGCAACTTCCAAAGATAAAATAACTGGTAAAAAAAGAGAATATTTGGATTTAAAAAAAGTTGCAGAAACGCGAGGGGTTGAATTTGAGGGCCTTCTGCTCATGATGGATATCTGTAACAACACCTACTTACAACGGAAATATTTAAAGACAAGAACATTTATGTTTGGGAATGGTCCACATTTTTGGCTTTTTAATGATAGCCAAGAAAATAGTTATTTCATTAGTTCAAACTCTGTATTGACACATCAGCTTTGTTACCCAACCAGTAAAAACAAAACTCAGCTGAGCTGTGCAGATGTTTCGAACTGGCCCAAAAGGCCAACCAATGTGATCAACATCCCATCACCTTAAAGTTGTCTCCCTGAGCATTCAAGCACACATCTGTACTGCATATTTCTTCTTTCATCAACGACATCCAATAAAAAACAACTAATTTCACACACTTGCCAGTGGACTCTTCAAATTTCACTTAAGTTGAAAAGAAAACAGATTGTTCTTTAAAAAACACAGCTATTTAATATATCATTGCTGTTTGGACCTGGAAGCTGGGCATCTACAGAATCACTAAAACCAGGGAATAAAAATATATTTTAAAACAGTATATTGATTTTTATTTCTTCTTTTTTTCAGGGCATGTGGAATTTTCCCTGGGTATAATTCAACTGGTCTTGTCAAAGAAACGTTCTCTTTGTGTGTGCAAATTGAATATTTATCCTTACAGCCATTTGGGAGGCAGCAGCTTTGTGATCTTGGCGCCCCTCGTGCCACTACAGTGAGTATGCTTTCCTCATCCATTTCATACCAGCCTTTCAATAGTGTGACCACTGGGGCCAAGCTAAGGGCTATCTCTTAACCACATTCACTTCTGATATCATTGTGTTTCCTTTGTAGTCCTACAAAAAGGACAAATATATCGAAGAAGCCCTCTAAAACTCAAACTCTGAAAAGACCCTCTGCATTCTCAGTTTGCAGTCACCGCTGGTGCCCACTGATCTTGCCCAAAGACAAGAAAAAGTTTCCAGCGAACACATATATTGTCTTCTTTTGCATTCCATTTCACAACCCAATCCCCTGGTATTTTTAGGACAATTTGGTTCTTTTTGTTATATGTGATCTATAACTTTACAGACCAAGATTTAGGTTGCACAGGGATTCTCAAGCACCTAAAACCTCAGAAGCTGAGGGAAAAAATGGACTAATGGAGGCGAATTTGTCTGGCTGCCCATGCCAAAACCATAAAGATGACATAAAAATCAGAGCCATAAATGCATGGACAGGTGGTCTGCTCCAAAAAAAGATGGTTTTTGAGTCCTCAAATCTCGGAGAGTGATCATTATCCATATATATTAAGCTCAGCTATTTATTGATATAAAATATTTTATGAAGGGAAAAGTATTTTGTAACAAATACCAACAAAAAAAAGAGAGATTTAAAAAAAGGTAAAAATTAATGGCATTTTAATTTTCTATGTTTAATAATGTTTGTTCCCATAAGTATAAAGCATTAGTTCTTTCCCTTAACGATAATTTCATAGATATATTAAAAATACAACAATACCAGGAATGCATAGGGGGGGAAAATGCTTGCAATAAATTAAATTATATTGATAAACGATCAGAGCAACTAATGGCATTTTACAATTAGAAACCTGATCGGCATTCTTTTCCCTTAATTTTTAAAGTGTTTAATATTAGTAACTATGATTTCCTGCGCAGTTTTTTATTTTTAAATGTTTAATTAACCCCATAATTTCTCCTCATCCTCCAGCCATTGGAGGCAGCTATGTTGGCAATGGAAAATTATCTACAAACACTAAAATGTTTAAGATTGGAAAAACAATGTGGAAGCTCGGTTGGCTGTGGGAGCCAACCTAATATGGAGTCCCTCAGTAAGGCAGATACAGAAATGGGGAATGAGAGAGAGGCACATGCTAGGACTCACAACCTACTTCTGTGTTTCTCTGAGCCAGCTTCCTATTAAAACCTCACAAAATCATGCTCCTTCCTACAGAACTTTACCTGGATGTATCCTCAAAAATTATTGAAAAATCTAAGCTTTCAATCACTGAAATCCCACACACAAATACATAAAAAGCTCTTCAAGATTTCTGGGACCTGAATTTATCTTTATTCAGCAGATTGAGATCTTGGCATGGAAAATGCTGGGTTAATTCCTCTCACCTCTATAAACAGGCATTTATGTCCCATGCCCTGTCATGTTCACTCCAACAGCAGTGCCACCACGCCACTGCTATCAGCAGGCTGTGACACAAGGCTGCTCTCCAGAAGCGGGGTTTGGATGTTCAGCTTTATCTTCCTTCTCTTCATTTAATCCTGTAAACCTTCATCTTAGTCTCCTGAATCATCCTCCAGACTGGGTAGTTATGGAATCTCCTGCCCATATCAATCACCAGTAGCTCAGGACAGCAGTAAAATACCGGTGTGCCAGGAGAATGGTGCACACAGGACTAACTAAGCAGAGAGGTTTTCACTACAATACATTTCCTCCCTGCCATAAGCACTAAAAAGCATGGCAAAGCCTGTAATGCTCATAGGGAGTAGCAGTGACTTTTACTAGCCCAGATCACATGGCTGGAAGAGAAAAGCTTTGGGGCACCAATGACTTTTTCAGGGCTACTTATATGATCACTGCACTACTGCAGCTGCAGCTATATATTTATTTCTATGAGAAATTATTATGCATATTCCTACATGCACATATTAATACATGCATGTAGCAGAGGAAAAGAGTTAGACAACGAGATTTTACAGATAACATTATGAACAGATCATACTATGGGCTTTGCATTAAAGGACATGTCCAAATACAGTTCTTTCCTCCAGCTACTGAATGCCATGCTTAGGTTGGACATATTGCAACAGAGCTGTAGCAACTGTATTAAAATTATATTCTGACAAGTAATAGTATGTTTTCACGAGGCTTTACACATGATCAGAGATTCAACACTGCCATTAAGGAGAACAGTCAGCCAGTAAATATCTTGTGCTGTTCTTCCCTGGCAGGAGTGTAATTACACCCCAGCATACCAAACTGCTCTATCTCGTCCTTGCAACCTTTGTCCTTTAGCAAACCCACAAAGGGGAAAAACAAAATAAAAAAGCTGGCATTCTTGCTCCAAGAGCATCACATACTACTTTTAATCTGCTTCAAGATTTCACTGCCCTTACAAACACTGAACTCTCTTCTGTGTGAACAACCTGACAAGGAGCCAGGCAAAGGGCCACTCGTCGGTCAACAGGAAGTAAGCTGGGACAAAAGGTCCAAGTTGAGGAACGCTTCTCTGGGCTCTCTGTCGATGTGCAGCCTCGGCAGCCTGCACTTGGGGCAGAGCCAGCATAAAAATGTACTCCGGGTAACTGTGGGCTTTGATTAAAAAGCCACAGTACTTAATAACAAAACCTGACTGGAGAGAAAAGAAGACTGAGAAAGAAAGAGCCAAGCTTATGAAAAATAGTTCATGCCTTCAGGCTAATTCTAAAAATGTGTTTTATTGACTTTTTACTCGATTAAAGGATATTCTTATTCTCTCCTTAGATACTGTCCACTGCTTCATACTGCACATCAATAGATGGTGAACCAATGCAAAAGGCTCAGGTAAAGCAATTCAGAGCCACTGTGTGAATGAGTTCATGTTTCTCTCAGCAGCATCTCGGAAAAAATGAGCTCTTGAACTATTCGGAAATCCCATTAAACCCACACATGGGTAGAAAATAATTGCATTTCCAGAATGCTTGTGTATGCACTGACACCACAAAATACTAAGGACATGTAGAACCAACTAGTTTCACGAGCACTTCTGAGTTAACTGTTGTGAGAAGCAGAAGCTCCAGCAGGCAGCTGAACCCAGTGGCATTGCTAGTGACAAAAGATGTTTGTTCACTGAAAAATCTCTAAAGCAGGACTTTGGGAAGAGATATTGAAGACTCTTCATATCACATCAAGAGCTCAAAAGCAAATTGCTTACCCCACTTGCAATAGCTTTTGTACACACAAAGAACGTGTAGATGTGTCTTGCGTGGGAAGATCTGTGTGTGGCCATCCCTGTAATTTCACTGTGCGCAGCTTTGGGGGAGTCAGCTGGACATCTCTTGCCCACCCTCCACCACCTCTCCTTTTTTAAAAAGCCTATGAATTTCTTGTTCACATAAGGAAAAAATATCCTTAAAATGAGTTTCAGCTCAGATATTATTTTCTAATACAGGACTGTGAATTCCTCTCCAAGTAATTTCAACTGGAGAACTAAAAATTTCAACTGAATTATTAAAAATAGAAAGATTCTATTTCCTTACTGCCAGAAAAATTTCTGAGTGCTCTGAAGTCAGTTGGCTCAAAAAGTACCACTAATAAATAGAAAGAATAAAAATAATTCACAATTTTAAAGTCCACAATACAATTTCTACTTTTGATTAGAAGTCTTTTCCATGACAGTATAAGGCATGCTTATAAAGGCCTTTGTATTTAAAATGTACTTAACTACTTTTTCTTACAGTTCAGGATGAAGCTGAAGCATCAACAGTAACAAATTACCATCTATCATCTGTTTTGCTACCCTCTTGGCAAGTTCTCATTCCATAAAAAATGTAAAGCGGCTTGCTCTTCCTTTGCTGAAAGTAATATCTCTGGTAAATGACTTGCTTTTACCCCAATGTCCTGAGATGTGCATGGACCTGAACAGCCTCTGAGGAGCATGTAAGAACTTGCTGCTTTACAGTAACTTGCTCATATAAGCTTTCACTCCCTCTCTCCTTCCTTTCTTGACTTTGCTATATAAATAACAATAATAAAAGAGTGGTAAGAAGAGATTTTGCAAAAAAATGTAACCTAATATGATGCTTAGGTCATACTAAGGGCATGCTTTTAACTAAGCTGGGGAATGACTGCCTGGAACAGCTTTGAAAAACGCGTGCTAGAGTTCATAGTGCCAGCAAAGTGAGCAATGCTGACAGAGCACCGAAGAGCAAATCTTACTGCAATGAGTGAACAGGAAAGTGGTGCAAACAACAACTAAAATAATCTTTCCACTATTCACTTTGGAGGGTTGTGCCCGTTTATGAAAACTACGTTCCATGACCAACTGGATAAGTCCAGAGCAGAACAGAAAAATAATTACAAGCCTAGATAGTATGAGCTATGAGGAAAGACTAAAATAATCAAGGTCAGTTACTGGAGAAGGGAGAGGAGAGACAGAATAAAAGTTGTCTGGCAAATTAACAGTTGCTGCAATGTGTAAAACTATTTTTCCATGTTCATTTAGAACAGTAGCCTAAAACACAGCAAGGAAAATAGATTAGATGTCAGAAAAAACCCTTGTGGTAAGTATAGTATGCATCGCCTAGGAGTGTTCAGGAATCCCAGGCATGGAACTTTCTGGGGATAGAATGTAGGAATAACTGTAGGAAATAAATCAAATATTGTTAAGCCTACCTTAAGATCAGGTCGATGGACTACATAAATTCTTCCCAGCCCTATCATCTATAAGTATTATTTTTATATAGCCCCATTTTAATATCACTTGAAACTGCAGAATTTATGCTAATATTACACTGAATACCTCTCACAACAGGTTTATACTACCTAGCTGTCACTGACAATTTGAAGCCAGTAATAAATATGTTTTGCAACTAATGAAACGTTATACATATTAAACTACCAGCTGAAGAAAGACCACATATTTCATTGCAGAATTTTTTCACTTGTAAGGACACCCACATTTTTCTCACGTTAACCTCTATGAATTAAAGGACAGATTAGTGTTCAAAAGCTTATGTATGATGTGGATACACAAATCTCAGTTTTACCAAGAAAAAAGCATAGGTATAAATTTCAGGCTATTCAGACAGTTAATCATGACACAGCTGGCACTCCTGTTGCTGTCTGTTACAGTCTGCTTGAAATTATGTTCATCTTTCAGTGTAAAGCCTTTCTGAAAACTTCAGAATGGTTTCTGATCCCTTTATTTTCATGGCCCAGTAAAAAGACCTGTGGAGGACACCTCCTTCTACCTTCTAGACATAATCTTCTGCAATTTTGAATGGTAGAAAATCATAAACCTCAAAACTTCATGATAGCAGTAGCCAACTCTGTCATACTGACTTCCCACAGTCATCCCCTCTAGAATTCAGACCTTCAGACTGATTTATTGGGAAAATCTGAAATTCTGGATTTCAGTGTCTGAAACACAAGGAACACTGATTTGCTATTTCCTTCTTTTGTGAGTTCTATGTTATTTTCCCTCTTGTTTGTTCCTGTGTTATACTGTCAGGCATATTGGAACTAACCAGAAGATATGACCCAGATGTCACTGCATTTGTAGTGGAAAAAGGCAATTTCAGAGTCTAGTGCTTAATAAAATGTTTGCATGATTTCCTACAGCTGTTATCCATGTGTTATTTCAGGATAGCTGAATCACTGCACTGTTAAAGAACTGAAACAAACATACAAAACACGCCGAAAATGCAAATCCACAAGTTGCTTTCATGTGGGATGTAAGTGTAACAGAGTATTTGGGGCTAGCACTGATAAATAACCACTATGTTATACTTGCCACCAGATTCTGGATTCCAAAACCAAAAACCTACTAAACACATGTATTTGCCATATGTAATTATGGCACCCTGATTTAAGTAACTGAAGTCTCTTCTTTCCCTGAAGTCTAATCCTGTTTATTTTTGACAAAACGTGGGTTCTTGTTGCACTCTAGAGACAAAATACAAAGTCTGTGGATTAAAAAAAACTGTATAGAAATCCTTCCATATGAACTTAATGTCTGATGATTCTAAGGGATATTACTATGTGTAAGCTTCAAATTATTGTCCTGGAGCTTTAAAAAACCATCAGTTCCCTTTCTCTTGAAATGTTAGAGAAGAAGAATTGGTTTGCCCTACGTTATGAACAGGGATGTGATCATTCTTCATTTCCTACACTACTTTTGAATACAGAGTGTTTGCCTAAGTCTGTCCCACAATAGCAATGTGAGTTCAACAAGTGTTAAGCTTACCCTAGAAAAGAGATTAAAAGAAACATCCATGCTTATGAACACACTGCTACTGCACTTGGGTGGCCATCTGGAAGAGATGCCAAATGATGCTGGGACCAAAGTCTCTTCTGGTACAATTCCAGTGACCTCAAGGTTACACCAAGACCTACTTGCCCACTGCACTTACTGATACACATCAGGATTTTAAAATAAAAACATATCTTAGGTGAGAGAGTTCCAGAAACAGATGCACAAAGCCTTAGAAGGGTTTTACACTCAGCATGGTGTAACCCAGTGATTCCGTCCAGCAAAACACCGGAAAAGCATATTAATCAAGAGCCAAAAGCCTACACTCTGGATTTTTTTTGTTTATCTTAACATAATTTGTTTACATAAACTTTGCACAATATTTTTCAACCCACTGTTGCATTGGTATTTACTTATCTTCCTAGGAAAAGCTTCCTGCCAAATAAATAATTAGAAAATAGATTTTCCCCTTCCTAATTATTAATTATTGCCACTTTTAAGAGAAAAAGTTTAAAAAGATTTGATAGTCAAGAACAGCTTTCTCTGATATGTTCATCAGTTAGTCCCATGACTTCAGCCCTTCCCACCATTGCAGATAAAAGTATAATATAAAAACATTAGAAAATATAAGGCTTATACAAATGTAGATGGCTGAAAAGACCGTCCCAGGTATAAAAAAAAATCTAGGCTGTGATTTAAGAGCGTCTTTTATGAAGGAAATGAGATTTTGCAGAATTTCAGTCGAAGTGGGCTGCATTCTCTGTAAAAGCAGGCAGAGAGGAAAGGATGTGAGCGAGGGCATGAGTTAGAAAGAGAGGAACCAGTTGCATACCTTGCAGCCTAGAAGGTGGCCAAGCATTCACTTCTGCAGAGTAAGGAGCAGGATCCAGATCAACAGAGAAACACTACAGTATCTCAGAATGTTCCTTCCATGTCCAGAGCTCTGGCTATAATACAGGTAAACAGTGACAAGTGTCCTGTCGTGCTTCAGAGCAGAACACAGGATACCTGACCACCAAATGCTCTATTGCTGCCTAAAAATGTTTTTATAAAACTATTAGAAATGCTTGTGTCAAATCTCCTTGTCGTACCTTCATTAGCAATCATTAATGATAGAAATCCATGAGTTTGAACAGAACTGGTGACTCACAGGACAAGTCACTGTGGCTGTTCATGACAGAACTTGTTTTCCTTTTTTAAAATACACTGAACAGACACCTTTGAAACAGGTTTTATTGTTAAAGAAATGGTGGCCTATCAATAACAAAATAACACACCCTCAAAAACAGCTGCTTCACATTCCCTCATCAATCTTTTGGTTGCTTATGTCAAACATTGACAGACTTAATGTATTGAGAGGTAGGAGTTTGTCCTTGGCTCTAGCAGGAGGGAGGAAATGAAGGCTGAGCACCAGCCCACAGCACACATACTGAAAAGCCTAAGGAGTAAATTGGGGCCTTGAAAAAAACTCATTCTTCCATGACCTGGGATCACCCTGCACAGACACCACAGGAGACACAGATGTGTGTGCATGTCACCCTGAGCAGGGACAAAAATAGCAATCCCAGAACTGTCTTTTGGATGCACTTTGGGCAATGCAACATTAACAGACATAAGCTTCAGGTACTCCATGCTGGGCAATGCCAAAATCTCTTCTAGGCTTAAAACAAAACAAAACCAACCAACCAACCAAAAACAAACAAAAAAACCCACAAAAGAAATCTGTTTATACAAACACATATACCAGCATCTTCTGCACTCACACAAAGCAAATATCCCCTGCAAGCATACCCTAAGCAGTCAAATAGATTTGTCTGATTTCAATTTCGTGGGCAAATCTGAAGAGCACAAAGAAAGTACAGGTATCTTCAAAGATAGTACCTGTTGTCTGATGAGACAGCTGGCAGAGGAGAGAGCTGGGGCACAGGAGAACAAATGTGGAGGGCTGTTGTCCTGAGCTATCCCCATACTTTAAGGAAATAAAAGACACTGGTGATATTGAATTCGGATCTTTGCTTCCCAGTGACAATTTTGTACAGAGTGGGGGAAACCATTTGATCACAGCTAGCACTGGGATTTTGTCATGTCTTGCAGTGTCCCAGAAACAAAAGCATTTACCCTGCAATCTGCTGGTTAAAGGGATATAAACAGGGCTGCAAGGCTGAGCTTGAGTCAGATCCTGTTTCCATACAGAACTGGGAGCATTTCTAGCACCACTCAGGACAGTCCTTGCTTTCCCTGGGGCTCCTTCCCCTCCAGGTGGCTCACAGCTCGCTACAGAATCAGGGCAAGTACACTCCCTTGTATACATCTCCCCAAGAAAATTTGTTTGGGAAAGAAAGACATCAGCTTCAACTGCAAAGACAGCAATCTTTCCTATAAGCTTGTAATACTGACACTGTGAGCCTCTCTGGTGCTGTAGAACATGTTAATGTTGCATTCCAAATTCAAGATGCTTTATCTTACTTTTGGTATATGTTATTATTAAAATCATGTTAAACACAAGAGTGAGTATATTTTAAATATTACGAAAACCTGGTCATATTCCTATCCTTACCCTGGACACCATTCCCTAGATAGAAAGAAAGGTTCATTCCCTGGTCTTGGTCTGTCTTACCCTAGGAAATGCAGTGGCTGGGTTACTGGAGCTACTTGGGACTGGAACACCTCTCTTACAAAGATAGTCTGAGGGAGCTGGGCCTGTTCACTTTTGAGAGGAGATGACCAAGAGGGGATCTCATCAATGTGCATAAATATCCGATGGGAGACTGTCAAGAGGATGGAGCCCAGCTCTTCTTGGTTGTGCCAAACCGCAGGACAAGAGGTGAAGGACAGAAACAGATCATCAGGATGTTCTACCTGAATATGAGGAAGATCATCTTTAGTGTGTAGGTGACTGTGAATTGAAACAGATTGCCCAGAGAGATCATGGAGTTTTCCTCAATGGAGATATTCATGAACTGTCTGGACACAATTCTGTGCAGTGTGCTCTGGATGACCCTGCTTGAGCAGGGATGTTGAACTAGATAACCTACAATGATCCCCTCCAACCAAACCCATTCTGTGTGAACAGCAGCTTTGGCCACCCAGCTCTAATCTGACTGGGAATACCTCCAGCTCATTGAGAAATACCAGCAGACTGATCAGTGTCATGGCTTATATCCTGAACCATTGTCCTGATTATAATGGAAGTGGGGCCTACCTTGGGTAGGACAGGCAATAGCTAACTCAACCACCCAACTGATGCCTTCACCCAGGAGGATAACAAAAAAGCAGATGTTACTTTCAGGATCCACCTTCTCTGGGTATTATACACAGTCAGAAGGGAAAATGTCTCATAACAAACACTGACCTGGAAAATCTGCTCTACTACACACTTTCTTTAAAATTCTGTAAAATGGGATTAACAGTACTTCTCCCACATCCTGCGGTGTTGGGAGATCAAATGCATCCAAGACTGTGAGGCACTCAGATACTTCAGTGATGTGAACCGTGGAAGAATCCAAGATAGACAGATAATCCTCATTTATACCAGATGGGGGAACACTGAAGCAGAGAGAAGTTAAGCAACCTGTCACTCAAAAAAAAAAACGTGGAGAGTGCCACAAAGAGAATTTCCTCCTCCTCTCCCCAGTACATTAGACATTTGGAACAAGTTTCAAAATGAAGAATATTACTGAAAATAGCACAGGAGACAAGTGACTAGAAGATTCCCAACTACATAGCCCAGTGCATATAAAACACCATCTCCTCTATCCTGTCACTGGTGTTAGCATACATAGCACAAAATGACTGAATACAGCATGGCCATAATGATTTTGATAGCAATTATTTAGTCAGTCAAGAGAAGAGCTGCCTGCCACTTCTAATCCTTTATTATTGAAAGGTGGCAGCCTCAGCTCTGTCTCAATCCTTCTCAGGATCTTACACCTCTGAGCACAAAGGGGCTTGCCACTACCAGACAAGTTTCATGGCAATGTAGTAACTAATGACATTGGAGAACAATTCTTGATTTCCACTGGCATTACATCTGCCTGGGTGGTTTAAAGAAAAGAGTTATAAGTCAAGGAATAGATATTTAGAAGCCAAATGTACGGACAGAGATGCCTGTGGGCTTTGGGTGTGTTAGCTTTGCTTGCAACCACAGATTAGGAAATCAGATCAAGAGTTACAAAAAAAGGAGGGGAAAAATGAAAGTTAGACTGCTGAGAATTGCTGCAAACTTCGCACTTTTGAAATATGGGTCTGATAAGATACTTGTAGGTTAAGAGGGTTTAGATCTCCCGTGTTCATTCACAACACTTACACGACTAGGGTATTTTCCACCTGCAAAACAGTCGAGTGCAGTAATTTAAACTACCCAGGAAATCAACACTTCACAGAATTATTCTTTTACTAATAAATGTTTAATTGAAAAAATATTTTTCAAAAGGGTTTACAAATCAGAAAAATATACTGCCATATCTATAAAAGAATACACAACAATATTTCACCAGATGTTTTATTACAAATTACTTCAAGCTAGGCTCTCCCGAAATGTCCAGTTCAAAACAACATATCTTTTTAGAATGACAGGAGCTATAAAAAATATCTTTATAATATTAACAAAGAATACATAGCAATTTGTTATGACAATGCTATTTCAGATCCTAATAATACAATTATGCAAGAAAGCGGCCTACTTAAATAACAACTTATTGATGTGTACTTACATACTTAGGTTTTTCCAGGAACAACACTGGCATTCCAGTCAATCATTTAAAAGGAAATACTGATGTCTGATTTTTATTTAACTATCAAAAACCTGTCATTGTGTAACATTACACTCAGTAGTTCATGTGTTTCTCTCTAGAAAAAACAAAGTGCTGAGGTCATCGAGTTTAAACTTAAAGCAGCGAAGTACTGTGACCAGGCTTCTGCTTTCTGATAGCAAATGCTGATGGAATACTCTCCTTCCTCTGGGATTAAAATGTGTCTCACATTTTAAGTATTAATCTAAATAGTACTTTGCATAAATACTGACAGCAATGAAAGTCACTGCATACAAATATTAATGGAGAATGATCACAAAGATGTATGGCTAGAAAAACCTCATTATCAATTCAAAAGCATATGCATGGGAATGTATCTTTGACTGTTTATCCATCACTACTATTACAGTTTTATTTACCTGGGCCACTGTAGCTATAATTTGCATGAAGTGTACTGCTGCATATTTTTAGTAGATAAATTTGGAATTTTCATAGCAGTTCTAGTAGCTTGCATGGCCAGAAACCAATTTCCTACAAGTATGCAACATGAAAAAGGGAGAAATCTCCATTTTTAAACTCAGGTTTACTACACAGAATTTTAAAATGCAGACTATATATTTATCATTCAGTAATTATATTTCACTTGCCAGGACTCTGTGGTTTTACTAACAGACCACCTGTGAAGAGATCTTAAATTCATTAAACTCTTATAAGGAATAAAAGTTCTGACTATTAATAATTTAGTCCTATTGCTGATCCATTTAAATACAGACACTACTAACCATTTCATGTGCCTATTAACTACAAACTCTCCAGCTAACAGTAGCCTGTTATTCATGACAGTTCTCTAGTTGGACCTTACTAGTTGCTCCCGTTGCATCCATTAGGACTCTTCCATCATCTCTTAGGTAAGGACTAAAAGTGCATGACTCCAGAGTATCTTTTTTGAGTGCTCCCTATTCTTAATTTTCCTGCTTAGCATTTACTATTGGCCTACAGATATTTTCCTTAGGCCAAGAAGTACCACTACTTTTTTTATACAGCTTAGCCTTTCCTCCTAATCAATCATGGTAATATGGTGCAGGGAGGATTTCCTCTTTGTCAGGTGACAGAAAACCACAGATTATTTTTCTGTTAATCATTCTATTGAAATGTTAATCCTGTGCAACTTTCAAATGATAATTTACAGGGCTTTTTGCAAAAGGAGTTAGCCAACATATCCTAAAAGACATCATCTCTAAAAAAGGATTGATGTTTTTCCAGGAAAAGCTCACATCATTCCTTCTTTTTGTAGTGGTACATACCATGCTTGCTAGATGACAAGGACATGCTCTTTGCAGCATTTATTTGCTCATCAGCTGGGATATGGGCTTGTTTTCGTAATGTGGGGTTTATTACTTAATCACTTATTTTTAAGGTGATTGGTAATGTGTCATGGTACTGTGCTCACTTTGTAACTGCAGACTTTTAAATGTAAAAATGATCTTAAGCTCCCTTTTCCATAGAATCATAGAACTGTTAAAGTTGAGAAGTTCTCTAAGATCATCATGTCCAACCATTAATCCAGCACCACCATTTTCACTGCTAGACCATGTCCCCACGTGCCACATCCACACATTTTTTGAACACCTCCAGGGATGGTGACTCCACCACTGCATGGGGCAGCCTGTTCCAAGGCCTGAACATCCTTTAGTGAAGCTTCTTTCTTTTTTCCAAATAGCAAATTTAAACCTCCTCTGGCACAATATGAGGCCATTTCCTCTCATCCTGTTGCTTGTTATTTGGGAGACTAGATTGTCCCCCCCGGCTTGGACAACCTCCTTTCAGGTAGTTTTTGGTAGTTTTAAGGTCCCTCCTGAGCATCAAAGGCTCTCTCTTCCAACCCAAATTCACATTTCAGGGTAAAAACTCCTCTCTTAGGTCTCAAAGCTTCATGCTCTTCATGTTTAATGTCTCCTTTGGAACATCCAAAGACCTGTTTCTAGGATGTAAAGTCCTATTTTTAAAGCCAAAAGACTCATTTGTACGGTCTAAGCCTGTCTATTAGTACCCATAGAAGGAAGAAATGATGGTTTGGTCAAGGTTCAGATGACTAATGACAGAGTAAGCATTTGTTTCATTAGTGACTTCCCTAGGTTTACCAGCAACTGGCATACAATATCTAGGACATAGAAGATAATAACGAGAAAAAAAAATAGGGAGGGCAGATGTGATAGCTCTCTACAAATATATGACAGAATGTCATTAAGGAAGAGAGAGTCTGATTATTCATTTTACCAGAAAAGGGTAAAGGGATATCAGCAAATAGGAAAGGAGGGTCCTCAAAATATTTAGAAATTATTCCAGAAATAGTGCTGATTGAAAAGGAGAGACATAAAACCTGAGATTTTTGAAAGGTTCATGCCAGGTCACCTACATATTTAACACATTGCAAAAATCATCAAATTGTTAAAATTGCCTACACCCTAAATATTTATTAAATAGGACTTCGTAAGTAAATCTTAGAAGCATCAGACTGTGATTTAATTTCAAATCTGATCATAAAAACTATAATCAATCTGAACAAAAAAAAAGCTCAAGAAAAAGCAAACAAAAATGGTTTAAGGACACTGATATATAAGATCTCAGTTTATAATGTCACTCACACACTTACCTGGGGTAATGCATCTTGTTCTGATCACTTTCATACCAGCCATTTGTAAACAAACCAGAGGGTTTGTTCACTGATGAACAATAACATTGAATAGAGGTCAGTAGAAACAGTTTTACAAGGAAAGATTGCTGGAGCTAAAATATATCTGTTGGGCTGAGTAAATAGAAGAAAAGAGAAGTGCATTTTAACATTGAACTATAATATTGAAGGGTAAGAAGCAAAAACCAAAGAGGGAGATGAATTAATTAGTGTGGTGCCCAGAGGTAGGGGAGGAAGGATAATGAAGAGTAGTGGGATTAAATTAGGAAAAGCAAAATTTAGGCTGAGTATAAAGAAAAAACCCTTCCTAATAATGAGTTTTATTATTTCGGGAATTAGTCTCTCAGGTGAAATGATGGAAACACCTGTCTAAGATTTAGGACTTTTAAATTTAGGTTGTGCAAAGGCACTAATATATGATACACAAAGTATGCATAAAGGCATACACACTTTGGGGAACACAACAGTGCTGGTAGGGATAGAAGGAGCGGATGCAGCCACATCCTGTCTCAGCTCTGTGACTACAGTACAATTACCAACATCCTCTTCAAGAACTGCCTGAAAGACCAGCACATACGTCATATGAGCTCTGCTTTGAAGCACTGCCCATGTGGAAAAGAGATGGGCATGTTCACAAGGGCACAGGCACTCAGGTAGCTGGCAGAAGTGCATGGCCCAGTGTAGTCTCCAGCACAGCAGGCTAAGGGCACATCAGCACACCTGATCTTTGTTCCCAATTCCAGCACTGACTCTCTTTGCCACACTTCCAGGCCTTCCTTAACATGCCTTTACCTACCACAGGCAAAACAGTTCGAAGCCAACAGAGAAAGAAGTCCTTAAGGAAAAAGCTGAACTTTGTTGTTCCAAATCAAGTATTTTCTCATGCCACATTGTTCAGAGGCCTGGCTTGGTGCTCTAGTCAGAGCACACTGCCTTTGAGCACTTTCTGGAGTCAATAGGGCAGTTCAGAGGCACGGCTGCTATTGCTGCTTCCTCTTCATTTAGTTCACGAAGTCAAACAGGCCAGCTAACCCCACCATAAAACAAAATAAAGCCCTTCAAAAAGGGCTGCAAGATGAAACTGCCACATTGCAGTTGGCGATCTGATTTCTTGTTTACAGCACTTGCTATCTTAAGTGGGAAGCATCATCCAAGCCTGTTTTAACTTTTTTTTTTTCCCCCTGGGGTTTGCTTTGCCTATCTCACATGAAAGTAAAAAACAGCAAAAGCTTTGCAGGCAATTCTGAGAGGACTGCAGGAACCACAACTGTATAAACAGTTTGTGCCTCATAACAGGCAGGCTGTTCACCCAAGTGAAAAAGAAGGGTTAAATGCTGTAGATTTATCAGGAAACTTGAGGCTTTAAACTGGAAGCAATTTGTTCAATGGCTATTTTGACCATAGAACTTCCTAATCTCAGTTCCCATAAAGTTTGGCTTGGAGCCAGCCAGAATGGTTCGTTTCAGCTGCACAGATATCTTCCACAGAGGAAATAAAAGGATTTCAAACCCCGGAGTCATTTCCTTTGGTTCTCAGCTCATTCAGAAAAAATGTCCTTTCGGTCAGTGATATCTCCAAGTTAATTCCTGCACCATGTCTTTAAAAAAAAAGGAAAAAAAGCCTTTGTGGGAAACTTTTTCTGAAGGTTTGGAAGTGTGCCCTATAAGCTCTTTGCCAGTTGGTGTAAAATACCTCCTTTACTCCCAGAAGTTTGCAAAGCCAAATGTCCTCTTCACTTCTGCATTAACTCTAAGCTTTCCAGAAGTTCTTACCCATCTTGAACTTCCCTAACAACTAAAGGAGATATTCACACTTACAAGCATAAAAGTAAGAGTTTGCAGAACTGTGCATCAAAATAATCCACTAAATGTACTTAAATCACATGGACTGACCCACGTACAGCTTCAGAGGTAGTCGTACATGCAGAACAAGTAAGTACCTACCAAGTGCAGCAATGCATCTCCCAAAAAAACATAGATTTTGAGACATTGTAAACCTCTGTCTCACTTTTTGAGTGCAGTTGACAAACATTTGAAGATTCAGCCTCAAATCTGAAAAACGATCCAAAAGATCCAAACAGGATACGCATGCAGGCCAGCCAACATAAATACCAGGAGGGTAATGTCCTTCCCAGTGACTGTGATACACACTCACTGAGGCTGCCACCCTAAGCACATAGTCAGGGTTTCACTGAAATCACAGAGGTAACATTTCAGACATGATATCTAGCCGTAACGACCAAATTCATTCCAAGCACATCATACCAGGGAACGCTACCTTCACATCATCACAAAAGAGAGAGGATCCTCTCAAATATATCCTCAGGCCTGTGGTATTTCTAACAGTACCATAAAACAAAATACCGAGGTGCAGGGCTCAGTATAAGCAGTAGCATTTGTGGGTTCTCTAACAGCAAGGTTATACATCGTTTGTCCTAAAATGAACTTTGAAGCACCAGGATGCTTCAGAGCTGACACATGTTTCATCAAGAAGATTGATTTTAGTGAAACTCAAAGCCTTCTTCAGTACTGTGTTTCAGCACACATCTAATAATAAGTATACAATCCTAAGGTGGCCCTTTTTATGTTCAGAAAATTCAGAAAGCAGAGTAAATGACACATGCAAAATGGAAACGTAAATGAGCTGAACCCTACTGTCAACTTCAAATGTCAGTGCTGATCCTGTGACTGATAATTAAATCACTCATTCTTGGAAAGTTTATTCCGGACCAAAATTACATTTTTAGTTATTATTTATGAATCAAGGCTTGTATAACTTACAATAATTTAAACGCTCACAATGGTTTCTTCTTACATTATAATGATTCAATGTGTTGTATGAGATGGACTGAGCCACCAACTGATAAAGTAGTTCAACACATATACACTCATATTTACATATATCTGCATACATACCACAAGCCCCTTGATAGCACTGCTCTGCAAAGGGCAACTGAGGTCTTAAAACTGAAGGCCTTCTTTACCCGAACTCATATTTTCTTACAATGTCTTGAATAGCACAGACTTGACATTCAATCTATGGACTTCTAGTAGAGAGGAGATAAGCTATAGTATTAAACCTTGTTTCTGTTTTCTGAAGGAATATGAGGGGCTATCCATTTTATAAAATAAATAAAATAAGTAAAATAAATAAAGAACACAATTTTCTATATGCCAATCCAAACATCTTTGTCTTGCAAAGCTTCCTCCACTGAAATCATTATTTACCAGGAAAAAAATAACAGTGCAGAGATACTGATGAAGCATACAGAACAAAAGGCATATGGGAGATTTGCAGAACAACTAATGTTTCTGAGGTTGAAGTGGACCTACACTGTCATTACAATGGTACCTTTTTTCCCTTTTCCGATTCTTTTTTAAAGTTGCATATAAATTCAAAACAAATGTTGACTGGAAAGTTTCTCCCCTTTTACATTCCACTTTTCTTCTCCTTTTCAGGAATGCCAAACCCAGGAGCAGAGTGTCAGTAAAGACTCTAAATTCAAATGCAATTTCTGGTTTCACTGAGTACTATGGGCAACATGTGCTTCCACTCTTCCTAAAACACAGTGGGAACACAGGGCTTTAAAATTGTAATCTGAAAATCCTATTTTCTTATGAGCCTTATTAATATGAAATGACGCAGTGATAGTCTCAACTTCCAGTTAAAATAATAGAAGAGCATTTCATAGCCATTCCTCTACCTTATCCTCACTCCCAAAACCCAGCAAGCTCACCTTTGCCGAGCTTTTGAAGGTTAATTTGACAAACTCTATTTTGGAATAATTTTTTTTCTCTTTAATGTGCAAACCTGCAGACATTTCCTAGACCTCACACTGGCAAACACACAGGTAATTTGCAAGGAGATGAACCGTAACGGAGCCACATTTCACTCCTCCAGCTCCTGCTCCCAAGCATTTCAGCAAATCATCGCAGCTTCCCCTCTGCACTCCTGTGCACCCCAGCGCAGCCAGTCAGCCTGTGTGGGACTGCTGCCCCCCATTTCAGCCCAAGAGCTGGGCTTTGCTCTTCAGGTAGTGATTTTTTTTAAAGAGTGGTAGATATTGTGGGAGAGTGGCACAGTCCCAAGAGCCCTGCGCCAGCAGCCAGCAGAACCCACATCAGCCACAATGACCCCAAAGAGAACAGCCCTAAAGGGACTGTCCCCAGCTCCCTCCCCAGTACTCCTTGTGGGGATATGACTACTTAGGTTATTGAAGCAGTTGTATGAAATGATGCATTAACAAACTACATCTTACAATATTTGCCTGATTCCAGACTCAAAAGATAGGGGGAACTCTATGAAATAAGTGCATGCATTTGGACAAAAATTTAGTCATTGAACCCTGACCCTACTCTCAAGTAGCCCATCATAAAAACTGAGCTTGCTCCACCCTCTGTACCACAACTTGTCTGCTCTGTTGATCAGAAACTTTCACCCATATTAAATCACAGCCTGTTTACTCTCACTTATTCTTGCTGCCAGCACTGTGCACATATTTTTTGCCCTTGCCTAACACCAGACAATGATTGCTTCATAGACATTCCTATTTTATTCTGTTTTTGTGATTGTTCTTTTAAATGCTGTGTCTTCCACTCCTCACCAGTCCCTCTACACTCTTTCAAGCAAGAAGGGCCTAAACATTTCCAAGTACTAAGCTGAGACCATTGAGTCAAATAGGTCACCTGGATGGAAAGAAGTGGTAGAAGCAACCCCATCAAATACTTAAGGGAGAAGAAGTTAAAGTGGGAATTAACCAACTTACTATGCCCACTAGCATTTCTGTGTCTTCCCCACAGGAAAACTACACACGAGTGTGCAGTACAGACAAGTTACCGTCTTCAGCAGGAGATTCTGCCTCCTGAAAGCAGGACAACAAAATTAGAGAGACAGAGAAATTCAGAAGCTGCACCTTTGGGACACACACACAGACACATACATGTATATTTTCCAAGCAGTCAAGCCAAATCCTGATAAGGGAGACAAGGGAGAGGTTCAAACAGAGAGCGCAGCAGTGCCATGCAGCAGGTCCAAGTATATTAAAGCGGCTGCCAGCTTAAGGCAGGACTCGGATGGTGAAGCAGGACATGATCCAGTGCTGGATTTTCCCCACTGACAGCTGCTGACATTTCATCTTCTTGCCTCAAAAGTGTCCCTCTGGAACTCAGAGCTAACCAGAAGGAAGGAGCAGGTTGGAGTGATGACGATCTCTCTCACCAGGCAAATAGATGGGGGAGTTGGAAACCTTGGAGAAAACCAGAGGATGATCACTAGATCTACCCCTCTTGCAAATGAAAAAACAGGCAAGAGAACCTTCTGTAAGGGACAGTAACCACACAGTTACTAAAATATGGTGGTGACAAAACAAATGAAACAGCCGTAGCTCCCTAAGTGTTTTAAGCCTTAAGAAATAAGACATGTGAACTAGTCATATATACTAGTCAGAAAATACTCACATATTAGAAAGACTGTGAAAATGAGGTAATGAGTGGACCATTACAACACCAAAATATAACATGGATGGCACAGACACTGTAGGCTGTGCTGGTGGAGAAGAAATGGTCAGACTAAGCGTGAGTAACACAGAACCTGCAAGAACTGATTTGCAGAACTATGTAGAAAAGGAGCAAGAGAAGTGCTCATAGAGGACTTTCACTACCCTTACACAGATCAGGCAAAATGGGATATAATGCAAAGATCCCATTTTCAGGTGTCGTTTTAGAGAGCATCTGCTTAGGAAGCCCAGGAGAACAGATGCAACTCTTAATTTGAAATGACCACAGAGAAGGTTATGGGATAAATTGACAAAAGTGAATACTAACAAATTGCAACAACAGATGGTACTCACCGTCCCCTTTTGAAAAGAGCTCCAAGATGCAATTGCTGACTACACACACTAAAAATTGGTGTGCAGCTTATTTTCTAAAACTGACTTTGTACCTGAGGACTGGGAGGTGTCACACATGGTCACAATGTTCTGAAAACATCACTGGTAAGATATGGGTACATACAGATCTGTAAATTTGGTGACAAATTACCAGAAATTACAGAAACAGAGTAAAATCAATGGAAATACGATCTGTGGAAAGAGTTAACCTGGCTTTTGTAGGTTTGTCTCGCAGACCTTTGGAGTTCTGTGAAAAGGTCAACAAGCCTGTGGATAAGAGTGATCTGGCTAATATAGTCTACTTGGATTTCCAAAAGGCATTTGACAATGCCCTCGCAAAAGATTTCTTAGGAAACTAAGCAGCCATAGCTTAAGAGCAAAAGTTCTTGGATAAACAATTGGTTAAAAGATAAAAACAGAGGGCAGAGGGCATGGTCTTTCTTTCAAGAGGAGAATGGCACCAATGGACTTCCACATGGAGCTTTGCCAGGAGCCATACTGCACAACCGATCCTAAATGACAAGAAGAGGCTAAGCAGGGAGGTGACAAGATTATTTAGGAGACAAAGCACGAGAGATATCTGTGAAGAACTGCAGAAGGACCTTATTAAACTAAGGGTAATAAACCAGAAGAAATTGAATGTAGATAAATGTAGTGATGCACATGGGAGAAAATACAGGTTTTATGGTATAAAATGATGTCCTTTGGAATGTCCATAGAAGTGTCAGCTCCCTATTTGCTCAGAAAGACAAACTGAATCCCAGGAATTGTTACAAAATAAGTCAAAAGCAAGGGAAAGAATATACAGCAGAAATATTTACATATGCTTCCCTGTCAGCCCCTCCTTTCCAGTAACTTTTGAACCGGCTGACCCCATTCAAGCAAATTTGACTTGAGGTAGCAATCTCAAATACTTATAAATTCCAAATCCTCAGACTCATTACGAGCACTAGTCAAAACACAGCAAAGGCTTGTTAATTCCAGCAGCCTCAGAAGGATTTGTTGCTCAGCATACACCCCTTTCCTTTAAATGTGACTATTTGACCCCTTCTGCAGTAAAAACCCAAGAAAGTAGAGCATAGCAAGCAGCAGCTATACAATTCTTTCTGATGTAAGAACTCAAATTCACCCAACTTGATAAATATGTATGTGCCTCCAAAACTCAACGCATATTTAATCTCTGTTGCAAGAGATTTTTTTCTCTAATAACTGCCTATACTAGCAATAAAATCTGGTTTTATTTAAGAAGGAAATTACCAAAACAATGTGCAACAAATAAACAAAAATTAAATCCTAAAATTTTGAATACAGTTTTTTTTCCTCAGTTTTGGGGCTTTTTCTAATGATACATTCTATCAATTATGTGGAATTTACCCTGCAATTTACTGTGAGCCGAAGTGACTGACAAGAGCAACCAAGATACCTCAGGCAAACCAGGTCACTCAGACTTTTTCTTGCTGTTTTGTGATTAAAGGTTGGCCACAAAACCCTTTACTTTCTGCAGAATGACATGCTTCGTTGCTTAAATATGCAGGCAATTAACACAGAGATAACATGCATTTAAATGGAAGTCCCATTGACCCCCATCTCTGACTGCAACCTCTGCTCCGAAATCAGGCAGCTTAGCAAAAATATTCAATTAATATAAAAAGCCATGAAGGGCAACAAGTCTGTTTCAATTAATTTAAAAATAAATAGTGTTTACAGTTCCATATTTAATAAGTTAATAAAAACAACACCATGACTAATATCACAATCAACAAGGGAACATGCCTGAAAGATCTTTATAAAGAGCATATATTAAAAAAAAAAAAAGTGGTTTTCTCCTTTATTTAGAATAAACCAGTATATTCTATAAGCAATGAAACAAAGACTGTTGTCTTATAGATTTGAGCCCCATATTTCTTGCCTCTGCCCATGTTCTATACCAAATGTGACACTTCAACTTGCTGCAGAGACTCCAATCCCTCAAGCCCAAGCATTCCTTACTGCTTCCAGCCTCTCCTCTCACACTTGTACCTCCCTCCCAAACTCTTGGTTGGGCAAAACCAACACAAGCTCTGGCTCCACCACAGATGAACAAGTAGTGAGCTACTGTAGTTATTTCAGGTGGAGAAAACCTAAACCTATCCTGCATTTCTTGTAGTGGGAGCATTGAGTGTCCATTCTACTGTTTCCCATTTTCTGAAAATATTTACCTTGATTGTATTTGAAAGTCCCAGCCCTCCTTTGAAGCCCTAGTCCTCATTTCATTTAAACTGGACAATAAGTTGTAAACTTCTATGTGAGTAAAAAAAAAAAGAAAGTTTGGAGACTCCACAATCATAAGCCAAACTAAGGAAATTGAACCATCTGTAATTTTTTGATCAAACTTGTAGTTTGGGGGTCCAGTGAAACCACATATCACACCACTGCCATCTAATGGAAGAAAAGGTCAGCTGATCGTTGGTCCTGGGGAAGACCCAGTCAGACAAAAACTATTTCATCGAGTAGAAGAGCCATTTCTACCACCCCTAACGTGGCCTCCTCCTTTTCTCATGTATAAATTTAGCTCTCTTCAAAACATTTTGGGTTGAAAAAAACTTACTAAATGTTATCCAAATGTAGGACTATTCTCAGGAGAGCTGAAAGACTTGTTGGGGTTTTCTTTTGTGAAGAATTCAGTGTTTCAAAGAAATGCCATTCAAAGTCATAAGATTATTCACAGAACTTAAATTGATTGTGGACCCTGCTGTATTTCAAAGACCTGGGCTGAAAAGTCCATAGAACAAAGTTGCCTTCCAATTATTTTTTATAGAGTACAATTGTTTTCTGTACCATCGATTAGTATCTAGATCTTTATGTGGTATGGCTACCATAACCAAAATAGATGGAGCAATATTAATAAAACCCATCAGTTCCTTCCCTAGAACTGGGGTGGGTGGGTTCTTTGATCAGCATCGAGGGACCTACATCTTTATTGCCAGAGGTTATGATTTTTCTCATGTGTTGCACATCTATTCCTACTTGAGCAATCCTACGCCACCTCCAGACAGGCAGCCCTCAAACACTGTGAAAGACAGATTTAATAAAAATGATGGCATGATCTGTCACTGGTTTATTTTGACAGTATACTATCTCCCAAGAAAGACAACATTTCCTTAATTCACTTGGGTAAGAGAGCTCTACTCTTCTAAACAAAAGCCAGGGATGTGCAAAAGTAGGTGACATCTCTGCTGGCATACCACAGAACTGAAGTTGCACTGTAATTCATAGCTGTGATTCAGAATGGTCCCTGTTGAGTACCCACGTTCAATAAAAGTCTGTCAATTTGACTCATTATCAAATTTTCCCAATATCAAGTCAACATTTGTTTTACATATGCTGCATACTCTCAGAGTCCTAACAGAGTTGGCTCTGGCAAGACTAAGGAGCTGGGCACTGTCCTCCTCCTGCCTCTGCCTGGGGATTTCTACAGGTCAGCTGCTGTGCTGAAGGTCTTGAGAGTTTTGAGAAACTAACTTCTGAACCATCGCTTTTAGAAGAGATGACCAGCCTTCAAGCAATCAGAGGCCAAACAGATTTACTGGTGTGTGAGATGATGTATTACGGCATCAGGAAAAAAAAAATAAGCAAAGTGATTCTGCAAGACAGTTGAAAAAGCCAGGACATTGTAAGGAAGCATTCAACAACACTGATTCTGAGCCACTGTTCAGAGAAAAAAAAAGAAATTCTCTTCCTTTCACTTCTATGCTATGAAATAGATATTTCCATGTCCACTGAGACCACTAAGAGCCTAGCAGCATTACCCAGTCCCAAAATGCACTTCAAACACATGCCAAACTACTGGCAAAGTTTTATACAGACCAATGAATCAAAACATTAATCACTGTGTATAAATGGAAATTTCACTTTTTTATTTCTCTCGAAAGAAACAAAGTTAAACCAATTATTTGTCAGTGATATGGGCCTGTAGATATTGGAAGCAGTAAATTAAGAATAATCACAGATTAGATATGTCACAGAATACTTGAGCATCTTGGGTCTCCTTACAGAAAATATTTGCTAGGCCATGAGTTCATTTATGAAAAGATAATGACCCAGGAAATTTTTTCCTTAATTGCAAAGAAGCCATTTAAGAAAGTGTCTGGGGAACTAATTAGGAAGGAGTTTCCTCTGTAGAGGACCTGGCTTTAAACTCAATAAGCAGTTTTTAGAGGACTTGCTTGAGACAGAGCACTGTTTAGACGCAGTCAAGAATGTTTGCTGTGATGCAGCAACATTTTGCAGACATGAAGGCAGGTACGTCGTGAGTCCTCACCTCGGCAAGGCAGTGGCCAGGGCTGGCATGCTCCAGCTATGATGACTTGCTCAGCACAGCTCACTGAATCCTTTCCTAGTTCACTTCAGCAAATGTGGAAAGCATTCAAAAATACACAAATGGAAGAACCTTTACCTCCAAGCTAAAGTGAGATTTTTTAAAATACTTGGACATTTTCCAACACATATAACACCTGCTGGCCAACCCAACAGGTGCCAGGAAAATAGATCACTCAACACTCCCTCTGAGTGCCATTGCTTTGTTACGACACCTAAACATCCATAAATACATCATCTGTAAATTCAAGGGGACAGCTACATACTTATTTTTGAATATACATATGCATATTTTTCCCCTCCATATCGTTTCTTGGTAACTTCTTAAAATGGATTTACAGAGCATCAGAGCTCATGAGCCCAGAGCAAGTTTGCTTTTTTCCTTTTAACTGTTTTAAAATGGGGACTCAGTGAGATATGATTTTATCAGCTGGCTTGCTAACTGAAAGTGGTACAATTCAGCATATTTTGTGCACTCTGCTCAAGAGACTCAAGACCAGAAGGACCAGATTCGTTGTGACTGCTACAGGTCAGCAGAGAGATGGATCACAGAGCCAGAGATAAAACTTGCTGAATTTCTGCCCACCCTCAGCATCTGTCCAGCCTTCAGAAACACCCCATTGTCAGAAAATCTGCCAAATTAAAATATTCAATATTGCTACACTTTTAATAACTTGAGACCTATTACGCCACTGATTACACAAAACTTTGCAGTGGATCAAAAAAGGCATTAAAAAAAAAAAAGATGCAAACAAACAAAACTGAAGCACAAAAAATCAGCACATCTATTATCTATCCCGGCATCGAAAACAGAACTGATTTATTTGCTACACAAGTCTAGAGTTTCAAAATTAAATAAGTCTCTTTTACGAATTATTTACTTTCTACAAGATCCATTTCCCCTTGAAGCACACTGTGCATGCCCTCCTAGTGTGAACAGTTTACAGTCTGTGATCAGGCACAGACCTACTCGTCTGGATTTTTTTCCCTTTCAAAATGGCAATTCTGAGAATCATAAATTACACAGCACAGTTATTGTAATTTGAGCTTTTTCCCAATAAATAACATTTATTAACTAAATAGCTCTGTAGCTTAGCTCTTTCCCACTAGCTTATTATTTTACATAGAGTTGCTTCATGTTACTAATCACAACCAAATTGTGCCGTCTTAAGTACAAGAATATGAATAAATACAAAGTAAAACTGTGTAATTTTATATAATCACAAATAACCTCTAGTTTTCATAGAATATGTGAGAAAAATTACTTCCTAAAATTTGAAGTCATGAAAGTATTTTGTCTAACATACATCCCAAAGTATATCTACACTATAAGCTTTAAAAAGCTTATAAGCTTTGTTTCTCAGAACACCAGAGCAAAAGTCTTCAGCATGTTAAGTTCCGATGCATTAGAGTATTTAGGGATGCTGGTGAACTTAAACAGATGAGTAGCAACACTGACACAAGGCAGGACAGACTCCTTTTGGGAGATATGAAACACCACTTTATTATGCCATTCCAATTATCTCCAACACTTACAGTAAGCCTCCAGTTATTCCATTTTTGTTACACAAATAAACTTTCAATTTATAAAATAGGTCATGGTAAATTTTAAGTCCTGATCTAAAAACAGCAAGAAAACTGGAGAAATAAAATTGTATGTGATATATAGTGGTCTAACACAGATGACTTCATGGCATTTTTTTTATCGTAAACCCACCCCAATCCTAATGACTGCACATCTGCATCCCTAGTTTTCATATTTTAAAAATGAATAGATCATTGCTAGCATTTCTCAACAAGAAAAATGTCATAATGAAACATTAAAATTATAAACAGTCTCTGTAGTTCCCCTCATCATGTTAGGCACATTTCTCTCCTAAGACAAACACTGCTATTCAACAAATCAAGTCACCCATGGTTTAAAAAAATATACATAAAATGAAGACTATGCCTTTGAGGTTTTTGTCTCCTATACATTACTGTGATTCATAGGTTTTATCTATTAAAAAAAATTCCCACAGGTGGGATTTCATATTTTTTTGCCATTCCCTATGCTCATCTTCTAAGGTCCTAGCAAAATACTCAAAATCATACGAGCTCCTGATTAAACCAGGAAGCAAATCTGCATGCATGAAATTACAGTGTCTGCAAGGGCAGACGCAGATGACAGTAATTCATACTCTAAGAAATGGGCTTGTGTACTTGGCAGATTAACTGTTCTGTATTCCATTGCTATGAGGTATGGAAACTGTACTGTGAAACAACCATTACTCATTCCCTCAGCTCTAAGCACGTAGGACTATCAAAAGCAAGCCAGTCTGGAGAGGGCGGGGGGCGAGGGCTGGAAAGAGAAGAGTCTACACGTTTCAGATTAACGCTTCTCTTGAATGGTTTCTTTTATTTCATTTCCCCTACTTTTTAAATTAGCAAATACAGTAGGCCCAGAAGGGAAATTTACAAGGGGAAGAGGGAAAGAGGGGAGGGAAAGGGAAAAAGCAAAAGCAGCCAAAACTCTCCGACTTGTTCATTAGAGGGTTTGTGTTTGAACATCTGAATGAATCATGTGTCTGTTTTTCATTATTCTCCATATGTATTTGTTCTCTGCTTTGTTCAGAGATTTCTGGCCATGTTGTCATGACTGTGCTTATTTTGTTTTATATATTGTTCTATTACAGAGTGATTGTTACTTCTCCTCTGTCTCACTTAGCAGTTATGCCACCAACAAAGAGCAATCTGAAAATGAGAGGTTACGTCAAAAGGTTTCCCTAGTGAACTGCCTTTCCGCATATATGATTACTTTAGATTGGACTGCTTAATTCATACCAGGAAGAAATCCTCAGATAACACTGTTCCTTAGCATGACAGGAATGTGGTGGATATCTTTTTAATAATCTGAGGAATACTGGAGAATGACAAAGTCCATTGCAGAGTGTTTACCTCATTTTTCCAAGAGGAAACCTAATATTTCTTGCTAAACAGTAACTCATTTTAACACATTTGTGGTTACATGGGGTTTTTGAAATAAGTTCTCTGATAAATTAAATATATTCTACTTTCAGCTTTACTTTATACCTTGGTCAAGAGACAAATGACACTGAAATAAATTCTGAAATCACTAATCATGTGATAACTTCTATAATCTCCTTGACTTCATCCACCCTACTCACTGGATACACATCACAGGATGATGTGTTCATTTAACAAGATAAACTCATACTTGGCAGAAAGTGAGTGATACCCAAAAGACTGGAAAGGAGCAAACAAATAGCCTGGGTTTTTTCCTGTTTGTTGTTTGGTTGTTGGGTGTTTTTATTGGGGTTTTTTTTAAGGAATAGATGTAGATGTCAGCGCACTAGAAACACTTTCAACTTCTGGACAAATCTTACAGCAAGTAGTCATATAAATTCATTCACAGACCCTCAGAGGTAACAGATGATTCGTACCATACAGCCTGGATTGAGCAAGAGTAAATAATGTCATATCATAATTTTGACCAAAAGTATATAACCAGTCTTATGGATAGCTCAGTACCATACATTTTAGTTAAACCCTTCTCTGTTCTCATAACTTGAGAAAATGCTGTGATGTAGGTGTCAAACTGATTAGGAGATCCAATTTAAAAAAGAAGTTCTCAATGGCTCAGTGTTGCCACTACTGGTGTACTGAGAAGGTTTCCTCAAAAGCCTGGTATTATTCAGTCTTTTCCACATTATCTTGTCCAGTGGATTAGAGAAACCATTTATTAACTGTGAAGAGGATACTAAAGAGGTAAGTGCTGCAAGCACTCTGGAGGCTTAAGATTATTCTCAAAACTTAGTAAATTAAAGAGTAGCCAAGAAAAAAAAAAAGGTAAAATTCAATACAGACAAATGAAAAGTTCTAGCTTTAAGAGGGAATAATCAACACCACAGAGCAGAGCACACAATAAGGAATGCCTGGTTGGCAGCAGTGCTGGAGAAAAGAATAACAGAACTGGGGGCTGCAGAGAAATCAGCACCATTGTTCTCATGCAATGCTCTGTGCCTCACAGATGCATTTATATTTAAAATACACATAGTTATTTATATGTATACATCAACAAAGAGGAGAGTCATGTGATCACAGAGCAGACAAAGGAAATAACCTCTCCATACTATTTAAAATTACAAGATTTAGGGCATCTAAAATCCTATGCCCAGCTCCAAGGTCTTCAGTGAGGAGTGAGCTAATTAAAGAGAGACCAGAAAAGTGCAATATAATCAGAAATTTAAACAAATTGCCTTTAAGAAAAAAGTTAAAGAACTAGAGGTTAGTCTAAGGAAAAAATAAGGCAGATGCAGAGCAGTCTTCAAGTATATATGTTTGCTGTAAAAAGGAAAGGAATAAACTGCTCTGCACGTCCACTGGGGATAAGAAAAGAAGCAATAGACTTAAATTGCATCAAGAGAGATTTGGGTTAGACATTAGGAAACGCTTCATTATAGTGAGGAGAGGGAGCGTTATCACAGACTGCCTGAGGAGCTCGGGAAACCTCCACCACTGGAGGCCTTTGAGCGAAGGTTACTGAAATACCCCTCAGCAGTGGGTTAGAGCCGATCCCGCCCCAAGGCAGGTCCTGACCTCTTCAGGTCCTTTCCACTTCTGAGTCATGGGAACTTTTCCTGTTGATTTTTTTTTTTTAGCCTTACTGAAGAGAAAGGAAATTCTACCCAGCATTTAAAGCAGTATAACATCTATTCTTTTTATGCCGTTAAGCATACCGTTAATAAATCCAATTATGTTTATGATCTTTTAATGGCACCACTTATGTCATAAAGATCCATCTTTGAAAATACAAATAGATATTTCTGCCCTACAGTATAATACAACAGCATGAAAACAAATTTTTACAAAATTCCAGCTCACTGTTATATGGCTCCTACTCCAATGCAAAGAACACCAAACCTGGACGTTTTTCTTTCTCAAAATTCTACCAGTCATATTCTTTACAATATTTTCACTTCACATTTTGTATTTCATAAACAGATCCATTCCTTTCCTTGTTTACCACTGGCAGTGGGAACAAAGGAAACTCTACTCATGAAGGTATTCCTTTATAATGTAATCAAAACCAAAACAAAACAGAAAAAACGCAAAGATCCATAAAAACCCAAACATAATCAGGTCTTATCCTTGCTGTGATATTCAAAGACATACAGCATGATGTTATCAGAATTCTGCCAGGGCAGTACCCCAAGGAAATAAAACAGAAAATCAGGGAAAAGCAAATGTGTGGCAGTGCAACTCATGATGATGGCCCATGACCAACTAGGTTGGTGGAGTTTTCTAAGACTAGAACTGCAAGTCTTCCAACTTTTCTCCTGAGCAGCTAACAGTGGCTGTTTCTGGCAGGCAGTCATACACTTCTACAAACTTCAAAAACATCTTTGGTACAGAAGGCAGGATTTTGCCCCATCTCATAATTTCCCCACATGTCTTCTCTGCTGCTTCTCTTCATACCTTATTTGGCCACTCACAAGATATTCCTGAACTGCAATGCCTTTCCTTTTTACTAACTCATACAGAAATGTTACCCAGAATGTGCTTCTTATCAGAAGATCCCACTCTGGCAGATCTTATTACTCCAAAAGGATTCTGTATACCACTAGTGTAAAGTTACAGAGTCATTTTAAAGCACAGCTTCTCCCCCACAGATTCGGTGACACTGCAGACTCATAAATGAGTAACAATTCTAGGCCTGAGATACTTCTAGACATGCTAGTCTATATTTATTTCAGCAAATATAGTTATATGCACACACATGAATCGTTATACTTCACTAAAAAATGTTTTCATACATTCACAGAAAAATTAAGAACATAAAACTGAAAGAAGAATTATTTTTGTATCTCGGTATTGGAACTTATTGAATATTTTCTTCTTCCATTAGCATAGGCCAGGACTTCACAAAAATGTAAAAATTAGACCAGGTTTTCCACAGGAAACTTTTCCCAAAGGTTTCCCAATTTTAAATAGGAAATCAATTTGCATCACTGATGATATCATTCAAATCAGACAGCACTATGTGGTTAGAAGGTAATTTACTCTTCTGCCGAAGCAATTTAATACTTGTTCTGATTTGTGATTTTCATTTTGTTTGTTAATGAAAAAAATTAATGAGCAATGTTACTGGAAGCACAACTCAAAGCTTTGGCATTATTAAATATGTTTGTAATATACTGTGCATTATGTTGATTGCACAGTTGGAGCCAAAGCTTTGGCAGTCAAGGCACCAGTCAATCATTCAAACTGATAATGAACTCGCAGGGTGGATGCTTTGCACGTACCTTTGCACTGATTTGTGTTTTTGTCAAGAATTGCCTTTGTGGATACAATTTTTCCATACCTATGGAGAAAACAGAAATACATGTTATTATATTTTAATAAAGTACATAGTGATTTTTGCGCGCATATAACATATATACTAGGAAGAGATCTAATGCTCCTTAAAAATGTTTGCCTGATAATCCTGGAGAGGTTCCTTCTGCCACTGTAGTTCAAACCACACCTTCAGAATTCGCCAGAAGAGCAGTGGTCATTTGCCACATCTTGTCCATCTCTAGTCCAGTATAAATGCCAGTTCTAGTAAGGATTTTAGAATGTTGACACTAGTGAAGAGTTTTCTTTGATTAAATTAGGTTTGCTATTTAAAAAAAAAAAGTTTTTTAAATACAGATTGACCACATTCCTCCAGGATTAAGAAAAGTGCAGGAATCATGGCCATTTTTTATATAGATACATACACAACTGTGCTAATGTGTGCATCCATGACTGTGTATAAACACTCGATCCAGTCTGGATATACAAAAACTTTGAGGTTTATGTGCATCTCCCAGCTTTTTCCAAGATAAATGTTAATATTCATTTGAATTTATATCACCTCCCACAGATAGCATGGCACTGCACTGCTATTTGATAGATTTAGCATGATGAAGAGGGAATTTGGGCAGCTACAACTTGTTATATTAAGCAACTGGACCATAAAATAGGCACCTATGTTTCCCTCACAGAGCTTAAGACTAAAAATGTAGACTTAATAGCAAGTATCACAAAACCATGGTAAAAGACCACAGAAGATGAAATTTATGGCCGAATATAAGACATGAGGAAAATATACAAAATAATTTTATTTCTCAAATCACTGATATGTCTTCATTGAAGAGAACTTCCTCTAAAATGTCCTTACCCAGATATTTTTTTTAAAAGCTTTATTGATACTCTGATATAATGAGCTTCCATTTGCAGGACTTTGCCATGGAACACAAATTTCTCCATCAGCAAAGAACCTATTAGTTTATAAAGGGAATGGTACCATAACTCATAGGGTAAAATGGACCCCTGAGTTTCAGTACAGGACCCAGAAAACACTTAAATATCTCATTAAGGGGGAGTAGTACCAATCGGAAATGCTGGGAACAGCCTGCCTAAACACACTATTTGACATCAGAAATGATTTGAGTCAATTTTGTGCCTAACAAAAAGTTCTCAGCCGAAGTTTCCATATTGTGAGTGACATGTAATCACTCAGTTGAAGATAAAGGGCACTGTCTCTCCATGTCTCTTTACTCTTGTTTTCGTGACTGATGCAAAGTGAGACTTTCCATTTCACTGTTTTTCCTTTCCCTAAGAACCCGCAAAAACATTTGTTTCCATTTGACTTTCATTTTGGGGAGGAAAAACACGCTTTGCTTTATTTTGTTTCAGTCTGAAACCAGTCAGAAGGAGGAGGGAAAACTGACCTAAAGGCATTAACAAGTTATGCCAACTAAGTCGAGCCTCAATTCAGCCATCTTTTAGGAAACAAAAAAAGCCATACAAGCCTTCAGCCCCTCTACCCCCCTTTTTTGGCTGGCTCTGTAGACCAGCAGGATTCTGTGCTCTGAAGGCAGGCGGAATCCATTGTACACTGCACTCTGATGGGTACATGGGCAGGAAGTTGGGAGCTGAGAGTTTATTTTGCCATAGCTGGCTCCACTCCAACCAAATACATAGCAGATTTAATGTTAACCATGAGATCACATGCTTTTCTAACCTCAGGTGTTTTTCAGAATTGGGGCCTTTATCCTCACTTATGTTCCACTTAATTTTATAATTATTCATGGCAATACCTGAAGTTGACTTTGGCCTCTAAGATATTAAAGCACAAGCCTTAAGAAGGCAGAGCCAAATTCTCTGCCAGTGTGATTTATGGCTCTTCAGTGGGCCAACTCACCCAGCAGGAAATTTGGCCCATGTGGTGCATCTTCACTTATTTGATTTATTTAGATTTAATATCAAATACATGAAAAACATGCAAAAACATGCCTATCTTGTACAGTAATGGGCCTCTGACAGACATATGGAAAAACAATCCAACAAAAATCAGTGGCTAACCCACAACAACCTCAAATAAAACACAACCCCTACCTAAACTTCCGCCAACAAAAACTAACACCCAGCCTGCATTTCAGTGCAGCCACTCCTAATGAATTGATATGTTGTTTCATCCGAGTCATGTGAGAGCTAAAAGTTAACATTTCTTGCCAGTAGAGACAGGCACTTGTGGTTCCACTGCTTTCATTACACATTTCCCAGAGTTATTTTCTACATACTGTGATCCTGCAAACACTTAGTTACTCTAGAGATTGTACTCACACCACTCTCTTCAGTTCCTACATGCAAAGTTATGAGTGCACCTTCACATTTGCAAAAACAGACATCAGAGTGGTAAGAGGCACCACAATAACAAACACTGTTATAGGCAATTAGCCATATGTCGGCGATTTAATCTACTGCTGTAAACCTTGAGTGCTACCACAAGAAAGTAATTGGAATTAATTTGGACACTGTTTCACGAAATATTTCAAGTAATTATTCTACAGTAATCAGAACATCAGTTATGATGAAGAATGTTCGGTTGTGTTCTGCACTGTGTGCTGTATTTTGTTCCTACAAATGCAGTCATCTTTCTTTCTCTCATGTGTGGAGAGTGGTATTAAGCTATGTCTCCTCTCCAAAGTTGTTCAGCCTTCTCTCTGTGTGGCTTTTAATTGTGATTTGATGCACTCAAAAGTACAAAAAAGGTATTCTTCAATGGGAATGCTCACAGAAATAAGGATAAAGTACATCACAAGAGCTGACCTTTTGTTTTCTTATATTTAAATGGAAACTTTAAAATTCAACAGCCTTCACACCTGTGTTCTAAAAACTACTGATATCATAAATGTAAAAAATACCAAGCATGCTCTGCTTGTCATGGAAAGATGTGAGCACTGTTTCATTTCCTCCTCAGCTATGGTTCATGGAAATACTCTTTCAAACTCTGTTCATAAAAGCATAACTATAATATTGAGTTCATCTCAATGCAATATTACCAAGCCTTCAACATAATGGCTGCATCATTAAGGATAACCTACTTCATCACACTATCCAAGGAAATAAACATAATGAATCTGTGACATGGCTAACTCAAGAATGTGTCTATTGAGCATCTGAACTGGAATTGCTATTCAAAAGATTTCTAGACACTCTTCCCAAAGTGTTATCTAAATGCATAGTAAGCACAAATAAAATTTTGAAGTACTTTTAGAAGTCCACTTAATCATTTATACCCAATTATGCTTTTAATACTTTTCCATAATTATAATAATTTTTATGTAAAACCAGGTGGTCAAATTTCGAAAGAGCTTCCATGTCAGGCTCAACTGCACAGACTAAGAATTCACCTCATAAAAGGACCTATGCAGTGAGATAGTGACTAGTTGTCTTCTTTGTTTCTCATAATACATCAGGACTGCCTAGAAAACTGTAAGATTTAAAAACTGAAGGTTTCAGAATGGAGAATTACTTGAAGAACTCACAGTCACAGCCCACACTGATGCTCCATAGAGCACGTCACTACAAAAAGATGTCATATGGCTTCTAGGATGGAAAATCTGTCACAAAATTAAAAGTCAAGACACATTTGTGGCCCTGGAAGTCACATACTACTGGAAACTGGGAGAGGATACCAGAGTAGCATCATCACACGTTGTCTGTGTTTTAACATCAGGTACTTCCACAGCTGCTGAAACAAATTCCTATCTGACCCAGCCCAGACAGTCTTACATTCCAAGATTAAATTGGGGGTGGAAATACCTTCTTACAAACATACACATTTTTACTTTCTCATGTATATATCAGTTTCGGGTGAAACTGTTCAAGTCATCTGATACCCACTCTTAAAATTCCAAAGGTTACCTAAGGTTACCTACCTTCACTTATAACCAGCAGTAACTCACACCTTGTCACACAGAAGGAAGAACTATGGGAAGAGCCCACAGTGCTGCTCACAGAGAAACAACCTCCCTGCTCAGTCCTGACTACAGAGCTGTATCAAAAATCACTCTTGAGAGCCCCATTCCATTGCACCCCACATTTTCAGACTGCTCAGCAGTCTCAGGAAAGATGCAAGCAATGCAGAATGAGCCCTTAACGTACATCAAAGTTGCAGAATCAGTAGATCATTTCCAGAGCTTTCAGGCAGGCAGTCGATCAGCACTTACACTGCAGGCAAAGCTCAACCCTATCACTTCCAGGAAGTTATTTGATAACTTCTGTTAAAATGGAGATATTTCCCAAAGGCAACACTTCAGCTGCGAGTGATACCACTCACAAGATGTGGGAACCTTACCCAGTGCTCAGGCCAACCCCAAACAGACAAGAATTTGCTGTCTTACAGCACACAAAGGATTTGAGCCATTTCTCCTTCTGCCTGTGGGAAGCTGGGGTACAGGGAAGGCAAACGGGCAAACAGGGTTAGGAGGCAAGTGAGATTTAGCTGGAGACCAGCTGCTCAAGGCAGAGGAAGCAGGTGCCACTCACTCCACTGCTGGCAGGCTACACGCCAAGGTGGGAAGCTGGCTGAGGGTCAGCTGCGACCAGGAGTGCTGCATCAAAGAAAAGATTTCCTGTGAGGCCGGGCTGGTTGGGACCACTCAAACTTTTCTGGTTTTCCATGTCATTATGGAAAACAAAAGCCTCTAGGATAGGTGTGCCATATTCTGGCCTTCAAGCCATCCTTCAGGCTGGCCACAGCTAGTCCTGTAACATGAGATGTCTATTACAGGACCATGGGACAGGGTAAGTCTCCTGCCACTCACCTGACTCGGTGCTGCACACACACTGCCATCCTCATCTACATGGCAGTAGGTGCACAGGCACGTACAAAATATTGCACTGGCTTTTGCCCAATTCCACTTATTGCCTGTATGCTTCAAACAAATATGAAACTTGGAGTTGAAACTCAAGTAACTGGTGTACGGAGTTCTTCCTTCCTCAGTTAAACCAATGGAGTTATCATGTAATTTCCAAGTTCAGAGCTTAATAACTATATCCCCAGCATTCAGGTTCACTCGAGGCCTCAAGCATTGCTCAGCGCACAATCCACCCAACTGAAAACAGTCTGCATTTCTGGGCATTTAGGTAATATATGCATTTATCTTGGGAACTTTTGTACTGGGATGAATCTGACCAGCAGTAATTGGATTTAGATAAGCAACTCAGAGGCTCTTTCATTCTTGTGAATTAATATCTAAATAGCATAACTGGGTTTATTTTGTTTAAAGCAGACTCTATTAGGCAAATCATGGATTTGGGGAGAAAATAAAGAAGGCTACATTATGGAGGCCTAAAGTACAGAAGGAACTCCTGCTGAATCTCTTGGAGAGCCATTTTCCCCATAATACACTTCAGCATGAATTTATGACATCCAAATGCACACAAAAGGGAAATCACTCCAAAAATTTCTTTTTGATTTTGATGATAATTTCGGGGCATTTCATCTACTGCATGGCATTTCAAATGCTTGCATTTTTTCCCAAAAATAAAAGACATTGCTATCCTATCCCTTAACACAGACTGACTTGCTTTGTTGCCTTTTCTCTGTATATTTTTATAAATACCAAAAAAAGAGAGAGAGAGAGAAAGAGAGAGAAAGACAAAACTTTTATATTCACACAAAAAAAACAACAATAAAACACATGCCATTCAGTGCAGCTCTTACTTTCACAGTCCAGTGCATGGCTTGGGGAACAAACAGAAGGAGCTACTGGCAGGGAACCCATGGTACACTGGACTGACAAAACTACTTCTGTAAGAGTTCAACATTTGGCTGCTCTGTCTTCTCTACTTATTTCAGCCTGGCTGTCATGTTTACAAAAATCATTCCTTCACTAAACAGAATACAAGCTTTCGATACTGTCTCTCACAGAACCCTTCCCAACAAAGTGTCCAGCCCACTGCTGGATAAACACATCATGTGGTGGGTGAGCGATTGGCTCACAGGTCAAGTACAGAGGGTAATAGTGAATGGGGTGACATCAGATTGGCAACCAGTCACTAGTGGGGTTCCACAGGGCTCCATCCTGGGCCCTGTGCTCTTCAGCATCTTCATAAATGAGTGGGATGCAGGACTGGAAGGGATACTAAGCAAGTTGGCAGATGACACAAAACTGGGAGGAGCTGTTGACTCCTTTGAAGGCAGGGAGGCCTCACACAGACACCCAGACAAATCAGAGGACCAGGCAATCATCAACTGTATGAAGTTTTTCAAAGGCAAGTGCACCTGGGATGGGATAAGCCTGGATGTATGGACAGACAGAGGAACCAGACGCTGGAAAGCAGTGCTGCGGAAAGGGACCTGAGGGTCCTGGTGGATGGCAAGCTTAGTAAGAGTCAGCAGTGCCCTGGCAGCCAGGAGGGCAAACCCTGTCCTGGGAGAAATCAGGCAAAGCATCCCAACTGGCCAAGGGAGGAGATTTTCCTGCTCTGCTCCGCACAGGTATGGCCTCACCTTGAATATTGTGGGCAGTTTTGGGTACCACAATACAAGAAAGATGTAAAGCTGTTAGAGAGTGTTCAAAGGAGGGCAACAAGGATGGTGAAGGGCCTTCAGGGGGAGCCATGTGAGAAGCTGCTGAAGGTACTTGGTCTGTTCATCCTGGAGAAGAGGGTAGACTTCACTGCAGTTACAACTTCCTTGTGAGAGGAAGAGGAGGGGCAGGCACTGATCTCTTCTTCTTGGTGACCAGTGACAGAACCCAAGTCTGAAGCTGTGTCAGGGAGGGTTTAGGTTGGATCTTCAACCAGAGGGTGTTTGGGCACTGGAATGGGCTCCCCATGGAAGTGGTCACCACAGCACCAAGCCTGGCAGAGCTCAAGAAGCGTTTGGATAATGCTCTCAGGCACATGGTGTGATTCTTGGGGTGTCCTGTGCAGAGCCAGGAGTTGGACTCTGATGATCCTAGTGGGTCCCTTCCAACTCAGGATATTCTGTGAAATTAGTACAAAAACATAGACTAATAGCTTGTCCAAAAGTTTCAGAAACCCCGCAAAAACTCATAAACCCTTTGGCTGTAAATCTAAAACAGCCCTGGACTTTCAGAAGGGCTTCTGAGTCATTAGAACTGAATTCTGTAAGGGCAGCTCAGCAATTTTGAAAAACTCAGACCATGTTTGTGCCTAACAGTGCAGTTAGGAGCCTAGTTTTAAGCAGACAGCAATGAATATTGTAGCATGTATAAGTGATTTTTTAAGGCAAAGCAAGCTGATGAATCACGGAAAGAACATATGCATATTCAATAATATCTTCTGGTACAGATATTCACTACTAAGGGTGTAGTGATTTCACTCATACATGGGCCTATTATTCACCATCATCCCATGTCCATTGAAAATACATGTTTCAGAATTAGGAGGGGAAAAAGCTACAAAACCCATAAAATAACTATGTGCACATGTCCATGAACATTATTATTGCTTTAGACAAATAAAACCCAAGATCTTACCACTCTATTGAATAACAGTTCCATGTTAGCCTTTGAGGTTCCTATTTCAGATTATGGATCATGTAATTTACTTTACACTGCATATATAGATCATATCACAAATCCTGCTTTCAGAAGATGCAAGCACCATTTCTCTCCAATCACAGGGCTCTAATACAGCCCTGGAAAGCTGTGCTGGGTCCTTTGGTACTCTTTTTTTGAAGAATAGGTAAAACCTGATAGGTTTAGTGACGTTTGTCTCTTGTAAAAATTTCAACAACCTCAGGAAGAGAATACTGTAAGGCATGTAAGAAACACCTACAACCAAAAATGCCTCCACTGTTAAAATGCTAGCTATCCTTTCCAGTCTCTGCAAAATCTACTGCTATTAAAGCCCAGGAGTGCATCTCACCTTCAACCTCACTAAAATGACAGATGTGTCTCACTTTCAAGTTAGAAATGTATTTACAAGACAACACAGATATCTATCAAGACAGTCAGACTTTGAATTCAAACTAATCTGAATTTATATATTTATAGATGATATCAACTTTCACCTCCAGAAAAATAATTCCAAATGAAAGTGTACATGCTTGAAGACTATTGTAATTGTCGTAAGTACTTGGGAGATTAAAGCCGGTAAAACAGAAGTTAATGACATTTAAACAGACACTATTTATTGAAATAGAAAGACCTTGAACTTTCAGATCTATAAGAAGTATATCACTTTAGTAGTTCAAAGGTAACTTTTCCTGTAGCTTTGTTCTTTTCCTTGCCAAAATCAAAAAACGAATTTTTTGTCAGCATGTAAATGAAATTAAGTGGTTTAATCCAGCACTTGCAGAAATCAAAGGCAGTTTTTTCATTGCCTTCAGTAGGTACAACCTCAAATCCTATTCACAGTGTTTATAATAAGGCTACAGATTTGTCACACCCTTAGTACCCAAGATAGAATAAAATGCCACTTACTAATGTGGCACCCCCCATAAAAGCCTGACATTTTACAGTGTTTTTCCTCAGCTTGTTGCAAGTAAGACACTTAGTTATTAACTGCAGCTTTTATTCTAAATGCTGCTTATTCTTAATTAGTGCTATGTATCATAGTCATATTAAATTTCTGTGTTTGAATATTGAAGCTATTTAAGACTATTTAAAAATTGATTACATTATTGTATATAATATTTAAATTAAAATTATGACATTTATATTTTTGCTTTGATAGAAAGCTATGTTTTTCCCTCACAGTTCTGCCATGACAAATAACCAGTGTTAATAATTAATTAGCAAAATATCCTACAGTTGCTAAATTAAGTATGGAAAACAAAATTTGTGCACAAATTAACAACTGACTTCATGCAGTAAACTTCAGTCCTTCTTCTGGGCCATCATTAAATCTTCAATTACTAATTATTCCATATTTTCAAGAATTCAGATGTCTTAAAAAAAATAAAATGCAACTTTTGTTTGTACACACTTAGCAACGCCGCAGTGTTTTCTGTATAATGATAGGATGTATTACTGGGAAGCCAGTTTAGGAATCTGAAACCCTTCACAGATTGAGACATGATTTACTGCAGCCTGTCCCAAATGACAATGCCAGGCATACCCTAATTTTCAAAGGGCAGTGGACTTAAAAAAAACTAAAAACCAAACCTTACCTTCTCTTCTATAAGGACATTATTCATCAGCATCAGAAACAAAAAGTTAAGCACATTTTCAGACTTGAACAATTTCCTCTATCCAACAATTTAATAATTTTAGATACTGTGGAAATAAAATCCCACAACATATCATTCCTGTGTGTAGAATTTACTTACTTTGTATATTCTAGCATGCTGTGCTTTCTTGTACCTGATTTGTCATTCACTGTCGTGCTTACTTAGGGAAGATTCATTGTTAAACTACAGTTGGTATGAACCAGTATGCCAGCATACCATGATATTAATCTCAAAAGTATTCAATCATTTAACAATAGCTTCATTATTCAAGGGAACTCTGAGCACTGAGTTGGTGAGGATTTTCTGACATTTCACTAAAACACTTTAGTCCTAAAAGAATTCAATTACTGCAACATATTGTTAAAAAAAAATATATATAAACACACATGCATCAAATCAGATAGTTCCTCTCTGATAATAAGCAAGAAAAAGAAGAGGAATTAAAAACAAAAGGAATTATAGATAAAAGCAAGAACTCCAGTTAACCAACAGGGACTATGAACTCCAACTGATAATTTAAAGCTGAAGCATTTTATAGGGTTCATACAGAGGCCATTTGAATCAAATGTGTGAGTGTGACTTCTTGAGTTCACGGAAATCCCAATTCATTATTTACAAATTAGAAGAATCCAGGTACTTGGGATGTCTTTGGAAACAATGCAGTTTTGAAAGGAATTAATTCTTCAGATTTTTACATTTCAAAATACATATTTCAGGAACTACATCACAGAAATTAATCTTTTGCTTCAATATATTTATTTTAATCCTTTTATTTCCAGGGCTGGAATGTCACAGTTGTATTTATTTTCCAAAAGCCAAATTTTTACATCAGTGGCACAGAGAAGCACATTTTCTTCTGCTTGAAATTTTCAAGGGGAAACAACAAGAGCATGGATTTGGATTTTTATAATTATGCGGACACAAGTTCACACTGCTTACCCAGAACTGGGACAGAATAGCTCTGGTTTTGAGTTTCTTTGAATTTTAACTCCATTGAGTATATTTATAAAAGCAAAGATTTTTTTTTAACCCATTTATTTGTACAACTCTAACATTAGGACAGGTTCAGGAGAGAATGTGAAAACAGATTCCATGAGCTATTTGTCCACTGTATTTTTAAATACTCTTGCACATGTACAATTTCTGGCATGTTGAACTGAAGCAGGACGATCCACATTTCTCAAGGTTAAATGATGTTTGTAAGCTCATAAATTAACGTGCTTGCTTGGTGTGGAAAGTCCTCCCTACAGCCCGGACACAGCAAACAGATGTACACAAGATATACAAGTGCACGTTTCCAGTCAGTGCTTTGCTCTCCACAGTGCAGAGCCTGTAAATACTCTACTAGTTAAGAGGGCACATCTCTTCTGGCTACGAACTCACCACAGCTCCCAGATAGGTATTCTCCAAAACCTTCTCTTAAGTGATAGCTTTGTCAACAACTAAACTCAAACCAGGAGAAGCTGCCCCATGTGCAATATAGATACAGAATTTATGAGTCACGTGTTATTTTTGTTATGTTTTCAAAATGCATTAAAAACTTGCAAGTGGATGCAGCATTAAATGAAGCCACCTGATGCAAAAACACCTTTACAGATTTAAAAGGACACCTAGTTTAGTGTCCTTGTCTGTTTTATAAATAATTCTTCATTCTTTATTTTCCAAAAACAGATGGACATATATTAACATATTAGCCTCACTATGTCAGGCAGGTAAATATCTTTGGAGAAGAAGAGCTTGTTAAAAACTGAACTTTGGATCAGACTCTTGGTTTCCAGAAATGTGGTACCCTTCTTCTGGGTCCAAGGCAATGTCCTAATTTACACTGATGGAGCAACTCCCTCATGTCTTTGATGCTGAAGTTGCATTTTAAGACAACACCAAGGGGCCGATTGTATGGCATAATTAGCACATCCTGTAGCTCTCTGCTCAACCACCAGCACTTCTGAGACTAAGACAAACAAAATTTTAGTTAACCAAAACCAATCTTCGTGCCAGTTGATCTCACTGGACACCTTGGCTGTGAGTCTCCTAGAGAAGAAAAGCTAACACTGGTTCGCAAAAACAGCCAATATGGAGCAGGAAGGGATGAGATAACCCATGGGATTTACTAAATAAATACACTCTTTATATACTTATATCTTCTGTCCTTAAAAGGACAATTGGTTGGTCCTGCTAGGCAGAACCCTAGATGGAGAGCAATTAAGAGAGATGCATTGTAGCCCATGCTTTCTGAAATATACATGGGCAGATCTAGAGGAAGGCACAAGAATTTCAATATTTTATGTTTCTGATGAAAAATTTTACCCAGGAACAAAAGACTCACTGAAAAACACAGTGACCACATTTTGAAATCTGACCAGTAATGCTGAATTCAGAAGCAAATTAGCTTCAGTTGCTTGAAAGCCCTCAGGAAAAGACTTTCGTATACTACTGGCTTCAGGCGCCTTCAAATAAACTAATTATATAAGATACAATGTTCAAACCATATAAAGATACACATGGAAAAACTGAGACCTCATTCTGAGTGTTGGGCATACTTTGAGAGAGAGCAAACTCTGATTCACTGGGATAAATCCACAAGTCTTCCTGAAACTGGCCAAGGAGCATAGCAGTGACAATTTCTGTTGCTCTCTAATGCACATAAAAAGGTTATAAAATTAATTTCTGGCATTAAAAAATAACAAATAAATTAGAGATGCCTCTTTATTTTGCACATATATTTCAGGCCTTTGTGACAGACTCAAGTTGTATTTTCTTGCTTCTCTTTAAAGCCATGAAGGAAAGAAACCTACCTTTTTATAAAAGCTGAAAGCTGAGACCTCTAACTTATCACATGCCTAAGGAACTAAAGGTTTAAGAAACAAATATTGTGAACCTTGCAATAAGATTTTGAGGGCTAACAACACCAAGGGCTATGTCTTCATCGAATATTAGTGAACATCCTCAACTAGGGAAAAAACATGCTTGACAGTTGCATGGTTTGTGTCCCAGAAAACAACTGTGAGGGAAAAAAAAGAGAAAAAAAGAATAATATCAACGAACAAATCCACCCTGCGATCTATTCCCCACTTCATAAACGGAGCTGGATTTAAACGTAGATGAAAACCCCAGTGCTGACACCACTCACTTCACTACTGCTGTCACACGTAAAGAACAAGTGTATCTTATATGGATAAATTACATTCCAGCAGCCAAAATATTATCTGCCAATTATGCTGGGTTTAAAAATTAATAACATAAAATTTACAACAATAATCTGTAGCAGCAAGCTGACTGCTTTTTGAACATCCCATCAGAAGCAATGAAAGCATAAAACCAATGTAAAAAGGCCCCAGTCATTCATGGAGTCAAAGACACAATCTACAAGAAACAGGCCTATAGTCTGCAAATATTTAAAGCCATGAACAACTGAATTCATATCCCGGACAGTCCTGAATGCACCCAATGGCAAGCCTTCATCAACCAAGCACTTGCAATACCAAACCATTTATTTATGCATTTTTGAAATATCTTATTCATCAACAGCTCTTGCACTCTTTCCTCCCACTTACTCAGACCATGGGAGTTTCTAACCCTTTCCCTTTCTGCTGTTCAAGAAAGTAAGTTCTCAAAAGACCAACATCTTGAATAAGAAGCCAAAGCAAAAGAAAAGATCTGCTCCAGCTATTCATTTCCCATATGCCTTTGCCCTTTGCTTTATTTGGGTTTGCTCCAGAGACCACGGAGATCAAGAGAAAGACCTGTGGATTTGCCCTGCTTTGCAATTTCTGAAAGTCATTAAATGTTACTCTACATGCAACATTCCATTTTGTAAGACAATTTCCTAAGTTCAGACTTCAGTTTCTTTTTGATTCCCACATCCTCAGCACAACAGCTTCTTTGTTCCAGCTTCCATGTTTATGGGTATGCTATCTTATCTCTGGTTTAGCCTTTAATATTGAGCAGAGTCAGAAAAGAATCATCCTCTTGTTTGAGATCCAAAGATTTATGTCTGCTTACATTTTTAAGATATATAAACATACAAACATACTTTAAAAAGTCTAAGCAAATTTACTCTTCATAGTGCTATTATCTGAAAGATGAAATTTATCACCATTTACAGTTTGTTCCCTTAACTTCCCTGTGAAACAGTTTTTTCAAGATCTCTTAAGTTATGAGAGTAAAATGACAGCATCCTAGGGAAAGCAGCCTTTCTCAAGCTCTACACTGGGCAGAGCAAGGATGGAGCAGCAAGGTTTGAGGAGTAAGAAATCTACAAAAATGAAGAGAGTGAAGCACTACAGTATGGGGGAGGATTTCCATAGCCACTGGGCCACCCAAAGTTGAGAGAGACACTCAGTGCTGCAGTGAAACTCATTCAGAGAAGAGATACAAATACGTAAGAGAGGAGAATGGCAGAAGAATTCAGACCTCAGCCTGAATTCCAAACTGCACCTGCAGATGGTGAGTAACATAAGGACTCATTTACACCACAGTCACACCAGTTTTGCAGGAGAGCATGGAGCTACCTCAATGGGCCGGTCTGGGATTTCACTGCATGGCACTAAAACCCAGAAGAATCTGAAACAGAGAGACTCCTTGACAAAGTGAAATGCACAGTAGTGATTCCATTCTGCATGTTTGTCTCAAAGACAAATACATTTTAAAAAAGAATCGCCACTTGTCTAAACCCGAATCTTTTCCCCAATCCTGCTGTATCCCCCATTCCAGACCTTCTCCATAAGGCTGTTTTGTTTCCAGATTCTCAGATCAGTATGTTCAAGTCCTGCTCAGTTTTGGCAGGGGGAAAAAAAAAGCCACCTTGGACAGAAAGCCTATTGCGTTTTCCCTCACTTTTGAAGCCTTTCTATTTTTTAATCCCTGCTCGACCAATTTTGTCTCCCTCTCCTCTCCTCCCCTTCAGCAGAAATTTTCTACTCTTTACAAGCCTGGTTCTCTGCAGAAAATTGATTTCCCCTAGGATACAGCCATCCTACTGTTCTATGCATGGTCATTAATGACCATCCTGTTCACCAGAGAGATAGACAGACACAGTGGCACTCCTCCCCAGCTCCTTAGCATAGAAAGCACACAGGGGGAAAAATCATAACAGCCTCAGAGCTTAACCATACCAAGAGTTCATCGTCCCTAGAAAACACCATACAAAATCCCCAAATGAGCTATTAGGAGAGTAATGTAATTCTTGCTGGTTTCTGTCACTCTTTACTTCCACTGCACTAGATTAAATTTTTTTTTTAATCTCCCCCAGGTAATGACCATTGTGTGGTTTTCTCTCTCCCACAGGAGGAAGCTCCCCTCTTCCACCCTATGGGAAAAAAATCTAAATCAGATGTGACTTGGGCTCATGTCAGTTTTACTTGGGTGCTGGAATCAGGTTTTCCAAGGGCAGAATGCATTTCAGCACAGACTACAAAACCTGCCTGAAGATGTGAGAAAATACCTGGGTGCTGCACTTTTTGCATTTTAGCTGCTTTGCAAGCAGCGTGCCTGTTGGCTTCACCATCTCTGGGAGCTCTGCAATCTCATATTTGATTGCAGTGAAGTCCCATCCTTGGAGTAACCCACACTTCTCCTCTCAGTTCTTGGTGTCTCTGATGCCAATGGGTAAAATAAAATGACTGTACACACAAACCAGCTTAAGCCTTTTCTATAAACATCTTCTGGATAGGCTATAAATTGACTCCCTGTCTCCTCTTTGATCCATGAGCTTCTTGGAAGAACTTCCCCTTGCCCCTACTGGTACAGGGAGGTAAAATGGAGGATTGGAAGTCACAAGGAAGATCATGAGGTAGTCAACACCCTTTTTGCCATTTCCGACACAGGATTTTTACATTATGAGGTTAATCTTGCTTACCAAACTGCATTACTAGTTTCAGCAGGCCCAAAAATGAGAAAAAATATTAATAAAGCTCAAAGACGGGTAAAGGGTTGGCTTTTGAGCGTTTTGTTTAATCTTCGGCTTAGTTCCAGTGAATTTACATTAAATAAACAGGAACAGTGTCTTTAAATCAAAAGGTAAATTTTGAACAAAAGAAAACCTTCTTAGTTACTGTTGATCAGAAGAAAAATAACCCTAAAAATTACTTCTGAAACTACAAGAGGGCCTTAGCTACTGATCGGCAACTTGGTCTGAAAAATGGCAACAAGTGAACACCTGATGCAGCACTTCAGAAATCTGGGATAGGTAAAAAGCTGAAGCCAGGAAACTCATATTTAAAGCTCACATTGTCTAGATACACTCTGTACATTGCACCACCATTTCCTTATATAACTCTCACTAAGTCTGGCTGATGTTAACCAAGGAAATCCTCTACAGACAAACAGGACAATACACCCCACTGTAGCTCCCATAAAATCACATGCTCTGTGGAAATTTCCAAATACCTCGACACAATATGGGTGAGTTAAGGATAAAGTTTCAAGCCTGAACTCCATAATTTCCTGTCTTTTGCTAGTCTACACAGCTCTTTAATGTTATGTTAATATAATTTTTGTGGGTGTGATTGAATTACCCACCACTCTTGATGCCAGCATTAGTGGATTTCTGTGTAACAGGAGAGCATGCTTTACTGCACAGACTGTTACTAAATACCATTAAGGAGACCAGCTGCAGACCTCCTGATAGCAGGGCTGGAGGGCTACCTCGTTAGGAGGGGACAAGCACTTTACTGCTGGCACACAGCCTGAATCCTGCAAGCCCTCAGCATGCCCAACTTGCCTCGATGTCCCCACCAGACGGGTTTCCACAGCACGTTGCCCAGCCAAAAAAAGTGCCCAGGCCCGGAAATCTGCTGAGAGTGCAGAGATCTCTCTCACAGGCTCAACATCCTGAGTCCTACACGATGTTGCCGTGACTTGGCAGTCTGAAAAGATAGAGATGTATTTACTTGGCGGCATTTCGGCTCCAGGTGCAGCAGAGGGCTGCTAAACTCTCCACTGAGAGCATGGTTCACACACACTGGTGACAGCTACTAACTAGTGGCACAGCACTTTAAAGATCCCTTTCAGAAGTCTTTGTGGAGAGATTAAAATGCCACATGTACATGAGTTGTAAAATCTCTAGGGCAAGCTCGGAAGGGAGATTTAACATGAGTTTTCTCATCAATACCCTTGTACTGCTAACCAGCATCTACTATGAAAATTACAAGCCTGACTCCTGTGCAGACACATTCCCCTTTAGAGGAGGATTGCGTTAGGAAGAAAGGGAGGGTTGGAGGCAATGGAAAAAAGAATGAGGAAGAATGAGGAATTTAAGTCTGTTCCACATGGTTGTCTCAGTACACACTAAACTGGACTGACAGACATCATCCAAGCAGTTGCAATGAACTCTAGTTACACTTCCTGTCACTCTAACCCACCCCTTCCTCACCACAAAATGCCTCGTGTGCTGGCTGAGAGCTATACTTGCCCACAGGCAGCGGGACATTTGGCTGCCAGCACTCAAATGACAGCAGCCCTGTGTTCTCAGGGTACCATGGGAAGAGCATGGCAGGGACACCGCAGGGACAAGAAATGTGGTCTTGTGATTGAGAGAAATTCTTGTTTCCCTATATCTAAGCTCAGTAAGAACCAATGAACAGGAATCTAACCAGAACTAACAATTGCAAATCCATGTTAGAACAGAGAGAGGTTTTTCTTACCACTCACTGAAAACAGAGATTAAACAAGTACAAGTTCTGAAAGTGCTGATATAATTTAATAGCTGTATCATTACAGCCCATCTCCCACATCTGAAAAACCTGCAATCAATTACATCTTTAGTCCAATTCTTATGTTAGGCAATCAGCAAAATCACAGCACTAGTACAATGCCTCGCTTTCATTTAAACCCCACCAAAGACATGGTCATATTCCCTTTTGTTCCAGCATAGGGACCAGTTTTCCTTTCCATTTAGAAACAATTGCCTGGAGTTCATTTTATTCTGAGTCACGAGGCTGTCCTATATGCATCCTTAAACTGGTAGTATGTTTGTAGGAATTAATTTGTTATGCGATTCATAAGACACTCAATAAACTTGATATTGAAATATCTGTGCTAAATTATTGTAGAGTAATTAAAAGGCTTCATAGCTATACTCCATTTAATTGGCAATTCAAAATTTGGTGTTGATTTACGCAAAGCGGAGGGGACAAGATACATTAAAGGTAAGTAGAGAGGGATCCAAATTTCTTCCTTTTAAAAATATAGCTTCAAGTGTGCTCAGTTTTTCAGTTCTATAAGTTTGTTTTACTCAGAGGAGGGACAGACATGATTTACTATTAAAGGCAGTCAAAACTTCAGAGGCTGAGACACGAGCTTCTGCTTCTGACATAATGCCAGTACCAGTGCTCTGTGATCTCCACAGAGGGCATGCTGCACCACCTTACACTTTGCTGAGACACTACGGCAGCTTTTGAGTATCATTTCTCCTGCTTACGAGCACAGATGTTCCAGTAATACATTTCATCCATTTAAGGACACATATGAACAGATATGTCAACAGAAACTAAACATAAAAGCAAATGTCAATAAATATTAAAAGGAAAGTATTTCTAACCTCAAATAATTAGTTTTTAAAACATTTAAATGATCTCTGCATTCCTTAATGAAATTATCCAATGGCTGGAGAAAACTGCCTTATAATCAGAGACTTAAACAGCTCCATATATTTGTATTCTTAAAGAAAAAAGTCTGACAAGTTCACTGATTTTAGTGCATAAGTACATCTGTGAGGAAAATCTGAAAGGTCCTTAATCTGACTACACCAAGAAAGAACAGGTAAAAACCAAGACAAGAAAGGTCATTTGGAAGTAGGTCAGAAATTCTGACCATGGAACATGGTTAACAGGAACAAATTGTTAGCAACAGGGGTAGGTTTGCTGTTGCTTTCATATCTTCATTTCCAGAGTGGATGGTTTCCTGGAATATATTTTTTACATTAAAATAAATTGCTCTATTCAGTCCAAGAGAAAATAAGGAAAATTTAAGGACTTGAATCAATGAGAAAATAAGGGTAAACCATCCCTTGGTCTCTTCTGGACCTTGAATTCTATGAATCTGTGAATTATTTTATCCCTTTTAATTATTAGTTTCCCACTATAAAGAACCTAAAAAGTTAATGTTCTTCTTGAATCAGTGAATTACAGAAAATAATTGAAGTTTCATAATTGGATTATAACCCCAGGAGCATATGGAAATGCTGAACTGGGAAGCTGAAGTAAGGAAAGTATGTCTGCTTGCTTTTTTTTTATTTTATGTGATCACCATGCAATAATAGCCACAAATGCTGCACTTACTACCTGCATTACACTGAAGCAATAACATGCCTGCGAACCTGCAATAACTGCTATTTGAACAGGCTGCTGTGCTTCCATGAAGCTTACATGAGGTTGGGTATGTTGGCAGAGAGCTTACTTCAGAACAGGTCTAAAATTTCCATGTTGCTGTTACCTTCATTGTTTATTTAGGGTTGCCCCCAGAGCTGTGGCTAGCTACTTTGTGAGAGAACCAGAATCCAGAGGTTTCTACTTTCCCTAGAGCTCATGACAGGGACACAGAAAATACACGTCCAAAGAAAAAGAAGACCTTTTGAGATCTCTGTCAGATCAACATCTTGTAAAAATTAGGCTGAAAACATTCCATCTTTCCCGTCTGTGTTAGTAACAAGACAGATATAAAAACCTCTGATGTAATGGCAAAGATTCTAAGAAATTCCTTCTCTAGTGAACGTATTTTTAAAAAATTAAAGTCTTTTCAGTATTTAACACAAATCTAATAGCAGCACTTGTCACACAAATAATTCTGGGAAGTTACCAAATACTTGGAATGAAGGACATGGCACGCTGCATAGCACAGAGCTCTTGTCGATGCTTGTTTGGAATGGTATGAGAAAGTCTAGCAGCTGAACACAATGACATTTTTGTTTTCGTGCTGATAATATTCAATAGCTTTGCCACCAAAGTTGGTCTGCCACTTCCCCCTGCACAGAAATAGCAGGAATGCACTAAGGTTTCTGCCATTAGCTGGAAGCAGTACGCAGGTTATGCTTGGTGGGGGTGCAGGTGGGGGTGTTGAGCATAGCTGGTATTATTTCCTTTCGGCAAAGCTTTAGGACAATGTGTTTCTCAAACAGAGCAGAACATTATCTGCGTCATACATTCAAGAAAAAGGTTACAGAAACATTTCTGCTACACAAATGTCAGAACATGAACAGTGCCTCAGTCTTCTCCCAAAAGTTGGTGGCTCCTAAAGAGTATATACCACATGCCAGTCAGAGAACTTCCTATTTCCTTCTCTGCTCTCTGCACATTTAAGACTGCAATTGGTTCTGCTCTCTCACTGCTGCCATCAATTCTCAAAGGACATGAGATCAGAAAGACCCACTGAACCTGACACCATGGAATTTAGAAGAACAAATACCAAAAATGCAGACAAATCTAAAACATATGGATGAGCTTCAAAACAGAGGAAACAAAGATAACCAGAACTTTCATTTCCATGGGGGAGGGGAGGAAAGAAAAGAAAAAAAAAACAACCCACAATGACTCAAAGAACAGCAGTGAAGCAACCTTTGTCAAACCAATAGAGTTCAACCAGCCTTCTCACCGGAAGGCAGAAACTAAGCATCAGTCTTACAGGATGCATTGAGAGGCTGCAAAATTCAGACTGTTGAGAGATCCATGGTCATGAGAATCCTTTCTGAGAGCAACAATGACAATACAAAAACAGGCATTTGTCTCACAGACATATATGGTGCATAGCCTGTCTGTCTTTGGACAGTTTTTGGCCATGAGAGAAAAGATCACTAGCCTCATGGATGGATGGAGATGCCATGGTTGAATGGCCGCACACAAAATATGCTGGAGAAGTGGAGAGAAAACATGCACATCTCAGAACAGGTCAGAAGCAGCTCAAGAAGTGTGTTGCTCTCTTTCTATCTCAACACCCCTCCTGTTACGACCTTGCTGTTATGACCATGCCCTTCACACTGTTCCACAGAAGACTCAATATTTCTGTTATGAGTTCTTTTATTCGTTGTTGGTTTTTTCGTTTTTCTTTTTTTCCTCACAAGGACTTTAATTAAAATTCATCAGAAGAAATGTTTTCAGCACAAGTGTCTGAGAATGCTGCCTTCTTCCCTATCTTCCATTAAATCAGGTTCATCCAACTTGAAAGGAGATGAGATACTCTCACTGACACTCTGTCACACTCCAGTGAAAAGACAGGCACATTCAAAACAGAGAAGAGTGCAGGTGCTCATTTATTACTTTACACAGGTTATTTTTCTTCCTTTCTTTCCAGCAATGGGGAATGTTCACATTCCAGATGGAGCTTTCTGTAGTGCTGTGGGCATTTGCTGACCTAGAGTTTTGTTTTCCCTGATGAAAGAGGCAAGGTAAGAAAAGGGTTGGTTCATTGCCTACTGGGGCAGCTTTAATGTTTGTTTTTAACAACGGAAGACATTTGGAGATTATTTTAATGGGAATTAATATACAAATGAGAAAAAACTTGTGTACATCCATGCTCATATTTACACATGGCAAAGATTCAATATTTCCACAACAGAGTGCAAAACTGCCAATCACCTGATTTCAGAAACCAAGATGTTGTTCAAAGGAAATACAAGTTCCCTGCCTTGTATCATTTTAGACCTAGAGAGCAACCCCAAAATGTTTTGAATAGCATTAATAAGCATCATCACTATTAAGACATCTTAAATGGAAGAATTAACAAATCATGTACGCAGCACCACGTTCCTCTGCTTTTATGCCTACTTTACACATCCTTAATGTTCACCATTTGGCTTCTGATCAAAGGCATTTTGACTTAAAAGTATTAACCTTCTTTTCCCTTTCCTGCCTCTTGTAATAAACTTTTTCTAAAAGTTCATTATACAAAGAACTTGATAAGAGTACAGATTTCTCCAAGCCAACCCATCAGTGTGTTTTTCTTTGATCTGCACATACACACATTAACAAATGAGAGAAATACTCTCATGCAGTTCCCTCCTTGCTTTGTATCTGCATATTTAGTCCATCAGGATACCTTTGCTGTGCTGGGCCTCACAGTACACCCTTCTTGGGACTTTGCTTTCCTGATTTGACTTGGAATAACAAAGAACATTCAAGAATAAGGGAGGGGAAAGTGGATGGATTTTTTTTCTTCCCCCTCAATGGTGGGCATTTCTTTGGTTCCGATGAAGACTGATCTCTTCAGCAGATTTCAGAGCCACTCTCAGTTCTCATATTACTAGGATACACCAAACCAAAATATCCAGGAAGATTTTAAGCAGGCACTATTCAGTGTGATGCCACATGGTTCCTATATGAGCTAATCCCACTGAATGAGCACTTTCACCTTCTTGCCCTTTCAGTCCTCACTGTACCACAGAGCCATGGTGTCAGCTGATATTAATTACAGGAGACACACAGATTGTGGTTCTGTTTGAATTAATACTGAAGCCAGAGCGCACCTTGCTTTAACATACAGAAGACTGCAGAACCCAATAAATTCTTTTACATCTCCAAAGATTACTTCTTAAAAATACAGGAGTGGACAGGGCCTAACACTACTGCTATGTAAGTCTCAAATAGTCTGGGTTTGTTTTCACCAGGGTCAAGATGAAAGCATCAGTTTACACTGGGTACAAATTTTGTCTGATTTCAGTGTGGAACAATGGATTTACTACTGGGATTCTTTTGGGTTTTTTTGATTTTGAGCTTACTATGGTGATTATATTTTGGTTAACCCTTATTTTATTTATAGTTAACAGTAATTGTTGTTGATTAACAAATTAATGCAGGAAAAAGAAAAAAAAAAGAAAGGAAGGGAACTTACTTTTCCCACACCTTCATTTCAACAGTTTTCATGGACTTATTATTTTCACAAAATAAAAGGAAAACAAAAATAGCCAGGAATATACAACACTTGCTGCCTTAACACATGGCAGGATGGCCATCATGAACTTGCTATAAGGCTCAGTCTGATGGAAATGTTGTGATTGCTGCAGCCACGAACAAGAGAACCTGTCCTGAAGGGCACCTTGAACCCCTCTGAAGCTTCAATGAACTCAGCCTTTTTTTGTGGGAGCAAAAGAAATGCACACAGTTCATTTCAAAAATAGTCCAGGATTTAAGTAAATTAATGTGTGACTTTGCAGTTAATAACCTCGGTTACATCATCCTTATGACTAGCCCTTTAGTAGAATCTAAACAGTGACAGCCTGAATATTTATTCAGATGTTTCACGAGACAAAACCAAGGACATTGAGAAATAATGAGGTTAAAATATCACATTTGATAACTTGTCAAGGAGTCAATTGGGATACCTTCAGGAAAAAGAAAGGAAAGAAAAAGAAAGAAAGAAAAAACAAAACCCAGACCAATAAAACAGCCATTCCCACTAACCCAAAGCAAATCCAAAACCTTGAGTAATCAGCACAAAAATATGGATCTAGAGGTTACTTAGAAAGCAACACTCATCATTCCCTTCATTATTCAATAACATTATTCAGTAGGGATTTCCCATATCTGCAAAACCATTTATCTGGAAGATCCCATCTCATCTTCCTCAAGAGTCAGCCTGAGCAACATAGAGACTTGCTGCTCCTTAGGTTTAAATATTTTTACTGTTGTTTTTATAATTAAGCCCATGAATTTTACTCTGGAATATAATGAAGTCAAGATGACTGAATAAAGATGGATAGGGATTATCTTCTGAATAAATGTCAATGTCTTAACTGTGCAATGCAGAAGGCATTTTCAGTCAAATGTTGGGGGGTTTAAGCCAACTTTTAAAAATTACTGAGGGAAGGGAAGGTATACTTTATATCTCTTTTCACAAATTTCCCTTCCCTTCTCCAAAATTTATTTTATCTTTCAAAAATTTGGGGCTTTAATCTTCTTCAGTGCAAAAATGTTAGGACAGAAAGAACAACATTTTAAGACATCAACTGTTTTTTAAATTAAATATGTTTCAAAGTAATAAAGCTGAAATGTTTAGTCCGTGTGTGAGATTTCCTTCAACCTGTCTCCTCTGGGATGTATTTAAGGAGAATGGGATGTGTCTAATATACTAACAAGGGACTAAGCCATCTGTGTATGTTTAGAAGAGAATCTTGGAATACTTCTGGATGAAATCTAACACAATGCATGAAAATTAGAGTGACACATTATGAATACTTCAAGGATAATAATTTATATTTTGCTTGTACAGTGACATACTATGCAAATTTTTCTATCTATAATGTTACATTTTAAGGTCTATTATCTTCACTTTTGATGAAAAGCATTTTTTGACTGGGAAAATACACTCATAATGTTATATACCACTGCACCAGCAGACTGTATACCTCAGAGAAAAAAATTGCTAATTACGTGATAGTTACTATTATTTTCCTGAAATATTCAAACATTTAAATTTTAGACTAATAAGTTCTGATGATCAATATGATCACAGACGAGTATAAAGTGTCTTTTTTAAAAACCTCACAAAGGGTTAATAGAGGCCAAGGTCCAGTTTTGGAAGTTTCTTTACTCAATGTTTATGGAAATCCAGAAGATGATACATACATAAAAGAACAACAAATTCTTGCTTGCTAAACACTCTTACTCTCTCTTTTTTGATGTAACTTTTGACTGAGTCATTGTATAAAGTCCCAAAGATACACTGCAGCCTAACAGCTTTCTCCTGCAAAAGGGAATTTGATGAAACTTTGCTGTTCACACGTTAAACCAAATACTGAGGATCAGAACCGCACAAAAAGAAAATCTTCCAGTAGCAAGATTTTTTTTTCATTTACTCAGCTACTGTACAGCCTATGATGACTTGTTTTCCTCTAGTTATATGAACAGTTTGACAGATTACTGTGACAAGGTTACTCTCAAATTGATAAAAGGTTTGATAGTGTCGGAACATTTGTCAGAAATGTCTCATATCACGTGTAATGGACTCTGCACTTCAAGCATCAATGGTACTCCAGTCTGCTATTTTCTATTTAGTGTGCAATACACACCACCCAAACACACACAGCAGAAAGACAAAAAAGCAGGCAGGACTCACCAAAACGGCCCATACTTTACCAAACAATCCTGATTAAATAGTTTCTCTTCCACGACCCACCTGGCACAATGCAATTAAATGAAAAGTTTACACATGATTTAGAGGGTGGCCCTCTTACAAGAACAAACCTGGAAATGGGATGGGCTGTGATAAATGTTCACAACCATAAGCATTTCCAGCATTTCCTGTACTTCTGAAAGAGAAATATTGTGAGTTTAGAACATTATTCCTTAGACTTGCCAAATGTCAGACATTATAAGTGACAGTTGTACTGCTGGCAGCCTTGTCCCATGCTAGAGCAGAGGAAATGGGTTCAGAAGGGCTCATTTTAGGCACTGGCAGCTAGCCTAGGGGAACTAGTGTGCTACAGATCAGCTAGCTTTGGTGATTGCAGCTCTCCAAAAAGCTTGTACTGCAAAATAATATGGTTTATGGATTGGAATTAAGGTTCTCATTTCACATCTTGCAGCAAATTATGCTAATACTTCTATGCAGAAAGCCTCAGAGCCAGCACCTTCTGCTTGTTTGTGAATACCTGTTCACATGAAATCTTTAATAGACAGTGAACCCCCAGCCATGTAAGCTAGGAGAGAACTCCACAGGACACAACCGTTCTGAACAAACAAATCTAGGTCTTGTGCACACAGCAGCAGACTGCTGATTTTGGTTTCAGTGGGTTCGGGGTGGGAGGGGAAGGGTTTGCAGGTTTAGGTTGGGTTTTTTTTCTTGGTGGAGGCAGGGTAAGAGATAATGGTTTTGGACCTTTATCAATCTCAACTGTGTAACCACATGCAAAGGTAAAGAAAATGTCTTGCAAAATATTACCTAAAATCTACATACTGCCAGGACAAATTCTTGCATTTTCAGCTGTTTAAGTTTCCCTATACTGTGTTTCTCCTTGCTGACATTCAACCAAAGGATAGAAAAATCAGAAAAAATTAATGTCAGCGTTTTTCTTAAAGAGCATCTGTTCACAGAGAAACCCCACAAGAGCAAGATAAAGTCCCCTAATCATAGACCAGATTAATTTTAGTGGAGCACACTAAAAATTTTGCCACGGAGCCAAAAGGAAGCTCTCAGATACTTGATGTGCACTTCCCATGCAGACAAGGGGTAGGGATGTGCTCTCTGAACTTCATAATTCAGGTATGCCTGCTCATACCCGAGACTCACACCATGACTGCAGCACTGAGGCTCCTCTAAGAATGGCTGCTTCAGTCCTGAAAGTGAAAGCATTTGTGTGAACTTGGGGAGAGTCAGACTGCAGGAAGATGTATAGCAAAACAGCTTTTTGAACATCAGCAGACTACAATCAATTTATACCTACTGAGGATCTGGCCCTTGAACTGGGATTATCTGTGACTGTCACATCTGTAAAGTGTCAATGAATGTAGTTTGTACAAATGTCAGACAGGTACACTCACAATTCAGCTTGCGTGAAATATGAAACACCACCAACACACTATACTCCTGTGAGTCAGTTCTACCTGCAGTAGCTTTAATAGGAGAAAGTCAGAGGAAGAGTTTCAAACTAGTGTAATTTTACTCAAGCCCAGGTATCACTTCAGTAAGACTGCTAGCTCCAGCCCTGCCAAGGGATGTCCACAGCAAGTATACTCAGGGAAGTCTTTCAGGGCTTTTGACCAATATCGGAGATGGCGGAATAAGATTGTAACAACTCATTATATTGTTACTCCTGTTGCAAGCGTCAAAATAACAGTCATTTGAATGGAAGTCAGCAGATCAGCCTCAGACTGTTCCTTACTTTACCAAACTTCATCTGTTGATCCCTATTTGAAAGGCTGATTTGTGATAACAAATAGCAGAGATGCTGTTGCCTTTTGGAAGAGATGATTCTATGGCAAAAACACTGCAGTTCTGCATCATAACAAGGGTGGATTTTTACTTTTCAAATCTCTCCTTGCTCTTATTTCAACACAAAAAAATGTGTTATCATAAATTCCACGGAAATGATCTTGGTCAGAATTTCAAACTGGATTATTCCCTTCTCACAAATCATCAATAACAATCAAGACTATAGAAATCCAATCAGGTTCTCACTTCTACTCATAGTGCCCATTACATTCAGTCAAGTGAAGAAGGGTAGACAGGTGCAGTGTTTTAGGAAGTAGTTCTTTTGATGGTGCTTGAGGAGCAAAGAGCTCTTTTGGCTACCTCTTTGGTTTCAACAGGAATAAAACACAATAAAACCGATATTTCTATGTACAACCTGCAAATATGACTCTTGAGATAAACAGGGAGGTAGATGGTGCTATTTTCCACATCACCATTTTTCAGTGGAACTGCAGTTAATTAGATGTTAATTATATGGCTACAAGACCACCTTCCGTGGGTTTCATACTCCTCAATCTTTGCGCCCAGCAACGTGTGACACAGCAATCATAAAATGTGATAGACTGAGGGAGGAACACCCATGTTTTGTTGTGCACTAGGCTATGATTCACAGATCATTATAACTATAAAATCTGTCATTAGGGAGGTTTTCCTGCCATGCAAATTCTCCCTTTAACATAAGAAATCAACCAGATTAGAATAAACAGAATTCAATGTGAAGGCCCTCACCACTCTATTCTCCTAAACTCATTACCTGAAGGTTTTCAACGGGCATTAACTAGCCATTCAAACTAAAGGAACAACAGTTAATCTTCAAGTGCAGGAGGCTTCTGGTGTCATTTTGTGGCCACACATAAGTGTAAGCTAGAAGGCCAGCTTTGACATCTTCCTCCCCAAAGACACTGAGTATTTGAAGTGCACTTACGGCTGGCACAGCTTGATAAGGTCCTGGTCAGTGGTGCCGGGTGGAAGGCCTCGAATGTACAGGTTGGTTTTACTCAACTGCTCTCCGCTGCTGTTGTTGCTGCTGTTGTTGCTGCTGTTTGTGCTGGGGCTGGGAGGAGCCATGGGGTGGGGAGCTGGTGCATAGGACTGCTGGAAACAGAGCAAAACAAAAAGGCTGTTACTACAAAAGGCAAAAGCATGGTAGACTCATGTGCTTTACCTGGGTAACACCACAGCTATGCGTGTCCTGCCCTCCCTGACCACCTCCAGCTGCCCACTCCTATGGCACTTGCGCCCACTCCCAGGCAGTAATGCCCTTCACAATGCAAAACAGGACCTACATTTTGGGTTTAGCCATGGCTATGAAGTGCATTATTTTACTTTTTTTTTAATTTGGAATCAAAGTAGCTAGATTATGAACTTATTTTATCTAGATCACAAAAAAATAAAAAGCTCTGAAATGACAGACACTCAGGGAGTAACCAGTATTAAAGAAAGAAGTTAAACACAATCTGTTCTAAGAGTACTTTAAGACACAAATTAGAATATCTAGCCAGAGGTACAGAAGCTGATGCCAGAATTCTAGTTAGTCTTTCCTAAACATGAGGAGCATCCAGTACATGCACAGTCAGGTGGCAGAGAGTTGGCCAGACTAAGAGAGAAAAAAATCCAAAGCAGCCTGAAAAGACTGTTTTTACAGATGTCTTTCGCAATAGAGAAACAGGGTTTAGAAAAGATGATCAGACTAAGACCTTCTGCTCTCAGAACCTTACCCACTTCTGAACAACCACAAACCACACACAACAAGTGAGAAATATCACTTTAAAAAGGAGGCATTCTCACAGGGAGAACAACACTCTCCACTCCCCTAATTCCATGGCAAATACACATTATGAAAAAAAAGATGCACACATACTATAAAAATTACCTAAACACCTCTGATCTGAGGCAACAACAGGGAATTTTAGTTGCTGCAACAATCCCTGGTGCTCTGACCACCAGAGCATTTACTCACAGCACAGAGTGTTTGGCAGGAGAATGAAGGAATCATTGAAAGGAGGAGGCCATCCTGTCATCACTGTGACCTATGCAGAAAAGCTGAGCTCTAAGGGTGAACTTGCAGGAACTGGGGGATGCTGAGAGATGAGATCCAGACAGGCAGCCAGGGGAACTGGAGTCAGAGCTCCAGGAACGTAACCATCTGCTGAGAAGGGGGAAATCCCATTTGCACAAGCTGATCAGCATATTCTGCTTGCTTTATGTGTGGTGACAACAGCAGGTAAATGTTGGGCCAATGCTAAGTTAACCATGCTATGTTAATGGACTAATAAAAGCAAAACATCTGCAATTTTCATTATAGCAGCAATAACACTTTAGTGACTTCTAATACGCTTGTTCTGCATTTAGACCTTCAAAAGAGAAAATATTTAAGTCTGTGAGTAATTCTGATCATGCTAATCAACTGCCCCTTTAATTTCAGTGGCCCTAGTTTTGTGCTTATAATTATGTACACACAAAATCACAGTCTTCGTAGTTGGATATTTTTTTAATTAGTGGCTCTAAACTCTTTCTAACAAGTCCCATTACTTAGAAGAACCAAAAAAAGTTGGAGAACATAAGGAGAGCATCAGTGACAGGTGAAGCTCAGAGGTTTTGATGAAATGAAACAACACACTTGCAGCCATGCCTTTCCTGCTGCCTTCTCCTTCCTACTTTCCAGTTTCTCCCTTTTAAACCAGGAGAGGGGGAATACAGCATCAAGTGTCAAGACATCAGAATTCCTCTGCAGTCTTGCCTGGTTGCAATGTGACTCAAGTAGGAGCCATTAAAAGGAAAAAATATTTTAATAGTGTGATCACCATGCTAGCAGGTAATGACATTCACTCTCTTCTGCAGTAAAAGAGGAAGGGCGATGAGCTTCCTTCCCCAAGTCTCTGCATAGATACTTTTGCTGACAATCAAAAGCATTTAATGCATACAGATCATATTTCTCGGCACACACATTTTATCACTGAGTAATCCCCACCCACCTGAGCTTCAATGTCATTCCCAGAATTAGAGAGCTGAAGCAGCAGCCCTGAGTACCAGTACAGGGAACGGCCTCAACTGAGCCCTAGTGCTGTGGTCACAGCCTGGAAATCAGCTCCAAGCCACGGCCGTGGCCCAGCTGGCTGACAACGGGATAACAATAACCTGTAGTAAATACATAGGCAACTACACTTTCAAACACCCTGGCTGAAAGAGTATTTAAAACTACAGACACTGCAGGGCCATGGAAGAGCTATGACTGTGTACAACACATTTGGCTTTAACATACCAAGAGCTCAGGAAATATCCCATGGTAATCTTGCACATTTGGGGCATTCCTAAGGTATAAATAAATAAATGAATACATGCCAAGGTAACACTCTTACTGCTTTCCCCTAAACCTCCAAGTTTACCATATACAATGAATGCATGCAAATGATGTAAAGTAACGAAAGATTTTTCCATAAGCCAATAAAGGGCTATGTATTTTAATTATTAATTTATATTATTATATATGTCTTAGCAAGGAATAATGAGTAAATGTCCTATTCTCACATCAACCTAATAAGCAAGAAAAAAGAAACAACAAACAAGTGGAAATATACCTTTGAAATACAAAGAGTATTTCCTCCTATTAGAAGATCTGTTTCCTCACACAGAGGAGAGCACTGGGGGCCTAATACTAATTTAAGCTTAAGACATTTTATCCCTCTCAGCCAGCTGAAAGGGGATGCAGAAATGATTACGAAATACAGTGACACAAATTTTAAGGCCACAGCTATTTAAAAAATATGGTTTCAGCATACACACAGAATGAGGCATACAAAAGGTTGCCTCTCAAGTAAGAGCTGCTCAGACAACAGGCACACACAGTTTCACAGCAGCATCCTGGGAGATGCTTTACGGTGGGCAGAGAGGCTGCCGCACTCCACTTTGGAGGATGCTGATCTTCTCAGCCCAGCAAGCCCTGCTATACTCCAAGCTCTCTTCACAAATCTCAGCCACAACAGCCCACAGTAATTTCCATGCATATCCAATACCCCAGAACACCATCCACAGGAAGATTACAAAATTGCCTGTACTGAAGCTGATGACATCTTCTGGCTGGTTGCCAGACTAAAAGCTTTGGATCAGAAGAAAGCTTCGAATTCTGGTTCCCTGAGCCAATGAGTGTATGACTGATGGCAAAAGTATGCATTTTGCCTCCAAATGAGCAAAGGGTCTGGTTTGTTCGTCTCCACATAACAGCTGGAGAGAAAGAATGAATGGCAACCAGGTGATGATCCCAAATATGGGCCACTTGCTACAGGATTGTGGACGATGCCGAAGTGGAGCTTTGCCTGGGGAGCCACCTGTACACTCAGGGGAGGGAAATTTGTGCCTTGCTCTGATGTTGGACCACTCCATGGCTGGGGGCAAAGCACTTCACTTCTCTGCCATGAGAGCCATAGGGAGCACCGCTCTCAAGACTGGCTCTAAACACCCCAACACCAGCTGTAGGAATCTGGGAAAGGGGTTTTGCCAACACAACCAAGCATAGGACCCGCAGATCTGAATAAAAAGTATTAGGCAAAATCCATGTGCTTCACTTCAAAAGGAAGCTGGAATTCAGAGCTGGTTTTGCCATTAATTTTTCAAATAACCAATGCAACCAACTCATTTTTCAATTCTCATGCTCCATTATTCAGTTGGGAGTGTGTGGGGAATGAACTGGTTTGTAGATCATTCCAAGAAGCTTATTAATTTAGCATGGATGGCTAAATAGGGTTTGTTTTCATCTTTGAAAAATGAATGAAATTTCCCCCTTTCATTATTTAGAAGTAAGAAATTAATGTGCTTAATTCTTATCCAATCTCAGAAATGCACCCTTGTGCTTAAACCCTACAGTTCAGCTCTCTGAAACAAAGTGTCCCATGGAAGTGCATACAGCTAAGCATGAATAATGAGATACCTTGGTCTTTCTAACTAAATAACCCAGAAATGCTGAACCAGAAGCCTCTTGGATACTAAATGATCAACGCTCCTCCTTTCAACATCCAACTTCCTTACACAGGAACAGTGTTTACTCTCCCATGGCAACCAACTACGCTCTTGCAGTTTTTCACTTGGTGCAAGTTTAGGCTAAAGTATTTTTCTTTCAAAGCAAAACACTACTTAAAAAGACAAATTTCAAATATTTTTCACATACCATTCGTTTTGGATGGGAATCACAGGCCCCAGATGCCAAGTTGTAGAGTCTGCTTTATTAGCAGCAGCTGGCTGCTTGGCAAGCTTCTGAGGTGGTTGGGCTTGTGGTTTTGGAGTGGCCTCCGAGCCCAGGATGCAGCTGGACAGCTATGCTAATGGACCAGCCAATTTGTTTGTAGTCACCTTTGGCTAGCCCAAATTTGTACCCCTTTATCCACTTGAAAGTCTTGGAAAGATTCCCCATTAACACTGATATGCTGAGTTTTCCTATCATAGTGCATATTTTACATTAAAAAACGAGTATGACACACATTCCTGCATTAAAACATGCGTTATTTAAGCAACTGTGAACACACACTACCCATTTCCCTCTGAACAGAGTGTTTTCCAGCTGCTAGATTCATCTTGCTTAGTGCCCAATTGCTACCCAATTCCCTTAGCTTCCAATTGAGAAAATAATATAAGACAAAATAAATACAAATAAATTGTGCAAATATCAGTTTACAGCTCACATTAGCAAAACACTGTTCTCTCTACACCCTACTGTACAAAGAAGTAATTTTCGTGACCTGGAGGGTACTTACTGGTCAATTATAGAAACGATGAGAGGATGCCACCAACTTTCAGTCTATTGATGGGATTTTGGACCTGACTGAACAGTAAATCCCATATTAAGCAAAAGGCAATCATCACAGTAGAAGAGAAAACAGAGAGGCAGGGAAAATATAATAAAAAGAATTAGATAAAAGTCGCAGCAACTCTTCTGCCTTTGGTTTGCTTCCGCAGTGAGAAACAGCACCAGAAGGTAAGCTGTATTTCTCCTCCACAGACAGGTGGAATGAAAAGTGAATAAAAGATGAACAGTGAAATGGGCAACACAGAAACCTCATGATTTTAGAAAGGCTGCAGTCAAGGGAGCTCGAGTTATAATTTTCTTACTGAGTCTATAGGGCATTCCTGGGTCTTGCAGAATCCAGCCATAACTATTGTCTATTTCCCATCCACCCACTGAAGGCCTGGAAAACAGAGCTCTTTTTGGATGCTTTCCCACACAGTCAGGTCTTTCCCTAGACATCTTACAGAAAATAAACAACTGTAAAAGTGCACATATTTTCTAACCCCTCTGCACAGTACCAAAACTTCCTAGATTGCTTCTGTAGAAGTAACAACCCACTGCTTGGCAACATTTTCTATTTGTAACGTAATGGCATGTGAAAACGTAACTAAACTCAGAAGATGAAGACAGACAATAAGGTTCAAAGTGTGTGTGCCATCACAGTTCTTTCAATTGAGAAAACCAGAACGCACCTCAAGAGGGTTTTGATTTCTCTGAATCCCTTCCAAGGCCCTTAAAAGTGCTTTGCTGGATAAAAGAAGCCCCGTGAGTCAGGGCTGCCAGGTTGTGCTCTCTGTACTGCAAAATCATTGTGCTACCCCAAGCAAGTAATTTAAATTCTTTACATCTCAGTTTACTAATTTGTAATGAGTCTTCCTTACCTTTTTAAGGCATATATAATGCTCTGTGATTACTGGATGAAAGACACTACTAAGAATTGCAATATTACTTAAAGATGGGAAACATATTATTAAAGTCTAACTTAATAACTAGAGTTATATCTAATTCTTTTCCAGACAAAAATCATTTCTGCATACAATGATTTTGCCATTCTGTAACTAAACTGAATGAATGATTTAAAAAAAATAAAATACTAATCCACTTAGTTTTCTCATTAATATCTTTAATTTAAAACAAACAGAATTATGCATTCACGATACTATTGTGATCTTGCATCTTGTATATTTTAACTTATTCTACTACAAATTATATCTTTAGTACATAGGAAAAAGGTGTAGTTGTGTTTTCTTTATCCTTTATTTCTCTTTTTCTCTCTCTTTTTTTTTTCCTGTAAGAAAAACATCACTTGGCGAAAATGGCAATTATGAGGAAAAAACCCAACCTGGTCCTCCAACAGGCACAGTAGTCATCCAACAGTCAGATTAAAATTGGGTTTTGATGGGTCAGTAGGATACATTGTTTCACAGACAAAGCTGTTGAAATTAGTAGGCAAAATACTCCTTACAATTCCCCTGAACTCAGCACAAAGCACCAGAGATCCATAGAGCATAAGCTCAGGTACAATTTGGCTCAATTTTCTGTGTTCCAAAACACTTTTCTTCCCAATCACGACTGCTCAGACTTCAGTATTTTATAAACACTTACAAGTAGACAATACATAGGAATCAAGGCATCCACAGGAAGAGGAGGAAGTCTTTTGTTGGACAGGATCTGCAAAATAGGTCTCTTTCTATAGTTTTCTTCATTAAAATGATCAAGCAAGCAAACAAAAAGCAACAGCAATTCAAGAGCACTGAGAGTGTAGCAATCATTAGCCAGGGTGACATATGCTAGAAGCCTGAAAATTTTCTCACTGATCACAGTATCTTCTATTTACACTCTTTAAGGCAGACTGAAATACATCAATCCGTACATCATTCAATTTCCCACCATTACCAATGGGAAATTTCAAAAGCAAATTGGTCAGGTGTAAAGCAGCTTATTTAGAAGTGTGATGAAGTTTAAATAGTTAAGTGGATTAGAGTACATATCATTAAGAGAGACTGGCAATCTTCTCATGTGAGGATGAACCATGCCCAGCAAAAACCAGTCCAAGACAAGGGAACAGCACAGAGATGAAGAGTATCATTTGCAGATGGAGAACACTCCAGCCAGCACTGCCTCCCCCACTTATGGTCACTAAAGAGATGTCAGCTGCCAACACTCCAGCTCTTCACCCTTTCTTCACTACACATTGTTATTTCAAAGACAGAACTACTCATCCCTCATAAGCAGTCTTCTGGTTTTCCATAGACCACTTGTAGCTCTGGACTAAAATATGATAACTTCCCTGAATTTAGGGCTTCTCGCATCCAGACAGGAGGGTAAAATTAAGTCCTTGCCACTAAAAAGCCAAATGGTAGCAATAAAATCTATGTCACCAAATAAATATTTTCCAGAGCAGAAAATAATCTTCATAGCCTTGTCTTCTCCCATTTATTACATGGCAGGAGGCTCCCATGACAGAGTATTCCTGAGGCATTATTTATTTCTCAGCAAGGGAGAAGAATTCTTTCAATAGATAAAGTATTTTGGCACTTTGGCAAACTCATAAACAATAGACTATATTCTTTGACATAAATTAGTGTTATTGCTTCATTATCCAATCCATTCATATTTTATTGATGTACTGAGACTAGATGTGAACAGAATCTAGATCTTAAAAATACTAATTCTGGGCAATCTGGACAATAAAACATTGCAAGTCATCTAAAAAGAATATTTTAGAGAACAGATCAAAATATGACAGCAATTACTGCTTGTGATACTACAATTTGTGCTGAAAAAAGTGGAGGGAAAAATAATAAATTGGAGCCAAAATGATTGTTTATGTTTACATTTTCACATAGCCAATTCTGAGGCTACAATAATGAGTTGTCAGTACATTTGAAGGTTAAGAATAAAAACACAGATCAAAAAGCTGATACTTTACTTTCCAAATTCTTGCAGAAACAAACACATATTTGGTTCCGAGAAACTAAATTTACTCTCTGGGTATTTGTTTACATGAGGCAGACTAAAAACATCTTTGAAATGAGATGCAAGAGACATGTGCTTCATTGCATTGCTTTTCTGCACACAGTCCACATGTACCACAGCATCACCACTGGTGCAAGAACCTGACTGTAATAAAAGCCCACCACATAAAACTGAACTTAGAGCAAATAAAACTGAGACATCAATATTATCTCTTTCTGAGGCACTTGGAAATCTGACAAGCAGACATCAGAAGCAGATGTGCTTTTATTTTGCAGAAAGAAAGCCCCAACCAAAAGGTTTTTCAAAATCCAACCCAAATTTCCTCAGTTTGTCTTTCTCATGGAAGAATCAGGCAGGAAATCTGCCACTATTCCCATAAGCATTGGTGGGATGGAGGAATCAGGGGTGGCAGAGCTCCCTGGGAACATCCCTCATTATCTCCCCATGTTACCACAACAATCTTTAATAGATATGTATGAGGAAGCTCTGCCTCCTCCACCCACTGCTATATAAAGATGAGTTGTGCCTCCTGTCCTGCAATCAAAGGAATCTACAGAATGCAGAGTTTGGGAAGGGTTTTTCCCAAAGACAACAACGTGACATCATCAGGACAGAAATGGAGTGTTTCATAAGAGCTGGAGATCATGTTTTCTTTGAGACCCCTTGAGCTACAGTAACATGCTGATCCCAGGCTGGGGCCAGAGGGTGCCCACAGGAGACACAAGCCATTGCAAACCTCACCGTATTTCTGCTTCCAGTGAAAACTCATCCAGCAAATTATCGTAGCAACCAGCTTTTAAAAAATTGCCCCCACAAGTCATAACAGTTCCTACCTAATTCCTCGCTTAGGAAGAAGAGGAGACAATGAGCCTCATGAGACCGATGTACGTAATGTCATTTAAAGGACAGCTAGAAAGTGTTCCAACAGTACGCTGAGATGGTGGAGATAAGAATCTAATGGTAGTGGTTAGGATTAAGTGTCAGCCTATGGATGTAGTTGGTCAAGGTGGTGTTGGGCACCTTCAAGCTTCTGACAGTCCTGAATTCAGTACCAAACAAAGGCTAAGAGGGGCAGGGAAGCTGGGATGGCCATGCATAGGGTTTATCACATGCAGCTGGGGCTGAAATTCCACATTAAGAACCACTCTGTCACATTCTAGGTACTCCTCTACATTCTTCAAACAAGTTGTCTGTGTAAGCCAGTGAACTTGATAATGAAGTCACCATTATACATGAGCCAGGACACTGTTTGAGCCCAGATAAAGACTGAAACGAACGAATAGGACTCTGCAAGCTAAAACTTGATAAGAGGTGAATTCCAGACCCAAGCAACCCAGGAGTCATGTTATGTACATGGAAAGGATGAGCACAATATGCCATGACGCATTTTGAGATTTAAGCACTTACATTTTCAGCTAGTTTCACGAAGGATTTTAAATCATATGCTAAGGAAGATGAATAAACACTCTCCACTCTTACTGCAGACTCTGGTGCCATATCAAATCTCCATTTTCTCTAGATTTCATGTGGCAGACTTGGGAGGTAGTATGGGAAATGCTATTTAATTTTCTTTGATTTAACAAGCATCTAATATAACTTACATTTAAAATTTCCTCCAAACATCAATCAAATCCACTTGAGGCAAAATATACTAAAAAAAGTGAATAATTAATGCAAAAATAGGGAACTTCTTTATTCTATCTTTGGAATTTTTAGAATTACCCCCAATTTATTTACACATATTTCTTTCCTTTTTTTCCTTAAAATTCATTTTTCTGTAAATTATATCGGTTTTGAGAATGAATTTACTTGAGCTTGCAGTGACAACAAAACCCCAACACTTCTGTCTTTTTGGATCTATGAAATATTTCTCTATTCTTGTCTCCATTCACACTCTTACAAGGAAATCATATTTACTTTAAGCTGAATTGAAGCCTGAGCACTAAACTGAAGATACACCCTATATTCACCCCAAATGCAGCCTGAGGCAAAGGTCCTAACTGATTAGCCCACCCACAGGGCTATTTGACCACCTGTCTAAGTAGATGCCACAGCAGTTACTGCCTGGCATGCACTTTGCTGTCATACCTGGAGGTCCTGGGACCACAGGACTCCTGAGCGATGGAAGTCTCCTCCTAAATTTTATGATAGTTAAAGTCACTGGAAGATGACAACTATTTCATCTCAGCTAGTGAGATTCTGACATCTGTTTTTGCTAGAAGGCAAATAAAAACCATGAACTCTTTTTTGAAAAGTAAAAATAACTTTAGAATGTTCATTTTGCTTCAAAGTCAGTGAATCTGAATATGCATAAACCTGATCTGCTGTTTAGATATACAAAAGACTCATCATTTTTTACACTGCAATTCAGTATTATTCAGCAAGTTTTTTCCCAGCTAATTCCTACTTGTTTCTTCAATGTTTCCACCACCTCTGGTTTTCAGCACTTCTCAGAGCAGGGGAGGGGAATTGAAAAGGTCTAACTTTACTGTGGTATGAGTTCTCAGTCTCTTCCCATGTCTTCAACAACAGATTGTGCTACTGGGCTTGTCCAGTTCCAAATGTCATTTGACTCACACACCTAGAAATGTTGACTCAATTATTCACACAAAACTAACTTTTGACTTGGTAAAAGTAATCTATTTGTTTTTTTCTGAAATGCTTAGTGTCTCATAACCAGCGTAAAAAAATTAATTTCGTTATAACAACTTTCTTTTTTCAGTTCCCTAAAATCATCATTAGTTTCTGCTGCATGTTGTGGCATGGTGAGCCAAGTATCTTGCTAACATACACAGACTGAGCTGAAGATGCATTGCCTAAATCACTTTAGGGCCTGTGCCATGTGTTTTGTCCATACTGTGCATAACATTAGGAAGAACCTGAACTTCTGTGCCCAGAGGTGAAGAGCCCTGCAAGTGAAGAGTGGGGACTCAGCTGCTGCTTTGTGCATCTGTGTAAAATGCAAAGGACCGCTAATTGGGATAATGAGGTATTCCTACTGCAAGCACCAGGAATTCAGAGCAACAGGGTACATGTTAAATTCCTGAAAAAAAACAGAAAGGTAAAACAAAAAAAAAAGACAGGATCTAAAATATCTCTGTTTACTGTGTTTTTTTTATCCAAATGATACATTTCTTGATAAACAACAGTTTAAATTTCCTTCTACACTGCAACACTGCCTCCAATCTCTTCTGTTAGGTTTCTGGCTTTTTTGACCTTTTAATATACTTCATGCATGATTTATTTTTTAAGTCGGCATTTTTTCCTCTGGAAAGAATATGAATTTGAAGTAATTTCAAATGTTAAATCAGGATAAGCAAAGGAAGAAAGAAAATCTCCTTAATACATTTTCTTAATAATGTTGTACCAAGCTTTAGAACAGAAGCTTGAAGAATGGTGGCAAGTAACAATAAGGTTTGTATTTCAAATCAGACATATACAAATATCTGAAATTCTTAATACCACTTAATACCACTGTTATAAACTCACATGCACAAAATGTTGTGGGGAATAAAAAAAAAAGACTTCAAGTCTAAAATGAAAAATAATTTATATTAAGAAAAAAAACAACCCAGGATGGAGAAGAGTGACAACTACCATACTTCTAACAAAAAAACTAATCAGATTGTAAGAGTAATACAACGTGTTGGAGCAGAAATTGGTTAGGAATACCAGGGCAATAAGGCTCTGTGTGAGCACGCTGGCAGCAAAAGGAAGACTAAGTAAAACATTTGCCCACTGCTCAATAGGACAGGGGATGAGTGACAAAGGACAAACAGAGGCACTTGGTGCTTTCTTTGCCTCAGTCTCCACTGGCAAGGTCTGTTGACAGGTCTTTGACTTGTCTCCACCTAGTAGTTGGGCCTGGGGTGAGAGGTGCTGCCCAGGAAGAGGAGCATTAAGTTAGAAACTGCTCCAGGAAGTTACCAAACACCAAGTGCAAGAGAGCTGGCAGTGTCACCCAGAGGTTGCTCTCTTGTCTATGAATGGCCATGGCAACTAGAGGCCATGAGGATGTTCCTAATGACTGGTAAAAGGGAAACGTTACACCTGCCTTCAGAAGAGAGAAGAGGTGGGGTTAGCAGGCTGGCCAAACTGAAGAGAAAAGGGACAAGGGACAAGGTCACCGAGCACAACCAGCATGGATGAGCAAGGGCAAACAAGACTTGGCCAACTTGCTCACCTAGTGTATTGAGCCAACCAGCTCTATAAACCAGCAAAGAGCAGTGGATGTTGCTTACCTTGACTTCAGCAAAGCTTACAACATGGCACTGTCACCAACAAAGTGGGCACACAGGTAACACCAAGATGGGGGGGCAGAGCAATGGACTGGCTAGAGATATGGGCTGTCTGAAAATATTAATATCAGTACATCCAATGCCACACAAAAGAACTACTCGACACAGAACTCCTTCACCTCATGCAATATGTACGCTAAAATCCTTCCAAGTTTGCTTACAGAACAACTACTAAGTGATTTGTGCGGGTACATCCTACATTCAAATTCAGGAGCACAACAAAGGATTTATTAAAACTGAGACATCTGAACTTTATTCCTTTGCTATGCTTTGACCTCAAGTTTAGTTCATTTGCTAAAGTCATTATTAAACAACATTTCACACAGATTTCAACAGCAGTAGTATTTACACTAATGCAATATCCTTGGATTAAAGGAATTAGAAATACTGAAAATCCTACTCAGCTTTTTCGGAGACCTACAGTGTAGTCAAAGGAAACACTCTCTAATTTTAAAGCAAGTCTGGTTCTCAGTCATTTGTAATTAAACAAACTGACAGGTTTTTAAAAATCTCTGAGACTAAAAGTTGCACAATTAATGGCACTCCAAGTTGCCATCAGATAATAAAAGTTCAGTTTTGGTAAGATTTTAAATTAAATGTACCCATAGTTATAACAAATTAAAATTTTAATCATCTTTTTCAAGCAGTGAAGATAATCTGACTCCACTAATCATATCAAGGCTTAAGTCCCAATGGGCAGTATATTCAGTCCAGGTACTCAGAGTACCTAGGCTCAATTTCAGACATAAAGTGTCACACACGACAGACCTAAAGTGCTAACTACAACTTCAGCCAGTATCAGGGAATTTGGTCCAAGAAACCTTGAAAAACAACTGCAATGGTACACTGAAAGACAGTAGCACAAATACTGCAGGTTTCCCAGCTGGATCTAAGAACAGCTGCAGGATTGAATCCTACTTACAACACAATGAACCAAACCATCACTAAATGCAGCAAAGGCTGTGATCTCGTGGAAAGCAGAATATATCCAATTAAGAACATAACCACGTGGTAACAACTACTCACACAGGATCCAAATCCTGTGAGCCTTCAATTCCAGTATTTCCTAACTTCTGACTCCCTGACTATATAACCTTAACTCCCTCAAACAGAATAACAGTGTCTGATAACAGAAGTTGAGAGTTACTTTCTTTAAGAAACACCCCACTTGGGAAAGCAAAAAGCCCACAAAGAAGACAGATTGATATTTGGGTGTTACTAATTACAGGTGGGAATGTCTTGGGAAATGGTATCAGAAACACCAGCAGACAATAAATATCCCAGAATAGCTTTCACTTTGTGACTTTCCAATCAGAGGTTGCACACAGACTGTCATCCTAACACATACTGAAGGGCCTATATCTTCTGTGATTTGACCCATTAGACTTTAGTCCTCTAAAAACCTCTCTGTGTGAATCAGTATTAGAACTAAATTTTATATTCAAGAAGAAAAAAAAATCTGTGTATGTTAAATCTGACAAAAAAAAAATTAATCGGTGTTGCTTGCTCCAACTCTTTTTTACATAAAAAATTTTGCAGTGGTTCTTTTTCCACCTTCTTTCTATCATTCAGAACATTTTACGTGAAACTGTATCCTGTGTCTTACATGCACAATCCTCAAAAACATGAGGAGGTGTCAGCCACACAGTCAGGGGGATTGCTATCACATCTTTTTCAAGTCAATAGAAACACTGTTGACAAGGTGATGCACTTGCCAAAATACATAGTTAGATTATTAAAATGCTGGATGTTTTTAACACTTTTAGAAACAAATGTCTATATTAGAAATGTTTCTTCTTAGGGATTTCTCCTAAAAACTAAAAAGAAAAAGGGAATCCTAGACTAAAAATATATTGATACTCTTAACTCTGTTGGTGATAAATATCTGTGTTATTCCTCATATACCTAATATTTTGTTTGCAATGGCCTACCACTAATTTCCTTTCTTGAACCCTTGGCTAATGTAGTTCTTACAGGGCAAAAAGTATTTTGATGACAGAAATAACTTGTTATCAGGTTATTGTATGTTTCACTAAGGTCCATTTATCATAATGCTCCCTCATCCTACCACCACCAACAGATGAAAAGCTGCTGCAGAGGAGGAAATACATGGAGCAATATGTCACCTCTGGGAGGGATCATGCCATACCTTTCTGCTGCCAAACAGAGCCCACATTCCCCTGTCCCCATTTCAGGCTGTCCACACTCGAGACCTCACCCTGCTCCTAACACATCTGGAATAGTCTCTGTAGCCAGTAGACCTTTGACAGTCCACTGGTCTGGCAAGGATGACATGATGTAAAAGTTCCTTTGCAGGTTGTATACCGAGGGCTTTTGAGCCACAAGTGGCCTCCTGACATGCTCTATCCTTTCCCTCCCTTCCCCCCTCTAAACATTATCAGCTGCATAAAGATGCCTCAAAGCATCTGCAAATACAGGATTTCTTCTGATGGTGAAATGGGAAAGTACAGGTAAGAATCAATAAGCAGAGTGATTCCTGCAACTCAGTACCACAGCTCTGAAAAATACAGCAATGGCTATCAAGGCACATACATGTATTCATTGCACCTCTCAGTCCCCATATCTTACATTTATTCACCAAAGTAACAGCTTTTCTTTTCTCATTAATGCATTTTACAGTCCTCGGTAATTCTTCTGCAGGAAGCTACTAGTACATTAATACAAGCCAGAAAAACAAGACTTTGAAATATCCCCCCCACCACTCCCCACCATGAATGCCATCAAGAAGGACGACACACAGCATAGCCTGGTTTTCCTTAAAGCACTACGCTCCAGAAGCGATAACTGCCAGGTTTCTGCAGTGACAGTCTGCAAGGCTAAAATTAGCGAGCAACACCTTCCCTTGCACCTCATCACATGATAGGAAACAAACATAAATAGGGAAATACAATATGTTCCTAAAGGTGGAGTCTGAATACTTTTGTCTCCATAAGAGTTTAACAGCAAAGGACACTTACACAAGCAGCTCATGATGATCTCTTACCAGCATTCTACTTTGCTTTTTGCATAGTTTAAAAGACGACCACATCTAAATGTGCTCCGTCAGACCCATTTCTGGCCTCAACCCAACTCCTTCATGTCTATGCTACAGACAAATTGTTTTATGAGGCACTACTATGTTATCAGATGTCTACTTATTCTAGCACCTTCCTGCACAGATACACACAAACCTTTCAGTGGCTTCATCTCACTGATAACTGTTGTACATTTCACCCAGGAGTATCATAAACTCCTTTGCAGACCACATCTCCCCCTCCTGCACTACTGAGGTGCAGCTGATTGCAGGCTGGATGGCAGGACTTTAAAGAAAAAGCACCAGGCATATTTCTCTTTGGGTTTTTTTTTTTCCCCTAAACAGTGCCATGCAGGCCTTTATAGCCATGCAAGGCAGCCACATCTCTTCTTTTTCAAAACCTTGTCCAAGGATTCACATAAAATTTGGCATATTAAAGTCAGTTGGTGAATTCAAAGATAACAGAGAGTGGAATTAAATCTGCTGAAGTTGCATCACAGTCGGCACACAAAAAGAAAGCAGAGCCAAATTATTAACTCATTTAGGACCTCTACTTCTCCTGCACAAGGGTAGCAGAAATAGTCCTTTGCACACATACAAAACCCCAGACATATATCACAGTGTTCCATAATACTACATGACACACAACAGGAGGGCATGCAGCTAATGCAGTTCAACTTATAGAGTGCCCTGACAACCTGCTACTAAGGCCTATCATCACCTCATGGCTCAGTCCTAGCTCAGCTTGTTCAACCACCTCATGTACTCTTCTTTCCGTAGTGTGTGCCTGTGGCTGAGGAAAAGGGGTATCCCTGAAGCAAGAATCTGGCTTGACCACAAATTCCCAAGGCAGCACCCAGGATGTGCTGGAGCCACAGCCATTGTGGCAGACCTGAGACAGGGAGATATTTATGGGTGTTTTTTTTTTAAATCCTCAGGGATCCAGCTGCTTCTATTTTAGTATTCCCAATTACAAACATTGCTATTTTGGTCCTAAAATGTTCTGAGCTTTTTTTAAAATTAGCCACAGCATTTTACTAGAGGATACCCTGGCAGAGGGCAGTTCCACAGTCCAGCAGCCTACTTTCTAAAATACTATTTATCAACCACTCACTTTATCACAATAATATTTCTGACAGTTTAAACTTGATTCCCAAATTAAAGACATCTTTAAGAAACAGACCTGTTGATTAGCAGTTCTTACCCAACATCCCAAGTTTGTGAACTGACCTTGATGTTTAATAAGAATCATTTATGCCAATAAGAGGGGATTGCAAACAAATACAAAAACCCCTCCCTTGCCACCACTGTGAAGAAGCAAACAAGGCCACCACGGATTCTTTTCAAGCCCTTCATAAAACTACTGGCAACAAAAATAAGGCCCAGCATAAGGGCCAGCTTCATTACAAACCGAACAATAAAGAAAAAAGAGTTTGAAAATTAAAGAAGAAATGCTTACAGACAATAGATGGGTTTAAGGGTTTTTTTTTTCTTTTTTTCTTTTTTTTTTGTCAACAGTCCAGGCACCAGGGTTTGCTTCTCTGCTCTTAAAAATTATTAACAGAAGCACTAACAAAATTATGTGGCTCTTTTTGGTTATGTTTCATGACTTTGAATTGCAAGTCATCCCTGAAATATTTCAGTATTTATCAGAGTTTTTTAAAATATATATACAATATTCAGTAATGAAATCAGGACAGGACAAATCTCTTTCATCTCCGTAAGCAGTAGCTGATCTTATTCAAACAAACACCCAAATTAGCTTACTTTTGCTGTCTGTGATCCCAGGCTATCATTCCTATTTACAGACATTTAAAATGAGCTCAGCTTTTTTCAAAAACAAACAAACAAACCCTACCAGTCAGAAAGAATTCTCAACACTACCCAGCCTAAGTCCACAGTTTTTGTATTCTGCAACCATGGGCTTAACAGTGCCTTAGTTTATTAGCTATGGGGTGGCATCAGTTCTGAGGTGCACAGATCATCAGCTCCCTTTGCCATCCCACACACCCTAAGAGACAGGCACGTCTCCCAAGGTTATGGTCCAAGGGTTCAGTCATCTCCTGTCATCACCGAGGAGAGACAGCACTAACACACAAGGACCAACACAGTCTCCCAGGGCAGACAAGGTAAACAGGAGTGAGATGCTGGGCAGAAAAGCATAGAAGTGCCACCATGAAGGGGATGCAGACTGCCAAGATCTCAGTGCAGCAGCATTCAGCTGAAGCCCACTGCCTTGCATCAGCACCTGATCCCTTTTTCACATCCATCACTTGGCACTGGAGTGGAAATTCTCAGAGATTAATGCGGACACTGGGTTTGTGGCTTTGTATCAACTAATAAATCTAATAAAACTAATACATTTTATAATAAATAATAGCAATTGTGTGACAAGGCTGTGAAGTGATCACCAACATGCCTCATAAAGCAGTATTAACATGCCATATTTTGAGTTTAAAGCAATCAAGGATATGAATGGAGAGCCTTTCTCCATGAACCTTTCTTCAGGGAGGGTAAAATTGGCAGTATAGAAGGTCTCGTCACATCTAGCACCAATATTAACATTTGCACACTGAGGTAGCAGGATAATTATCCTTTCTGAAGATCTGGTGGTATTGCTTATTCTAGCAGGTTAAATTTCTCAATTTTCTAAGCTCCCTTACAGTGATCCACTGATGGCCAGTCTCCCTCTCTAAACTGGCTGTTTAACCAAATAACTGACACTAGAGCTGTTATCATTAAAATATCTTCCATTAAGCTGCCATTGTTTAACAGCCATGGTCTGTGTATATAAAAAGAAAACCCATTAAAACTCAATCCAAAGATCTCTGTTAGCCCAGGAAATATTTAACCACAGCAGTAGCTATGCAACGAGAAGGTTAAGCTAGTTAGTGTTTGTGACAATTGCACACAGCTATTCTATCCAATGGCAAGAACATCTTTGCATTTATCAAGGGAACAGATTTAGTAAGAAACTACACACAGCAAGAAATAAATGAGAGATGAAGGGAAAACTCGCATTATTGTGGCATCTGCTAGAGCTATTTTAGAACGGTGTCCCCCTGTGCTGCGCCACTGATGGGCTTGCGAGTATTGACTAAAATTAAAATCTGTTTCTCAGGCATTTGTAAATAGGCCACAATAACGTAGCAAGTCTCGGAGTTTTTTTTTATAGTCCCATCATTTTCTCCATCCATTTAGAAAATGTTTGTTATGCTTTGCAGCAGCCTTTGCACCCTGGACCTGATGTGAGAGAGACCCTGCACTTCCCTTCTCCTCTACCAAAGAAGACACTCCTCTTGCACACAGGGCAGGAAAAGTTCACCCGCAGGACTACTCCCTTTCCAGACAGGACTTCAGTATTAAACCCAACATTTTTAGGAGGATACAGTAGGCTCTTTTTTCCCCAACAGCTTTAAGGTAACCAATTTCTCCAAATGCCTGTGAAAATTCTGGTTCATCTTCTGCTTTGCCTGTGCACAGGAACCTCTTGCACAAGCAAGGCTAAATATTTATGCCTTTGCATTTTTAGTTTTTTCCTAAAATGAAATGTCACATGAAGCAGAGTCCACCTCTTTTCAAAGCAAGCTGTTCAACTCACCAATGTTTAATTACATTTTGGCTCCTATTAGGATGTGGCAGTCTGACCAGACAGCCAGAAAAACATAAATGCAGAAATGGCTTCAAGCAAGATTGCAAGCCCTATGCTCCCTTTGACAAATCTGAGCTACTCACACAGGCACTGAAATAATTAGGACAGTATGAAAATATACTCAACTGTGAGAACAAAGGTTGTGTATAGGCAACCACAACTAACTTGTAGAAAAATGCATATACCATCTCTCTCACCCTGATTTTTATTTTATTTTAGTGGGAGTTACATACTACAGCAAGGTCTGTGTTACCTCCAGAGACAAAGAGGGAAAAAAGAAGCAGCAGGAGCATAAGACAGAGAACTAAAATGGTATGTCTGAAATTTAAACTTATATGCTATCTCCAGTCTTCCTTATTATGTGACTAGGTTTGGAAGACAAAAAGCAGGTTGGAATAAGCTGCACTTAGCAATATGAAGGAGAATTGCTGAATCAGTGACTTCTAATTCTGGAAAGACAAAGTTTATTCTCATCTCGGCTATACCAACACGTCAACTCTTAATATCATCCGTCTCCACACAGTACTACCAAAACTGCTTTTCTTCTTCCTCAACAGGATGATAGAGGGAAATCCCACTCTTGTAGCTATATAAGTGTTTTTATAAAAAAACAATCTGCTTAATTTTTGATGAAAAGAAAAATTATATCAGTATCATCAAAAAGGCCATCACACGAGGTAGAGAAAACTATGTGCCTGCTGAAGAAGGCAAGTGCCAAACCAGAGAACAGAGCATCTGCTATGAAGGAGGTTGTAATTATCTCATGCATCTGAACACCTCTGGGCATTGAAGTTACTCTAGCTATTTTGCCAGATACTCTGTGTTCAGGGTCTTACTTGACACCAGCAGGAAATAACCAAGGGTTTGCGAGGCCTGTCAATGTAGACCTTACACTCTTTGAAGGGCACTACTTTTGATGCCATACACTGAGTCTTCTTGCTTTAATGCGATGAAAATCCAAACTATTTTGCTGTCACTGTCTCGTATTGCAAAACACTGTAACACTGCTAGCCACAGCATGCACAGGGAAACAACTACTCCTGCACCATCCACCCTGATGTGCTTCTCTGGTTAAGCATTTTAATGGGGGCCTTGGCAATTTCAGAAAGAAAGTAGAAAACAGAAAAATTACCACTCTGCAGCCTTACCTCCATCCAGCAGAAAAAGCAAGTGGCTTCCCTCAGATGAACAGTAAGTGCTATTGCAGGAGCTTTTCCCTGGGGAAGCCAAGCTGAGAATAGACTTCCCAAACCTATGTGCAAAAGCTGGACTTCTCTGTCTCTGCACGGGCAACTCTCAGTCCCAAGCCCCTCATTCAAATCCTCTCAATCAAAGCCTTTCACGGATGCATTCTTTGGTATTTTGTTAGATTATCATACACTTCTGGTCCACTCACAGAGAACATATCAACCACAGCTGATTCCCAGAAAGTCTTTTTTAAATACCCATCTCATGCCTGTCATCAGCAGATCACACAGGAAAATATAAAAAAGGGTTATAAAGCTGTTCTTTTTTTAGGACAACAAATAGCTACTGTTCTATTTTTCCACAAGTAATATGTCTAATTCTTCACTTATTGAAAAGCAACAGGAAAAAAAAATCAAAAGCTTAAACACATCTTTCCCTGTCAATTCTCAATCTATGCCTCTGCATTTCTTTAAAGAGATCGAGGTAGAAAATGAACGACAAAACACAAACTGCAGTAAGAACAAGAGTGTACAACAATTCCCTTTGATTCTGGGAACACTAGAGGCTAAAAGAAACTCAGCTGCCTGGGTATCTCAAGGACAGATTCCCACGTGAGACTCCAGCCCGCCTGTGTCACAGACACTGACAGATGGGTTTCCCCAGCCTTGAACAACCTAATGGAGCTTTTAGCCAATTTGCATAGTGGCTGTCGCTGGGTGAAATGGGTATGTGTCAAGGACATTATGCAGGCCAAGACAAAAGTGTAATAGCCTTGTATACAATATCACTTCTTACTGCTTACTATTTTTAACCCCCAGTGGGAAGGAAAAAAGAAAAGAAGAGAAAAAGAAGCCTCAGTGGAAGCCAGTTCTGAGGCAGCAGTTCCTGCTTTTGGGAATGGGCTGAAGCAGCAAGACAGTCTTCTTGCAAAACAGAACAAAAACACTGGACAGACAATTACTACTCTTTTTTTTTAAAGACAAACGTTGAAGTCTCCCAAAGCCTGCCTGTATTAGTGATCTATTTTGATCCCAAACCAACCAAGAGAAGCCAATTCCTGAAACAGGAGTCCAAAATAACACCAGAGCCCCATGCAGGCACAAGAGCCCAGCTGCTCCTGCTCCATACAAGAGCTAAGCCTAAGGTGAAGTTTTCTCAGGCCTGAGTCCAGATTTTGTTTCCTATCTCCTAGCACCTCACACATGGCTGCTTCTTAACAAATTAACAAGAACAAAAAAATTCATACTGGACAACAAAAATTTACAGCTTGATGTGAACTGTGAGGTCAGGCCCTGAGGGTGGCTGAATTACATGCTGAGTTGCTGCAAACTCTCATGCTCTCTGGAGAAAAGCACACGTACTTCATATTTGCCCAGCAATCACCACAACCTCCTGGCTAGGTTCTGCTCTCAGTCACATTAGAATAACTCAGCTACCAGACAATAAGGTGTGATTGAAAAGTGGTGCTAAACTGCAACTTCTACCAGAGCCCTTTCACACAATCACTTGAAATTTTGTTGCCTTGCCTTCTTCTCCAGACATGTTCCTTTCAGCTTGCCTATACTGCACACTGGAGGGTCTGCCAGTGCTTAAACTAATTTTTTAACATTTAATAGAGATCAGATTGAAAATTAAGCATGCAAACAGGTTTCCTTCGAGAAAGCTTCAGTCTGCCAAGCAAACTTTGTACACAGCAGTATAAAATGTATCCCAGAAAGTGTCAAACAGTATCTTTGACAAGAAAAAAACATGCCAAAAAAAGCTCAGAATTTAACTCAGTTGAACCATACTACCTCAATTTTGAACAAATACACCTATATGTGGTGCTACTAGAAACTAGAACTCTTTGGCAAAAAGTGTAAGCGAACTCGTGATCTGTTTATGATCCTCCTGCTCATGGTGAATGATGATCTATCCTGAGTACATTGGGAGGACCAAGGAGATAGGTCCTGGGTTTTAGTGTAGCTACCTCAGTGCTATTTTTGATTTTGTCATTAGCTGGCTGGGTGATTTTGACTAAGTTGTCACTAGGGAGTTCCATTTCTTCTAAGCAAAATGAGAACACTAACTTTATTTTAGGCACTTTTGAGGCCTTTGGATAAAAGAGCTCTATAAATGAACATTATTATTGTCAACAATACTGTTCTACCACTTCCATGGTTATACAAAATCAGACCCAAGAGTAGTGCACAAAAGAGCTATCTAACAGCTATCTGCAAATCTAGGTCAAGATAGAGGTCACCACTTTATGTGTTAAAAAACTGCAGGATTTCCAGATGATCATCTTCAGTCATCATAATATCTCAGGCCCAGTTCTGAAATCCATTTAATTAGGGGGGGGTGGGTAGGGATAAAGCCTAGAGGGTGTTTTCGCTTGGGTTATATGTATACCTCTGTTTGTTTAGCGTTACAAAAAGTGCTATGAGCTTAAGTGTAAATTATGTCAGCCTTTGGCACTATTCAATTACATATGCTAATTTTAGATGGAGTAGATTGTACTTGAAATAACGGGATTGCATGTGAGCAAAGTCTTCTGTGGTGAAACGCTCTTGTTACTCTCTCAAATCTTCTTGCTTGCTGAGAACAAGCCTTTCTCACAGCTGATTTTAATCTGCTCGACTCTTATTGTGAAGAGAGGATTCACTCTTGGTGTGACAAATAAGCATTCCAAGTTAAACTCCTCATTCAGTTCAATTACATAGGAGCACATATCTCCTCAGTAGCTAATGACAGGGAGCTGTAAATACTCTTTCACATCACTTGATTTTAAGACTTTCAATGATACTAGAAATATGTTATCTACTGAAGGTATAAATCATTTAATTTCTACAAATTAGCTAAAAATGTTGTGGCCACCTTAAAATAAATAAGCTGAATTTTTTTAAATACATGTTAATCAATACAATATAGCATTTCAGCCCTTTGTCATTTCACCTTTTCTAGACATAGATCGGATGACCAACAGCAAAAAGGCCAGTACAGCAGAACCAGAAGTAAGGCTAAGACTTGGTCACAGTAAGGCCAAGCCTACTAGCAGATATAAACTGCTTTTTGCACCTGGGTTGGTTGTTCTGCAGTAGCAAGTACAGACCCAGCAGCTCATTCACAGTGAGTGGAATTAATTTAAGGTTGCATTATGTCAGGTAGACAGTTCCTTAGACAAATTTTTAAAAGTACAAAGTACAAAAAACAAGTATTTTATATGTGGCAAGAATATGCAGCCCAACAATACAGAATGTCTAAAAATCTAGAGCCTATGTAGAAACCTATCTTCCTAATGGAAACATCAGAGTAACACTCAAGAGTGTCAGTATTAAAAATGATATTTAAACAGAGGAGATTTTCTGTTTCTCCTATACCTCTCCTCAAATTAGAAGAAATTGAAGTCGTATCAGAACAAAATTACTTAGGTTTTGAGTTTGGTGGATTTTTCTTGGTTTTAATTGGGAGTGGGGGAGTTGGATAGTTTGGTTTGGGGGTTTTGTTGTTGTTGTTGTTTTTTTTTGGGGGGGGTTTAGCTCAGTTGCATTTACTTGGTAAGACAGCTATCCAGCAAATAATTTTGGAATACCAAAGACACTGTAAAAGTGAAAAAAAAATATTATTAACAGCACTTCTTTCACTAAAGAAGGTTTAAGAGTTTTATATACAGAGCAACAGGCTAAAATGCTTGCCTCCTCTAGATTTTGGATTCACACCTCAACACAGCAAGGCAGATTTAAGATTTACAGCTTAGTGACAAGTCTGCCAATTCATCACCACTAAACCATCTTGAGTCCTCTTTGGAAGTGGCACAGGTCAAAAGAGGAAACCACCAGCTGCTGAAGAAATCCCTTCTCAAACAAATTCATTCCACAATTAGTCAGCCTGGCAGTAGCACACACACACACCTTCCAGCCTCTCCACCAAAATCTGTGCTGCAGTGGGGGCGCATCCTGTCTTTTCCACTTACTTTCCAAAACCTAAGCATAAATTTTAAGAAGTGTTACCAAACTTTAAGATGAGTTAACACAGAGTCAAGAAGAGAATAAAGGACAGCCATGAAGGTCCAGCCCTTCTGATGGTTGAGTTTTCTGCAAGGACAAGACTAGCTGTCCTGTATATTATCTTACAGTCTGTAGAGGCACAAGGGTTGGGCTCCTTAGGCTGAACCATAAACGAAAGAGAAAATTTACTTCTATCAATCTTTAAAGGAAACTACAAAATATATTAAACACCTTGAGAAACATCCAAATAGAGGATTTTCTGTGGAACTAATGCTGTTCTGGCAAAGAAAACCCAGGGAATTCGTGCTGGTTTGACCAGGAAATGTAAACCAATATCTATATACCTTCAGTATGTCTAGCTGCACTAAATTTTATCAAATATACTCACAGTTCAATTTAAGAGTGACTTACTTTACCTTAGTTTAAATCTTCGTCCTAATTAATTTAAACCAAGCTGTTATAAAACCAAGAGAATGTTGACTTAGGCTTATGCATACAGTCTTTTGCATCAGTTTAAGTACATCAGTTAAAAATCACACAGTCAGACTAGCATCCTTCTCAGTAAGCTTAGCCCTTGCAGCATCAGACACCTAAACCCTATTGAAATGCAGTGACATTCTTGTGCTTAATACCCTCAAATTCCTTAGGAAATCCTAGTCTAAACTGTGAGCAGGAAGCAATCATGTCCAAGCCCCTCAGAGATGAAGTGAGCGCTCACACCTCTACCAGAACTATTCCTCTTTTTTTACCACCCCTTGCTTTAACCAAATACTTTAACCACATGCTTAATATTTTGCAGAGGAGCAATAAGGTTACTCAGGTGTTTATAGACACACTGTGCTAAAATTCTTTGCTGGGACCTCTGAAGGTTTTGTTTAACTCTGCATCATGTTTAGTATCTCTACTCCTCAAAATCCATCACCTAAGATCACTAAGATGGGCTAAGGATTGATGGGTTGGGGACCAGCCTGCCAGGTCATCTTCCCATCCAGTACCCACTGAGAAATACAACAGGCAAGGCTGGGAGTGCTGAAGGGCACATCTCTCCCCAACAAACTCCCACCAAGAGCTAGAAGAGACAATACACAAACCCATTGAACAGCCTGGCCAAAGAGGCACTCCTATTTTGCCTCTCCATCACTGCAGTTACTCTAAGGCAGTTGCGCAAAAAAA